>JAGFMF010012245.1:1754960-1833442 GCA_019455555.1 Galemys pyrenaicus
GGGTGCACAAGGGACTGAGGTGATGGTGCACGGGTGAAATGGTGGTGGGTACTCCCTGGGGACTACAAATGATGTCAAATATAATTAATAAAAAAAATTAAATCTTAGTAAAATTTTCAAAAGGCCTATAAGACTGTGAAAAGGAAAGCTGTAAAAAGGAAAACCATCTAGCTTAGATACAAAGTGATAATCTACTTCATTTTTAGTACTTTGATATACAGTATACCATATTACTCCCTTCTTGAAGGATGAACTTATCTATAAACTATAATCTTTATGTACTTTGACATTTAATTATTTTATATTAGGCATATACCTCAAGTTATTTTATGTATGCATCATACTAAACAACTTTCCAATTATTTTTTCATCTGTATATTTCTTAGAGATACTGAGAAAGGGATAGTCTATCTTTATTATGGGTAGATTATTTAGGAAGATTCCCCTTATCTGTTCTAGAAATTATTAGCACCATAAACTGAAATTTTCAAAGCATTACTATATAACGCTTTAAAATTGTTATAACCTTCCATCATTTTTGAGGGTGTTATTGAAAATCCTCCTGGATTTTTGCAAACCTCTCAACTATAGATAAGATTCGATTTGTTGTTTGTTTTGTTGTCATTCTCCTCAGACATTAAATGGCTTAAATGGCGGCATTCCTTAAATTCTGCCCTAGTGACTCTCATTTCATTTGACATTCTTTACTAAGGCAGTGTTGTTTTGTCCATTACTTCAATGTCATCTTTATTGAATGACTCCGCACAAACTTCTTCCCTGAGTTGCAGAAAGGTTGAAAAGTACTGCCAAGTTGACATTTCCACTTACAGAAATCAAAAGCATTACTTCAACATACCCAAAACCAAACACATGATGTTTCCCTGTTCCAAATATAACTTATTCTCTGATGTTCCTATTTCCGTGAATGGTGCAATATTGGACTCATTGCTCAATTTTGAAGACATTTTCATTTCCTGACCTCCTGTTACTCTCTCATATGTAATTATCAACAAACCCTTGCTTTTCTGTCCAAATATTATGCAAGTATATATACCTCTCCTTTTTGTGTTTGTCACTGACCTAATGTGTACTATATTGCAATAGCACCCTAACACTTTGCTTTCAAGCCCAAAATGGCAATAGTTAAAATGTTTATGACATATATAATTATAATATTAACACTGTATATATTTATATTTATATCTTAAGCTATATTTATTAATGAAATAATAAAATATTTTATGCTTATTCTGTGCCAGTTACTGCAACAAGCATTTTAATGCCCCCTCCTCCTAGTCTCCATACCCTGCCAGGGTTGTGGGAGACCTTACCCATAGGATAATGCCCTGGAGTCTCAGGAAGTACTCAGGTCTTCCATACTCCTACTTCTCAACTAGGAGGTGCTGCCACTGCCATTACCACGAGAACTGGCTCAGATCTGGTACTAGGTAGCCTGATTACCCTGGCTGCAGTCCTTGCTACTCCTGATTTCTGTCTACTAGGTTTGGCCTTCTCTCCCCACTGGGGCCATCAGTCCCTTGGTCTTCACAGGACAATATTTCAACTATTTCCAGTCCAGGAGTCACATACCATGATGCTAGACATGCTGTGCTAGTGGATCCAGCACCAGAGACCAATGGCCTCTGTGCCTGCAATCATCATGGCAGCACTGTCCCAGGCTGGTACAGTAGTTGGACTCAGTCTTCCTGGATACCTGGCCCCACCTTGCAACCCCCATGACAGGTAAGACAGACCTCCAAGACAGTAGATGAATTCAGAGGGTGGAAGGTGGCATTTTAACTTCCTACAAGAACAGGGACTGTTGAAAATGAAGGGAGAAGTAGAAAAGCAATGAAGACTATCAAGTCCATAGCTATGAACTTTTTCATGCTCTTGCTGGACAGAGTCAACTTAACCTTGAGCCCTTATGTTCTGATATACCTCTTTTCCCTCTTTAAGTGTCAGGAACTCAGAGCTGCTTTTTACCAGCAGGTAGGCTGAAGTCATTTGTCCATACTTGGATGACTCCTGATTGGCAGGCTTCCCCTTCTTCCTCCAGGCGTATGCCAGCTTTAGACTCTCATCCTATGACTGGCTATCATCTTTTACATGAAGCTGTACTCCTCCTTGCTCTACTAGCCTCTGTTTGGTGGACAGCTGCCATCTCACACATGCAACTCTTGACTTAGATTGTGCAACATATAGGCTAGCAGGAGTAGAAACATCTGAGTGTATTTGGCCACATGCAGACCTATGAACTTGCCCTCTCTTTCTCACTTGCTGGCTCACTCACTCTCACTCATGCTCTCAGCTCTCTATTTTCTCATTGCCTGTAAGCAAAGTCCATTCTTGGTTCTCCCCTTTTGTTTTTAAGTGTTGCCCTGCTGTGCTAAGAGCAGGCAGTAAGGATCCAGCAATTAGGTCATTATCTTTAGCCTGTGTTTGCTCATTATCCTGTTTCACAGACATTTAGAGAAGTTAGGTTAACTAAAAAAAAAAAAAAAAAACAAAAAAAAACAACACTTCATAGCCCTGATCATGCCACAACCTCAAACATACAAACACAAACACAGCACCCTTCTATAGCTTACTTCTAATAGAAAATTGGAAACTTACCACCTCTAAGTTCTACCTCCCACTGGTTTAAGTGGACCAGTTAATATTATTTTGGTTCTTTAAATACTTCATGGAAACTTTCAACATGGAAACTTTCTACATCCCATACCATTTTGCTCTGGAAACTATTTTCTTTCCCTAGGTCTCCTTCCAAACTCTATGTCTTCTTAACACCATGTGCCTCTCTTCCTCAGAACACATCATAATTTATAGAACCTCCTTTATAACACTTCACTTAGAATTATAGAGATTTAATACATATATGTGTGGTTTTACAAGTATATTGTTACTTTGATTTGACAATATATCCTACATGTGATGGTAATTTCTATTGTAAAGAACTATAACTACTTGTATTCACTATTTCTCTAAGCCATTTGTATCATAGGATACGATCTTATTTGACACACAAAAAAAAACCTGAATAGATCAAATATTTTTAAATATGGATACGGATGACACTATACTAAAAAATCACTATGCTAGTGACACAAGCAGTAATTCTGGAGAAGAAACTATCAATCACACTTTTTAACATGGTTTATTTACCTTTGTATTCCTCATGTCTAGAACAATTCCTGTACACAGAGCCATTTAGTCATGCTCACTACCTCTGTTAGGAGTTCTACATTCTCTGAACCACTTAAATCCATGTAGGAGACCTCCTGTGGGAAGACTGGATGAGTTGGGGAAGGATGTAACATTTTTTATGACAGAGAGATAGAAAGCACCTCCCCTAGATCACAAAGTTTTCAACAAGGTCTGATAAAATACTTGATCCTAAAGGGGATATTTGGAAATTGCGGAAGAGTAAGCCCTTTAGCTTATTGACGACACATTTTCCTAGTGTCTTCAAAGTGTGGAAGCTATACAAATTTGATTAACATGATATCTGAATAATGCCTTCATTAACAAGGCAATATATTTTTACCAACCATTACAAATTTATTCCATCACAAACTGAACATTGACCCTTTTCTTTGAAAGAATGAAGCACATAAGAAAACCAATACAAAATACAAAAGAAAAATATAGATTTTGATTTTGGTTTCTATTGCACAACTTTGTCCCTCCAATAAGGTTGTCATTTTGATTCTAGTTCATCTGTATTTGGAATGCTTTTTCACAGCTCACCCAGTTCATTTTAACACCAGTACCATTTTAAGATTTGATATCATGGCACTCTGAATGAAGAATTCTGAGAATTGATGATCATACTGAAGCAAGACACCTGTCCTTTATGCATATAGCCACTGCTATGAAAGTGGCAGCTAAATTTATGGCTCTTCATGACAGCTGGAATTCCTGTTCAGACCAAGGCTCCACTCAGAAAAGCAAGGATAGGACACCATATAAGGTATATGGGGATTGACCCCTATCTAAGGTAAGACTATAGCTAAATTCTGAGTCATGTAATGGAAATGGATATATGAAGCCTAGCACTGTCACTGGTATTTCACTTCCAACAGCACTTCAATAAATAAAACTTATAGTTATTTATCTAACAAGTTTCTTAACTTCCCAAAGTTTGGGGTTCTAGGAAGATAATATTCCTAGTGTAACCTTCCCAGTTTATATTTAACCTCAAATGGCTTGGTAAATGATCTCAAAATATGTATTTCTTCCTTGAGAAGGTGACTTTCACACATTATAAGAAGTAGAATAGCAATGACTCATAATACAAACTCAGTAATGTCCAATTGTTTCCCAGTACACTTCTCAAAAAGATAATGAGAAATAGGACTATGTGCCACTTTTGCTGACCATTAGATTTTAGTCTCTCTGGTAAAGTCTGTTCTTTACTATCTCATGGGACATTGTGGCATTTACCTTTCTCCACATTCTCAACATTAGATAAATATTAACTACTCCTACTTCTACTACTACTTTGGTATTAATTCTCTTTTACAGAGGAAGCTACATAGGAGACACAGTAACCTTGAATATAACTACCATATTTACGAAACCACACATGGGAAATGCCTTGCCAAGATGACAACATGTGGTTTCCTCCAGGCTTGCTAGTTTACAGGTATTACTCTCATGAATAAAGTTTTCTAACATAATATTTTGAACAAGCTAAGCATCAGAAAAGATAGTTTTAGGTTAAAATTCTCCTAGTCTTTAATATGTACAAATAATTAGTTGTTTGTGAGTTTTTAAGTTTTCATGATAAACCTAGGAAATACACATAAAAAATCTTAGAAGCAAAAAAATGTAAACGTGCAAACTCCTTTTTGAAAGTCCAGTCTATAGAGTTCTGAATTCTTAGCCGTAAGCTAAATTTAAGATAGTTTTGCTGACAAAGATAGAAACAGAAAAAGCTACTTTGAAGTGGAACTATTACATGCCTGGTTTTATGGCTTCTAATTTTATAGCTTCAACTCTATAGTAAAAAGTCATGTGATTTTTTTTTTTCATAAAAATATGGAAAGTCAAAAAGAGTGTGCATTTAATACCAAACCCCACTAAATGAAAATAAAACAAAAGTAAATTAATATATAGAAGCAGAATAATGATTTTTTTTTGGAAAAAGACAAAGAATGAAGTCAACTTTGGAGGTCATTGAAAATAAAATTAAGAGTATAAACATGCAAAAGACACTTCCTGTTTTCATAAAATTTTATAGGCTAAAACAAATGAGGAAAAATATTTTCAGAAAAAAAATTATGCTATAAGATTTAGTAGATGCTTCACTAATAAGTGAATTCTCCCTCTTAGCAATTTTTTACAATAAAATCAGTATGTTTTAGTGATTCAAGGCAACAAAATAATATATTGCCTTAAATGACTTGTCCTCTTATCTCTTAAATGTGCCCTAGTTTTTGTAGGATTACTTAAATGTTAGCCTTCTTGTGCTCTTTCACATTACTGTTTGTTGAAAACACAAAATGTTGACTTCTAGAAATACTTGAAGAATTGATAATATGATTTTACATATGAAGAACATGAAAAAGTAGAGAAGACCTGAGCACATAGTAGGCTTTAAATTAATTATGTCTTTGTGCTTCACCTATGGGACTTCAACATACTGAGATCGTCATTAATTCCATTCATTTCCGTTTGTGGACCAGGAGTAAAAGAAGCAGATACCTAACAAAGGGAGTTATCTATGGGACTTTTGAGCAGATGGAGAATTAAGTCACTGGAAGGAAAAAATTGCCTACACTAAATGGTTAGTGAGCCAGAGACATTTTTTTCAAGGTAAAGACTTAAATTTACTTTTCAACAATTTTTTTTTAAAAAGAAAATATGCCCATACCACAAATTATCAAAACAGACTATCCCTACCTCAAACTGGCTACATACACAAGTGCAGGGGGCACTTTTTACAAGCACACCAACATGAATAGAGCAATGGGAAAGCAGCCCAGGGAGCAGTACCAAGTGAGGCATTCACTAGGAGGATGCTCAGGGTGTTATACTGTAGTTTTAGGCCAGTGACTGAGTTTAATTGCTAGAGCCTATAATTGGCTGTGAAAGAAAAATGGATATAACATTTTTTCAGAGATACGTGATGAATGATTGTCATTTAGGTAATGAAGTAAGACTCACATGAGATGTTTAATTTACTAATCCTTTAAAAACTACAAAATTCTAAGGGTCTTCACCCTGCCCCACTCTTCCTTTGTCTTAGTCTTCTCTGACTTTGCTTATTCTTTTATCCTAGTCTCAAGCCTTGTGCATATCCTTCCATTTTTACTCTTCATTTCAATATGTTTCTCCCTTTATTGTTATCTTCTTTCTTGTCATCTGCTTCATCTTTATTTCTGTTGTAAACTTTTATTTCTAGGTTTTGCTAATTTAAGTACTCCCATTATGTTGCCTTTCTAGCTCTCTGTCTTTACTGTGTCCCAGCTGGTAGCATTCACCTCCATCTGCATTTTGACAACCTTTTACTGGTTTTATCTGTTGGTTCTCTAATAACATTCATATTTATCAATATGAGTTTCTTCATTCTGGTATAAGAATATATTGAATATGAATATAAGAAATCACAGTTTAACATCTTGTTTAACATCATATGTTCCTGAACTGATTTTTTTCCCATGTCTGTGATTCTTGAGGATATACAGAATACATCTGGTGATTTTAAAGCAAATTTCAATGTCCATGAAACTAAAACTTGCATTTTAATTGTACCTTGATCATAATGAAGTTCTAAAATATTAATAATACAAACTGAAATATAATTTTATAATGCTTACTTCTGTACATGATAGTAAAATGCAAGCTAGCTGATATATGAGAGTTAGTTTAAAATCTACATATCTAACTGATTTTATAATTCTTGAAAAAAAAGGACTAAGATCATTTCAAAACTCAACACAAAAATGCATCTATTTTTCTACCTTTATGCACAAAGAAAACCCTGCTTCTTTCTTTGGACCACACAGTTATTAGACTTGAAATAAAACCTGCCTTTGGAAGAATAATTCAATAATTTTGGAACTCAAATTGTGATTAAGACGAACACCAGTAAGGAAATTTTCCCAATGATTTAACATCATCTCAAGAAATTAAAAATAAACCATTGAATATATTAAAGAAAAGAATAAATCATAAACATAAGAACAAAAATACATATATTAGAATACAAAAACTGGTTCTTTAAAAAAATACAATAGATGCCACAGAAAATTACGAAGACTGAAAAAGGACAAAATACAAATACACTAGATAAAAATGTAAGGGGGAAACAAGAACAGAAACAGAAGATAAAAGACAGTAAGACAATACTTTGTTCAAATTATGACTAAATTCTGAAAAGTAGGATGAAATAAATAGCATCAAAATAAAATGTGACTTGTTAAAATTCTAAGAAGAAGAAAAAAAAATTAAGATAATGATGTTCAGGACTGATACTTAAAAAATGCCAGGGGTTTCAAACATAAGAACTGATTTTCTGAAAAGTGAAATGCTTTTTTGGTAGATGTGGTGGGTATATACTTTGTTGAAGTGTGAAGTTGTATTATTGAAACATACAGTGTTGTAAATTAATGCTACCTTAACTAAAAGAAAAAATAATTCAAGATGCCAAATATTATATTTAGTATGCTAAACATTTAACATTGCATGCAAAAATGGCAAGAAATTAGAAATACCAGTTATATATATTTTATAAATCCCGGAAACAAACATGGATAAGGATCGGTGAAGTAACATCATAAATAAAGGTCATAATTGGAGGTGGGCTTTCATTTTATTAAAATATTGATCTATATTATATAATAGTACTTATTTTAGACATAGGAAATATTAATAGTTTCTGAGAAGAGACTACTTGCTGGTGACAGAAATCCTAAAAGGTAATGGAGCTAAGATTTAAATTGAAAGGATAAACTGAGTTAAATAATGTGGTATTGAAATATAAAGTATAACAGGACCATTTGAAAAGTTAGTTTTACCTTACCTTACAGTGAAATGTAGAACTCTCTTCTTCGTGAAGTCCAGCTTTTTACTTGGATGTCTTATTTGATCTGGTTTTATCAAAGTTTCTTTCTCAGGAAGAGTATGAGCATCAGTGAAAGGGAAGAACAGTTTGGAAAGAACGTTGGAAACTCTCCATCCTATGTATTTGGAGAAAACTTCATCCCCTGAATTTGATGAAACTTTTGTACTACAGCTAGCAAAAGGATCAGTTGGGTCATTTATCTCAGCCTGTTGAAAGAAGAGAAAAACACAAAAGTTGAAACATGACTAAATGAGTGAAAACAGTATATTTTTAAATAAAAGTTTAAATATTTGTTTTCTTTCACTAATGTCATCCTTCCTGTTAAATACAAAACCTTTATAAGAAAAAAATGTAGTTCCCAAAAGATTTTTAAAATGATAACAATTATCAATGAAGTAAACTAAGCAGGAATGAAACCAGTCTTGAAATTTCAAAAAGTTAATGATATAACTTAAATGTGGTATATTTACCTCATGAGAATTTCATAAAAATTTATATATTTGTTTAGTTAGAAACATAATCAGTTTAAATAACATGAAGTACATATTTATTAAATCAGCAGGATTTTATTTCTCTGTAGAACATTTCTTGAAATCATCAGAACATTTCTTCAGAACTTGTGTTAAGTAAAAATAAGGGCTTTGCATTAGTTTACACTGAAGGTGTCCTGGGATTTAGATTTAGTTGAATGTTCCTTGGTTGGAATTGTTAGTAATAAGACATAAGCTTCAAAATGTAATTCTTTAACTTTTTATAATATTCACAATATGTTCATGTTAGGAGCTCTCTTTCTCATGAAAAAAACTGGATGTTGCTTCATTTTAAGTGTTTACATTTTTATTCAATATTCTCCAACTTTATGCAATTCATCATATTTACTCAGTATTCATTCTATGTGCCTATTGATCCAGTGGCGGAAAATGGAGAAATAGAAAGTGTTTTTCTACCTGTGAACATCTAACTTAGCCTATTTAGGACTCCAAGACAATATTGGCTCAATGAAATTACTGTTCAAGATTGACTGTTGCATTATCTAGCCAAAATAAGTGAAAAAACTGCAAACAAGGTTATAAGAAAAGATATTTTAAAATCATTAACAATGTAAGTATCCTATGCTTTTTGGAAGTTTTTTATACACCAATTTTCTTTTATAAAAGAAATATGTAATCAAAATGAGAGTGTGGAATGAGGACCTACTTCCAACTATGACCAGATCTCAAGTAAGAGAATATCGGCACAGCTTATGTTCCCTTCTGCATTCTGCTTTCAGTCTTCCTTTTAGTTACAGAGAAATCAAACCATTTAATATTTAGCTTTGCAATGCATCAAGCTGTATATTTTATCATCCATCTAAAACTACTATAAAGAGAATTAGAATAGGATTTCTATTTAATGACAAGAAGTGAAAGTAGCACCAGTCTATGTTCTAGCAGTCACTCTAAAGGAAGTTCACATCTCAGAATGGCACCACCAAGCTCTTTCCTGTGAACTACTGTATATATGCTATATACATATATATATACATATAGATCTATAGGTATATATCCAAATATTCCTGAACTTTATATGTTAGTGTATTAAATTTTACATGTTATTTTGCATTATTTGGTAATACTGTTTTTTTGGCCTGGGAAATCTCAAAAATGTTTCACTGTTTCATATTTACTAGAGGTAATTGATTTTTTGATTTATGCCATTTGAGCTTAATAAAAGGTTTTATGAGAATACTTTACTTCAGGAAAGTGGGAGAAACCTGTATAAAGAACTGTACAAGTAAGTGTTACTAGAAGCCTAACAAGAAAAAGAAAATATATGAACAAAAATGTTTTCTCATAACATAATTTCTGGCAAAATACATTGTTTTCAGAAGTAGTAAAACTATAGAAGTTTGATGTCATTTCCATCACATCTCATTGCTACTACTTGCATTCTTCTCTCCCAAGCTGGATTTGTTGTAGATCTATATGCCAGTTTAATCAAGAAGCAAAATGAAGGCATTCCTGCATCTTTCACGATGATTTTCCTCTCACTGATGTTTGAGGCATTATACTTTTAAAGAAATTTAATTTAGTTTAAACACAGGTCAAATGCATATTTATCCTACCTATAAAAGTTTTAAAAATTTATTTTCTTGTAAGACATAACCAGGAAAGATGAAATATATAGTTTAAGAGAACTAAAATCAGATCTGCCTTCTCCATTTTCTAGTTAAGAATGCAAACTTGAGAAATTTAGTTAACTTCTCCAGGTCTGTGTTTCAATTTTAAGTCCATATTGGTTTTTGTTTGTGATATGGAGATAATAACGACTGAATCTCAGGGTTTGGTTTTTGTTTTGTTTTGCTTTGTTTTTGAGTGCTAGCTTAGGTAATAAAGAGTGATTTGTCTAATAGACATTAAGGAGGTTAACTGTATCAGACTTTCCTATATTTATCAGCTACTCCAATCACCAACCCAGACAAGACCATCTAACCACCATTGTACTGAAAATAATTTTGTTATATTTCACTTTTACATTAACAAATTTGTCTAATAAGATCAGGATTGTATGTCTATAGTCATCTCCTTTATAGAAGGATTTTTTTCCTTCTCTTACAATCACCATTCTAATATTACAATTCAGATAATCAAATGCCTACCAAACATACATATGTCTACACTTCTTAGAAGTATATTACAAAATAATTACTATTATTACAACAGACTCCAATTTTGTCAACTTACTACTGTTTAGCCTACCGATAAACATTACCTCAAACTCTATCTTTAAACATTTCTATTTCCATCAGGTGTCCCTATTTTTAGCAATATCCATGTAGATTTTAAAATTCAGGATTTTCACTACTGCACTGTTACGATTTGGCCACCTTGAATAGGTTGATTTTACTAAGTTAATATTAAAGTGACAATCTTTTTTTAAACTATTTTATTTATTTATGTATTTAGAGCTGGGGTATAAGCCAAAGGTGTGTGAGGTGAGAGGATTCAGCCAGAGGCAGAGCTGGGAGCAGAATAGATAGATGGACTGAAATACACTGCTGAGGGGAGCAGCAGGCAAGGCAGGAGGGTCTGCCACATCAAGTGGGTCCCCTTGCTGGCAGGGAATCAAACTCACACTGCTGTGCAGCTGATGCTTCACAGTGCAGCGCTCAACCCGCTGTGCTACCAGGGAGGCCCTAAAGTGATATTCTTAAATATTTCTCTTCCACATGCAGGGACAGATGCTCACCCTTTTATTTTCATAAAAGACACAAATATGGTAAAAACCAACATTAATGTAGGTTGCCATGAAAATACATAAGTCAGAACAAGGAAATTTCCCAGGGGATTAGGATGTAGTTACTACAAAAATAAATAAATAAATAAATGACTCCACAGTTCTGAATTTTCCATCAGTAATTAAAAGAATATAGTAAAGACACAGTATGTGACAAGTATGAAAGATAATTCACATTTCCCTCAACATGAGCAAATTAAAACAAAAGAAAAAATGTTAAGCCATTGAAGCAGTTTGCAGCATATTCTCTTTCTTTTCTTGCTCTCTCTCTCTCTGGCTTTAACATGTCCTTGAGAATCTTAAAGCTAGATATACTGAACTGTTTTAGAATACATTATTTTTTCTTAAAACTTCAATATTTGAATATAATTGCTTCGTTGGTAATCTCAAGAGATTATTTCCTGCAGTAGTTGTAAAATCTCACTGCAGAGGACAGCACAAGCAACTCATTGGTACTAAAGCTACTGTTCTTAGATCAACATTATTTTCCTTATCTGGGAGCATGCATAAATACAGAATTGTAGACCCTACTCCTACATGCACATTAAAATTTAAGAGGAGCTGATTTTAGTAGACTATAAAAATAGATAAGAATACCATTTTCCCACTAACTAGTTGTATGATCTTGTGCCAAATAACAATTTTGAACATGTTTCCTTATCCTAAAATGAAATAACAATTAAACTACCTTTTACAAGCTATTATAAAGATTAAATACAAAAAATGAATACATTTTCAAGCAAAAAATTCTTCAATAGTAGTTAATTTCTTATACTTAATTTTGAGAGTGCATGGCAGTTGAAATGGCAGAGGCTTTGGGTCAAGCTCTATCATAATACATCAAACAGAGCTGCTTTTAAATCCTATTTCAACTTAGATGCCCTATTGGTAAGGGTGAAGAACAGTGTAGGAGTTTTATGGGTATTTGATGAGTTAATATAAAAGATACTTATCATAGTGTCTGACTCCTTGTGTAAAGCCTACAAATATTTTTGTTCATTTAAAATACTAGACCTGATACATTGGAATTTTGAAGGTAAGTATTTAACAGGGCTGTGCTAAAAATCTATAGTAATCAAAACAGTAAGACATTTGATAAAAATTGAACACACATAGCAATGGAATAAAATTGGGAGCCCAGAAATTAACCCAGAATTATATGGACAATTAACTATGATAAAGAATGAGGAATACACATTGGAGAAAGGAAAGTCTTTTCAACAAAGGTTGGGAAAATTGGATAGCCCATGCAAAACAATGAAACTAGGCCAGTTTCTCACACCATCTACAAAAATAACCTCAAAATCCATTAAATACTTAGATGTAAGACATTAAACCATGGAACACATAGGAGAAAAATTAAGCAAAAAAAAATCCGTAATATTGGCCTCTAATATATTTGGGAATTCAACTCTTAAGGCAACAATAAACAAATGGGACCACATCAAACTAAAAAGCTTCTGCACAAGAAAAGAAACTATCATTGAAACAAAAATAAATCCTACTGAATGGGAGAAAATATTTGCACATCATACATCTGAAGAAAGGCTAATATTGAAGATCTATAAAGAATTCTTAAAATGCAACAAAAAAAAAATAGAAAACCTAAATAGACACTTCTCCAAAGATGATATATAGCTGGTCCATAGGCATATCAAAAAACTGCTCACCATCACCTATCAAGGAAATGCAAATCAAAAACAAAATGAGAATTACTCACACCTATGAAAATGGCTTATATATAAAAGGCCAGAAACTACAAATATTTGTGAAGGTGTGGAAAAAAGGAACACTGTTAATGGGAATGTATACTGTCCCAGCTCTTATGGGAAACAGTCTGGAGGTTTCTCAAAATATTAAAAATATATATACCATGGGCTCCAGCAATTCTACTCCCAGGTATTTACCTAAGGAATGTAAAATACTAATTCAAAGGTATATATCCATTCACACATTGATTGCAGCACTATTTATAAAGGACAGATGAGTGGATTTAGAAAAAGTATAGTTGAGTGTTTTATGCATACAATGTTATACACACTACTCTGCTATGAAACAGATGAACTATTATTTGCAACAACATGGATGAAACAAGAGGGAATTATGATAAGTGAAATAAGTAGGGAGAAATATAAAATGGTTTCATGCATATGTGGACTATAAAGAAATAAAACAAAGTCAGATAATATCAAATGAGAAATCTGACTGTAAAACTGAGGGAGAGTTAGGGAAGAAAGAGGGTAAAGAGGTATAACAGATTATGTTAGAGGAATATAGATAACTTGGTAGTGACTGTGGTATAGTAATATACACCAAAAGAGTTGTGATCCTATACAACTGAATCATATCAGTGTTGTAAAACTAATGTTACAGTTAAAACAATGATAAATAAATGGATAAATAAGTATAATAAAATGCATTCTTTCCACACTCTGAATTTACATTTATGTCAAAAGAAGAGATATCTTTGGAGAAAAGAGACAGGAACTGAATAGAGACAGATAGTGCTATTTGTTCTAATTAGCTGTTTATTATAGAGTATATTAGAGGTAAAGAAATATTAAGGATTAAATTTTAAAGATCACAAGTTAGATGTTTGCCACTTTTTTTTTTACCTGATGAGACAAAGGAACTCCAAATAAAATCACATATTCATTTTAGCTGTACATATTTCTTTTTGATAATTTAGGTCATATACCAGATGGCAGAAAGCATTATACTTGATGACTTTTACTAGATTTGCCAACATATGCTACTGAATTGCCTGTACAGAGAACCTTGCTCATTGCAAGTCTCCCTGGAAGTATTTCAAACAAAGCATATCAATTAACATTTGTTTATTATATCACTATGAGTATGTGACAGTTTTTTATTTCTCGCCCCAAAATAGAGGCAACAGTTGGGTTTATATTGTATTTTTTAGACGAAGGGCTCATGTTTAGGAATCTTTTCAGAACTGTTTTTCAGTTCAAATATGCTATTAACTCAGCTCGCCTCTAATTTCCTTAAGCACTAAATTTCACAAACACATCCAGAAATAATTGTAAATGATGGAATGCAAGACTACTTAATGCAGTGGGAAACAGATTTACCTGTGTTATAGAGGTATTAAATATAAAACTTTATTCAGCAAATTCAATAGTTTATCATATGAATTGCATATTATTTTTTAAAGGAAAAAAAAAGAATATTGTCTACTCATTTCCATAAACATTCTGTATATCCAATCATTATAAAGTAAATCCGTCCCACTAAAGTTTACTGTAGTTTATTAAGAAGGATATATTTCACTTTGTCAGAAATGTGACAAATTCTTTACCGGAGGAAAAGTTCAGAGAACAAGGTGTAAGGAAGGGAAGGACAAAGGTTGTGTTTTATACTCATAAGCATTTTTGTATTAACCGAAATAACTGTGGAATGCACATTTTACTTTACATCAAACCACCGAGGCACAAGACTTTGTGGGTTTTTACTAGATGTTCTCTATTCACATTGAACATGAGGTAGCTCCTAAAGACTTTTTATCACTTGTAAAAGAAAGGTTCCAGCTTCTTAATTCCATAAAACATGTTGCCCATGAGGTATCAATAAATGAGCTTATCCAATTAAATTTGAGAATAAATTTTTCATGAAAATGAAGATGTTTAAAAAAGACAAGGACAAATCAGAAATACTTTGTGTGGGGCAGGAGGGAGAGAATGGTATGAGGGCAGAAAGACCACAAAAGACTGATGTGATGGTGCACTGGTGAAATGGTGATGAGAAATGGGGACTACAATTGATGTCAAATATATATAAATAAAGGGGGGGAAAAAAAGAAAATGAGGATGTTTGACAATAGCAACTATCCTGTATAGTAATTATAGTAAATGAATTATTACCATGATAGCAACATGAAGGAAAATGAAATATTAAATTTATTATGCTCATGTTTTACTGGAAAATTAAATATATCTTTAAATAACATATGGAAAATATGTTTATTTTATCCCAGACACAAAATATACTTTAATTCAGAATATTTTTTCTAACACAACACGTGTTTATACCAAATGTGGTCATTCTTTTGAAATCATTTTGCTTTGTCCTGCTTAGGTATATGATTTATTCTTCAGTACCATGGCAAAGTCTCTTAAGAAGTTTTTAATGTCTGAAATAAATATTATATTTGTTAGAAAAATTGGGCAAGAAAAGTAAGTAATTTGACCATGGAATTTAGGAAAATTTAAAGATAATGTAGGAGTAACAGAAAACAGTTAATCAGAGTAGACAGAAAAAAACTGAGAATTGCATAAGTGTCAATCATCTTAGCCTTCTGATTTACTATGTGTGGGATATTTAAGGGAATTAGTTTAGGAAATATTATTCCTGAAGTCAGGTACAGACATGTCAGTATGCCATTTGATATTAAAAATACATCAGTTAATAAATTAAAAATTTCTTTATGACCAATTCAAAACTGATGCAAGCAAAAAGCTTTAGCTAAAAGATAAACAGAACATTGATTAGACACTTATCTTTGTATAACATCGAAATGAATCTGTCAATAAAATAATCTTTCAAAATTAAATTGAAAAATATCTTTGTCAAGTAAGTGAAAATTACAATTAGCCGCCAGCAGATGCTCATTGAAAGCATATGAAAAGATTTTCTTCAGACAGAAGAAGTAAAATCCCCTAAAGAAAGTCAGAAATACAACAAGGAAGAGAAAGGAAACCTAAATATGTGGATAAACACAAACTTGATCAAATGCAAACTTTGATCAAAGCAATAATAATATATGGATGTCCATAAACATACACATATACAGACCAACACACAAAGTTAAATCAGGACATTTGTATAAGGAGGAACAAATGGAGTTAAATATTATAGAATCATCCTATGACTCTGAAAAAATATATTTTAAAAAACTCTGTACTAAACCAGTAATTCAATTATTAATTGTGTGACATCTGAGGTAATAAATAAAAGATTATGTAACCACCAAAAAAGGGAGGATAGGATGGAATGGTATAAGAACAAAAAATATTTCCCCAAAAAGGTACAAAATGAGAACACTGTTAATATATTCAAAACAGAAAAGATAGACTTTATCTAAAGATTTTTTTTACTGTCATTAGGAACAGTAAAATTGAACTGTACATCAAAATCATAACCATAACAACAAAATCTACACAGATGTGGATATTAAATAATAAAGTTCAATAACCCATAGCTCAAAATAGAAATAATACTTAAACTTATAAATTATTTTCAACTTAATGACAATTAAAATATTACTCATAGTACCACCTTGGTGGTGCAAGGGGTTACATCACAGCACTATGAAGCTATTGGCAGCCACTGCAACAGGAGTTTGATCCCCAACCAGCCAGAACAGACCTCTCCTGTCTCTCCAGCTGCTCCCCTCAGCAGTGTATTTAACTAATGTTAATTCAATAAAAAATTAAATGCAATTGAATGGACAAATATACCATTTAATATACAAAATTGATGCAAGTAAATTATTGTCTAGAAAGTTGTGTGTGTGTATGTGTGTGTGAGAGAAAGAGAGAGAGAATTATCCTTAACCAAAGACTTTTATATAAATATCCATGACTTAATGGCCTCACTTTTGAGTTCTATAAAAATTATCATTACATTATAAAATACTTTCAGAGACTAGAAAAGAGAATCTCTTTGCAATTCATTCTATAAATCCAACGTATCTTTGATACAAATGCTTACATTATTATAAAGTACTATAAGAAAATATAAAAACTGAAAATTATGGAAAAATTATACCCATGAGCATACATGTAAATTCTTATGTAAATATGAAAGTAAATGTAGAAATATTTAAAGGTTTATTTTTTAAAAGATTTATTTATGCGTACAAAAACTGGGGTACAGGCCAGAAGTGTGGGGGGTGATTCACCGGAGCCATTGTAGAGAACAAAACAGGCAGACTAACAGAAATACACTGCTGAGGGGAGCAGCGAGCAAGGCAGGAGAAGTCTGCTGCACAATATGTATCACCTCCCTGTCCCGTTGACGTGGCTGAGGACGCTTCATAGTGTAGTGCTTAACCCCTTGCACCACCAGGGAGGCCACTATTTAAAGGTTTATTACTCAAAATCAAGTGTCTGTCTGGTTTTTTCCAGGAATGCAACATTGGCTCAACATAAATTTCTTCACCTTTCAAAAAGTTTAACAAGGCCTTATTTAAAGTTTCAATCTTCTAATCTTTAAACCAACAATACACTAATTATATTTTTAATGAGATTAAGCAATGAATAAATGTATACAACTTATGTATACAATGAATAAATGTATACAATTGACATAGTAGACCCCCTGAAATTAAAACTATCAATTTCTAAAATTATAAATATGAAAAAAACAGCATTTCCACTAAGCAATGTAGCAGGCTAAATCTCATTTAAGTAGCTCTCAATCAGAAAGATTACGATGCAAAAAAACAAACACCCTAAAACTTAGTGACTTAACATAACTATTTAGCCCACAGTTCCACAGGTGAACAATTTGATCTGCACTCAAGTAGAATGGTTCATTTGCACTTAGCAAGCTGCTTCATCTTACTATAGTCAGCTGGTTGGTTGGTTAGATACTGTTTAGTTTAAGGAATGGGTAGTAGATAGTTAGGATGATTGTCTTTGCACCAGAATGTTGTCTCTAAACTTTCAAAGGAATACACTGGACTTACTGGACATGGTATTTACAAAATCTCAAGAGAAAAGAGGGAGGGCAAGTTCCAGTTTGGAAGCATTTTTTCAAATCTCTGTTTGTGTAACATTGGTACTGTCTTATTGTCATAGTCAAGTCACATGCTCAAACCAATTTTTAAGTGTGAAAGGAATGATGCAAGGATATGTATATAGAGAGCCTTGTATAAATTGGGGACATTAACTCTAATAATGTAAGTTCCAAAGTAGTAATTCATTACTTTAAAGAGATTTAAGAAACTATATACATGAGTTCTATCAAGCATGACTTGCAAAACCATTAAAATTGAGTAAGAATAAACATTTTTCAATAGCCAACATGGCAATAGAGGATGGGATGTTCTTGGTTATGCTTCCAAGAACATCTAACAACTGATCAAAAGGACACTATATCAAGAAAATTCCATGGCTCAAGGCAAGACTGAAGCATCCCTTATGCCTCATCCCTTGTGCCAGCACAGACTAAATCATAACAGAAAGAAAGGAAAGTCATATTTTACTTGACAGAAGGTGGATGAAGAAAAGTACTTTGAGGCTGTGGTATGAGGCAGAGGAAACAAACTGCAGGGTTTCTGACTTAACCAGTAACCCTAGGAGAGGAAACAGACACATTTGAGAGATACTCATCTTGATCCAGCTGAAGCCAATATGGAAGACTGGTTCACCTACAATAGATCCCTAGTAAGAAAACTAAAAATAATGTACACTGGATTACCCATCCTGCCCCCACTTCTTAGGACTAAAATTGTTCTTATAGTAAGTGCACTGACAGCACACTGACTACCAGGTCTCAGATCTGGTGTCCAGAAGGAAAGGGTATCAGGAGTGTTACAAACACAATCCTGGTCCCTGTCAGCTGTGTGTGTGACATCAGCTGGATTACTCCAGATCCTACCATCACCCTGCAGACAGACCACTGCAAAATTAAGTCTCAGTACTTGCAAATATCAAGAAAGGTAAAATATTTAAAAAGAAAAGCACAGGACTGCCTATAAGTAAAATAAGTTAACTAAAAAACTCAAAGTAGCAAAAACAGACAAATAATAACACAACTCAAGAGCTCAAGAGCATATAATATCACAAGAAGAGAACCAGAGGCATGACCAATTACATATAACAAGAATTTAAAAAATTGTTATATTAAAGGAACTCAAAATTAGAAGAAGAAACTTTAAAAATCAAGTAAGGTAGTACAAGAGAAGTCAGTCAAGTTAATCAAATAATGACAACAAAACTCAGGTTTAATGAGCTCAGAAAATAAACTGAACAGAAGGTAGAAGTTTGCAATTTAAATAGAAAATAGCAGAAATTGAGAAAGAAAAAACATCACACAATAAATGAGATCAGGGGCTCTCAAGAAAACTATGGAAGAAGAATAGATCAAATGGAGGGTCAAATTAGTGATCTCAAAGATAAAATGCACGAACAACTCAAGTAGAAAGAGAGGAAATTGAGATGTTAAAAAAAGTGAACTACCATGATAACCATTCAATTCTATTAGGAATGACAACCTAAGTATAATTGGTATCCCAGTGGTACAAAACACTTATTCAAAGAAATAGCAGAAAACTCCTTGAACCTGGAAAAGGACCTAGTTATAAGGTCTATGAATCTAAGAGAATACTACCTTATCTAAATGCAATGAGAGTTATACCAAAACATGCAGAAATGACTCAATTAAGAGTTCAAGATAAAGAAGGAAAACTGAAAGTGACTAGGGGTACAAAGCAGGTGACTTATCCAAGTATTCAAATCAGTTTTTCATCAGACTTTCTGACAGAAACTCTGCGGGCAATGAGAGAATGGAATAACATATTCAAAATACTCATACCCCAAAACTGCTCGTAAAGAATATTATATCCTGCAAGGCATACTTTCAGAAATGAGGGACAAATAAAGTCGTTTCCAGACAAATAAATGCTAAAGGAATCTGCAAAACTACAATTCCCCACAAGAAAAGTTGAAAGGAGATTCCCTATAAAAACTGAAGAAAGCCAACAAAAAATTGAACCAATTGATGACAAAATAGGAATAGCAAACCCTCACATATCATTAATAATTGTTAATGTAAATGAACTGAAATTGCCAATCAAAGGCACAGAAAGATCAATGGATTAAAAAGCAAAAGTCAACCATTCACTTAATTTATAAAGTCAAACATAGACTCAAAATTTAGGGACAGACACTTGTAATCCAAGTCAGTGTAAAATTTTAAAAGACATGAACCACTATACTTATAAGAAAAAAAAGCCTTCTAATCAACACAGTTAGAAAGATGGACATTATTTTATGATAACAGAAACAATACAAGAATACATAATAATTATTTATATATATACATGACCTAATATTGCACCAGCAAAAATATATAAAATATTAACCGACCTAAAGGATAGCATTTTCAGAAACATAATAATAGTAAAAGACTTTAGCATGACTTACAGAAAAGATCATCCAGACAAAATATCAGCAAGGGAACAATGGCCATAAATGACAAGTTGGATGAGATGGATTTGATATTCCAGAATGTTCCACTCAGAACACCAAAATAGGCATTCTTTTCAAACTTCCCATGAATATTATCAATAACATACCATGTGTTCTGGCACAAAATAAATCTCAATAACTTTATGAATATTGAAAGCATATCAAGCATTTCCAGATCATAAAGGTATAAAAGTAGAAATCAACCAAAAGAAGAAAGATGGAAAAAAACAAAAGATAGTGAAGAATAAACTATGCAACTGAAAGGATTTCTAGGTCACTGAAGAAATCAGAGATGAAATTTAAAATATACCTGGAGATGAACAAAAGTGAAGACATGAATTAGAAACTTTGGGATATAGCAAAAACAATCCTAAGGAGGAATTTTATAGCAATACAAGCCTACCTCAGGAAACAAGAATCACAAATAATAAAGCTAACATTATACCTAAAGGAACAGGGAAAAGAAGAAAAAGCAAAGTCACCAAGAGTTAATAGACAGAAACATAAAATTAGAGCAGAAAGTAATGAGAAAGACATTCTAAAAGATCAATAAAACTAAGAACAGATTCTTTAAGAAGGTAAGCAAATCTTTACCAGAATCACAGAGAAGATAAAGCACAAATAAAAGTAATCAGAAATGAAAGAGATATTATGACAGATAATACAGAAACACAAAAAGATCATAAGAGGATATTATGGAAAAAATATATGGCAACAAGTTGGACAACCTAGAATAAAGGGAAAAATTCTTCGAAACTTTATTCCTCTAACTACAGAATCAGAATGAAATAGAAATCGTGAACAGAATCACCATACGTAAGGAAACAAACAGTGATCAAAGCATATATGTGTATAATGGAGGTGTAAGGTTGTATATAGAGATATAGATAGGGTCAAATAATAGAATTTGAGAGGAAATAAAAAAAGAACCCTAAAACACAAAAACCAAGAAACAGTGAAATCTACCAAACTTTCAAAAAAGGAATGAATAGCTGCCCCACACAAACTCTCCCTGGAAAGCAGGAAAAACTTTCAAACACATTTGTGAAACCAGTATTGTCCTAATTCCAAAACCATACAAGGACATCACAGAATAAGAAAACTACAGACCAATAAATCCTTGAACATATTGAACATAGATGCAATAATCCTAAACAAAACCTTGACAAGTCAAATTTAGCAATCCATTAAAAGAATCACACATAGTGATCAAGTGAAGTTTGTTTCAGGAATGCAAGAATGGTTGAACATAAGCAAATCATGAGCATGGTACAACATATCAACAACAGAAGGATTAAGAAAAAATCATGATTATCTCAAGACACAGAACAAGGATTTGACAATATTCAACATCATTTTAAAATAAAAACCTTCAACAAAATGAGAAAAGAAGAAACATATATAAACATATTAAAGACATACATGACAAATCCACAGCCAACACCATACTCAATGGCAAAAAATTTTAAAATCAGGTACAAAACAAGGATTTTCACTCTCATCCCTACTATTTAATAAAAAATTGGAAGTTGGCCTCCCTGGTGGTATAAGGGTTAAGTTTGCACTGTGAAGCATCTGCAGCCACTATAGCACGAGTTCGATACTTTGCCAGGGAGGGGACCCATATGGTGCAGCAGACCTCTTCTGTTTCACCCAATGCTCCCCTCAGCAATGTATTTCAGGGGATCTGCCTGTTCTGCAACCCATTCTGTCTCTGGTGAATGCGCTCACCTCTTGCACTTTCTGGCCTACATTCCAGTTCTTATATACATAAATAAATTTAAAAAAAAAAAACCTATCACTACTTGCAAGTTAAAGGATAATATACAAAGAAAATCCCTCATACCACAAGGTATTCAAACTACAAAAAAAAAATACAATGAAATAGCAGGCTATAAAATTAATATATAAAAATCTGTTGCATTTCTATATGCAAATAGAGAATCAGTGGAAAGAGAAATCAGGTAAACAAACCCATTTACAAACACTTCAAAAATAAGTTTTTAAATACATCGGGATAAGCTTAACCAAAGAAGTGAAAAAACTGTATACCAAAAAAATATAAGACACAGTTAAAAAAAAAAATACATAGCACAAAGAGATACCCTGTTCTCATGGATTAGAAGAGTTAGAGTTATTAAAATGGCTGTATTATCTAAAGCTATACACAGATTCAATGCAATGTCTATCAAATCCCCATGGAATACTTCGCAGAAATAGAAAAAAGAGTCATGAGATTGATTTGGAATAACAAAATACACTACTGAGAAAAAAGAACAGAAATACAGGTATCAACATCACTAGAAATTGATAGTAATTTAAAACAGCTTGGCTTTGTAATTAAAAAAAAAAAACAGACACACAGCTTCAGTGGAACAGAATTGCAAGCCAAAAATAAAACCACATCCATATGCACTATTTATGACAAGGAAGTCAAGAGATGGAAATGAAGTATAAAAAAATTTTCAATAAATGGGATTGGGAAATCTGGATAGTCACATGATTAAATATTGATTTGAAATGGATTGAAGACTTAGATATAAGACCCAAAAATATAAAATACATAAAGGAAGCAAAGGTGATATGATCCTTGGCATCAGCCTTAGAAATGTTTGGGGACTCAACTCCAAAGGCACAGGAAACAAAAGCAAAAATGGGTCTACATAAAACTAAAAAGCTTCTGTACACAAGAAACTTGCATCAAAATGGAAGGATGGTCTATGGAATAGAAAAAGACAGTTGCACATTTTATGTTCTACAGAAGTTACTGTCCAAAATACACAAAGGACCCATAAAACTCAATTTGAGGGAAAAAAAAACCTAATTAAAATGGGCAAAGGATATGAATATAGACTTCGCCAAAGAAGATATATGGATGAACAATGAGCACATGAAAAGATATTCAACATCTCTTTTTGTTAGAGAAATGCAAATCAAAACAACAGTAAGATATCACTTCATGCCTGAATGACTGAATGTCTATTGTCTGAAAGACTAAAATAAGCAAGTGTTGGAGAGCGTGGAGAGAAAGGAATATGAAAATTCTTAGAAAACTAAAAATAGAACTTCTGCATGATTCACTTATTCCAATTGTTGGCATTTGCCAAAAAAAAAAAAAAAAAACACGAAAATGCCAATCCAAAGTGATATAGTCTCCTCCAAGTTTATTGTTGCATATTTACAATAGTCCAGTGCTGAAAACAAGCTGTTTCTTTAAAGTCAAGTTGTTAAAGAAGATATGGTGTCTATATATTTGCAACAAAATTCTATTTAGTTATAAAAGGATGAAATCCTGACATTTGCAGTAATATGGATGAAACTAGGGGAAATTCTGCTTACTGAAAAAGACAAACACCAGATTTCTCTCTTATGTATGTAAACAAACAGGTGAAATAAATAAAACAGAAAGTAGCCTTTGCACTATAAAACCAAATAATGACCACAAGAAAGGAAGTGGGCAGGAAGGTGGGTAAATATGGAGAAAGAAGACAGTGGTATAATAAGGAATAGATGAACTTTTAGCAATAGAGTATATACACAGGTTGATTCTCAAAGGTGAACACCTGCAACTTATAAGATGTTACAATGTTACTTCCATTGGGGGGAAAAAAATTCTACCCAAACTAATTCCTGTATTTAGCATGTCTATTTTTGTGAAACTATCTTTACATTTCTAAGACCTTAGCTTGATAACCAAAACATACTTTTCTAATTTAATTCCTACTGCTCAATACAAACGTTTTTCTAAACTGGCCAAATCAACCAATGGCTTTCTCACATATACACTGTTCTTAATTGTTCTTTTTCATGACATTTCCTTATCTAAAAGGTGCTCTATTTACTCTAACCACTTGAATAACTTAAAATCATCATTTAAGTTGACAGTAGAAATATTAAAGTGACAATAACTTATTCATTGATAAATGAAAAAGTTAGAGACCAAACATTTACCTAAACTCCCATTGTATACCATGAACTTTAATGGAGCTAGCTACATATATTTCATTTGCATTGTTCCTTGTCAATTCCTAGGAAATATGTCTTCTGGAAAAAGAGTAAAATATATTGTATAAAAGTTGCTTTTTCAATTTTCTTACATTTCTTACCTCTTTCATAGACTCTAGTATGGCAAAAGAGACTTAGTAAGTTCTCTCTCTCTACCCCATATGTATAATATACTTATATATCTTAGTATTAGATATAAATTTATATATTTATAATTAATTAGATATCTTAGTATTAGATATAAATAATATTCAGTATCTTGGGATTCAGTAAGGAAACTCAAATTAGGTAATAATTCAAAGTCACCAGCTAAATACTTTATCATTTATATCTATAAATCATATAATCCACTTTTTAATAACCCAAAAGTCTTATAACCCTAGATAGGCCTTTACATAAAACCAGTCGAGTGAACTCTTCTCTTTCAGTTACTCAATCTAATGCAGATGAAACTTATTTATTATGTTAACTATATGCTATGTCTAAATTAATATAAATGCTTTTAGAAATCTCTAATCTAAATTTTTCTCTGAGGAAAAATTGCCTTCCCCACACATTTACTATTAAAATGAATGAGAGCATTTTTTAGAAGTCTTCTCACTAAGCATTGAAAACTAATTAGCACATCTAGTGGTTATACTTTATTTTTTTATTCTCAAGGCTGACTGCTTGAGCAGTAAGGAATTTGTTTGAACTACCACCTAAAAAATATTTGCTATGCCTGATTAACTGATTTATGAATTTCAAATGTAATTATGTATAGATATTTATTAAAATTTTAGAGAAAGCAGACTATCATACCAAATGATTGGCCCTGAAAACAGTCATAAAAATAGAATTCTAATTATAGAAATGGCAAATTGAGTTGGCATATTTATTAAGTTCAGTATATCTATTTGAGATGTAAAATGGCATATATAAATGGATACAAAATTATACCACAGTATAAAGAACTGAAACAATCATGCAAACATAAAGAAAAAGACCAAGTAAAATGAATACACTTTGTCCACTAGCTCTATTAGGAAGAAACTGTACAAAAATTTGACTCTCATTTTTTAAGCTACAGTGAGCAACTTATACAGATTCAGTAAGGCTCAGCGAGTACATGAAACGAAGAGGAATGTATGTCCTACATCTCTACAAAGAAGATATTGGGTGATATATTGGTCATCACCACAATAGATACAATAATTTTGTTTTCCTTTTGTCTTCTGTATTCAACCCAAAACCAAGGACAGAACTAAAGTGCTGTTCCCAGAAATGTAAGTTAATGAAGTCCAAAGTATAATGCAGTTCAAGCAGGCAATTCCCTGTTTGGTTTTTGACATGAAAAAAAAAAAAAGTTGAAATATAGACAAAAATGATACTGTTTTTTATTAGTCCCTGATAAAGATCATTACTCCAAATCATACTTATGATCAAAAAGGCTGGAATTAATTAGAGAAAATCAGGAATTACCACATGGGAAGGAAGAAGGGGGTGGGTAAAGGTGAATGATGGGATTGGACTTTTAATGGTGAGCCATATGCATTATATACAAATGTTGATTTATAATAATACACTCTGAAGCCTATATAGGAGTTTGTAATTACAAGGTTTACTTCAATAAAAATATTTTAAAGAGAACACAAGTTCTCTTCATATCCAAAATAAAGCAAAAATCTGGATTTTTTAAAAATTTCTACTAAGAATCTACAATATACAAAGTCTGTATTGGAAATAATGGTCCCATATGTTTTGACCATTGATTAGGCAATGTAAGCTTAGTATTTATTCCTTTTTATTTGGTCAACATTAATTCACACCTATAAATATTTTTGGAAAATAGGCCATAAGGAAAATTAGAATACTGGCGTATGTGTAAGAGAAAGAAGTAGAAATATTTAATGGCAAAAGAAAGTCAATTTTATGATAACAAGTTGGTCTATCTGACTAAAAATAAAAGAAAGTATAATAGAGTTGAGACATAATAATACCCTACATGGACAAAGCATCACTGGGAAACCATATTTGTATTTTATGAGGGCCAGACAGCTAACGTCATACTGGTTTTCTTTGAATTTCAAGAAATTTTATAGTAATTATAATAAAATTAGTAAAACCAAAAAATTATAAAATATATTTCCACATTAATAAAAAATACTTTAGTACTTCTGTCCAGATTTAAGTGATAAAATTTAAGAAACATTCAAATAAAAAAATTTTATCCAAATTGAGATACTTGAGGAAATTCAATTCACTAATGAGAAATCTAGATAATTAGAAATAGAACCAGAGTCACCTGAGAAATTTGGAAGCACTGTCAGCATACTTAACCCTCAAAAGTACAAGCACAAACAGAACAATTAATATTCCTACAAATCATCTCTTTTATCCTGGAAACATAATTTAGAATTTACCATAACAGATGATTGACAGAAATGACATGCTGGCATTTTCCTATGCCTCTGACTCACATACAGAATTACAAATCAATGTCACATCAATTTAAAAAAAAATTGAAAGAAAAATATCAGATGGTTCCACTTATAGGAGGAGTGTAGAGGAAACAAATAAGGAACTAAGGAATAAAAATAATTATAATAAATTAGAAATCAAAAATCAACAGCCAACTATAAATCTGAGACATTCCCCAGGGAAGGAGGCAGGAGAAGGAACAAAATGGGTGGGAAGAACACAAGGGACTGTGGTGATGGTGCATGGGTGAAATGGTGATGGGAATTTCATGAAGACTACACCTGAGAGGAGAAAGTATACACTACACAAAAATGAAAAAATAATGCAAGATATATATATAAGATTTAAAAAAGGCACAATACCAAAAGAATTAAAATAATGAAAAATAAAAATTGTACAGAGGAGAAAAAAATAGTTTATCACCTCCATTCTTGGAGCTGTTTATTCAAGAGTGCCAATCCTCTTATCTTTAACTAAAAATCAGTTAGTTTTAATATTTAAAATTGAGTTCTCAACTAGGAAAGGAAAAACATGCATCCTTACAGAAGTACTTATTGTTTAGCTTTTTAATCTTACCTGTGCTATATTTATTGCAGTTTGGATTATCCCATCTTTCTCATTATTCTTTATTTTTTTAAATGTTTGCCATATTTTATTTCTAAGTCCATCCTGTTCTTCATCTCCCCTAAGTTCCCATAAGATTTTTGTCAGGTTAAATACTAAGCCATAGTATCCAGTCCATATCACTTGATCACCTGTTTAAAAAGAAATGCATATGTTAGGAAAATATTTGTCTTACCAATGTATGGTTTTATGAAAAAAAATTACTTTAACAATATTCTAAGTCTGAAACTGTAAGATTTGGAATTTTTTTCCCTCACTGCTTTTACTCTTTTAATTAAAAAAAATTTAAATTTAAAATAATTTAAAAATGTGTAGCAATATAAACACTTAGGTCACCATAATGAATTATTTGTAATAAATCAGAGAAACAAGAGAAAAAAATCACTAGTAGATATAACAATGAGCAAACTATGAAGTGTGGCATTAATCCCAAAAGACAACTTTTTAATGATGTGAAAATCAGACTAATATTACTGATATAATTGCAGGCTGAAAGATTGTTTTAATAACAGATAATGACATAAATCAATTGATATAGAGAAAAAAAGTAATATATCCAGAAGAGATAATAAAAAGTCCTAGTCTTCTTAAAACTCATATATCAAGTAGCAATTAAAAATGTTCAATTTCTGGGCCTCCCTGATGGCACAAGGAGTTAAGCACCACACTATGAAGCAGCTGTAGCCACTGTATCACGAGTTCAATCCCTGGCCAGGGCACTGACCTACATGGCACAGCAGACCTCTCCTGCCTCGCCCGCTGGCTGCCCTCAACAGTGTATCTCAGTTGATCTACCTGTTCTGTCTTTCATGAACCCTCTCACCCCCCACACCTCTGGCCTGTACCCTAGTTCTTGTATGCATAAATAACTCCTTTTTGAAAAATGCTAAATTTTAAAATATTCATTAGCTTACAGAAATAAGTTTCTTTTTACTTGTTCTCTTAAATTTTTCTTACAAGTTCTTATATATTGTCATAAAATACTTTTAGGAAAGATTAATTCCAGTGTATAGAGTAATATGATAAATAAATTTGAAGAATGTAACACAAGTATCAATGTGATATGAATTTTTTTTAATTTAGTATTTTTTTTAAGATTTATTTATGCATACAAGCACTGGGGTACAGGCCAGAGGTGCTGGGGGTGGGGCGGGGTGAGAGGATTCACCATAGAGAGCAGGAAGCAGAACAGGCAGATCAAGAGAAGTATACTGCTGAGGGGAGCAGCGGGCCAGGCAGGAGCGGTCTGCCTAGCCATGTGGGTCCCCTCCCTGGCCGGTGGCAGGGATCGAACTCATGCTGCAGTGGCTGCGGTTTGTTTCATAGTGTGTTTCTTAATCCACTGCACCACCAGGGAAGCCCTCAATGTGATATGAATTTAAGTTGACCAAGGAGCAACATGAGGGTATTGTATATATGTTAAACAAATAAAAGCAAAAGTAATAAAGATTCAGAAAGGAAGATGGGAGGATTTTAAAGCCAAATAAATTTAGTACATTTTCCCAAAAATTCTGGTCATAGCATATGCGACAGAACAACTCAACAATGCCCTTCCTGAATAAAGAGAGAAGCACCATCTGAAAAGTCACAATTCTCAGTATTTCCTAATTCAAACTACTTTTAATAATCACAATTTTAGACTATTTGGGTATACCTAATATGTGCTTTTAGTCTAGTCTCATTACAATCAAACTATGTAGATTATATTTAAAATAAAAGAACAGAACTAGGATGGGAAGCATCTAAGCATCATACAGCTGATGAACAATAAAGCCAGATGGAGCTGGGTCTAATATTCCCCTATGCAACAGAGCCGTTCCATCAGAAAAATACTTCACTCTAATTATTACCTTCTATTCTGTTCCTAGGAAAAGAAGAAAATAGAGAGGAGAAAGTATGTACATGTTTTGAAATGGGATTGGAAAGTCATATGTGCAACTTCCAAACTTAAAAGAACATCACTCTTTCTGTGAATGCATATGAAATCTCTATATTTTGTTATTTTAAAGATAAATATAAATGAAATAGTGTAATAATGGCATGTAAATTATATTTTATACTATATAAATTGAAAGAGAAAACAGTATGAATAAATATAACCACATAGATTTATTCGTAGAAACACAATATATAAAGATGCAAAACCATGAAAGATTAGGGAACTGAAGTTAGAACTAAGTATAACTTACAGTAAGCTTAACATAATTACTGTAACTATAAAATATTCACTGCAAACCCTTGGTGACTATCTTTTTATTTGGGGATAAGGAGTTTATCAAAATACAGGAATATCAGTGAGAAAACCAGAGTAGTTCTAAGTAAATTCGGACAGTTGGATGAGGAATAATACTCCTAGCAGAGAGGTAGCTATAAGAAGAGAGAATCAAGACAATGATAGTGAGATTCTCAAATTGAACTAAGGTGGAGGGTTCATACTAGATATGGATAGTTAAAGTAACTAAAAGAAATGAGATCTGATTAGATGTCAGCTGTTTGAGCAAATATTAATCAAATATTCATTTTTCTGTTCAATGAAATGTTATACCTATTCAAACAATAACTAGGAAACAAAAACTAGGAGTTTATAAGATAATCTAATTCTATGGTGATGAGCAATAGGTAACTGCAGTAAAAGATAAACCTAAAACAATATGAAGACAGTTAAGTTTTCTTATTTATAGATGAGAGGAAAAGAAAAGGGAAGAAGTAAATTTTTAAAGTTCAGAAAATTGAAATAACAATGAAATCGCAGAAATGTGATTATATAGAAGGCCAGTTTGGTAAGAAAAGAAATAAATGTTACTTGGAATATTTGGCATGTGGGGTTGAAGGATCTAATTTCTAGTGTCCTTTCATTTTAGTAAAACTATGACTTGTTTAATAAAACTAAACAAACAAAGATGGTATCAGAGAGGTTCCTCAATTCCCTCCTGCGATGGTCACATGAAAATTAAATAGAGCAACACTAAATCTAGAGAGTTCTGTTACTTAGAGTGAAACAAAATTACTACTTAGATACCAGAGAACAGCATATATTACAGCAAAGAGAGGTGGTTCATGCCTCATTAAATTTGATGTGGATGATAAAAAGACTGGAGGCTGTCATCTGGGGTAGTGAGGATGCTGCGAAGGGAGAATTGTGTGGAAAAATGTACCTTTGAATGACAGAAAATGTGAAGTGGAGTTGTGTAATCCATTCCAATATCCCAATACCAGTCCTGGTGTAATTCAAGAATAGAACTCTCCAGAATTCAATCATAAAGATGGGAGATTTTGCCTTCCTATCAGATAGGGAGTTCATTGTCATAATAAAGGGAACCAAAGAGATGGTAGAAATTGCAGATGAGCACATATAAGTGATACATTAGAATTCTGAAAAGCTAAACAAACAGAAAATTCATAAAAACAAATACAAGGACTTGAGAAACAAAGTTAATATATATAAAATAGAAATAGAAGTTTCAAATAAGAAAATAACAAAGGTCTGTGGCTTTCACAAGGTGAGGAGACAGAAGGGGAAATAGGAGCATGGATGAGGAGTGAATACAATGGACTATGCTAAAACACTATGGATCTTTTGATTTGGGATTGCTATGGTGACTACATCTTAGAGGGGGAGTCCTAAACAGTCAGAACACTAGCAAAAATATGAAATAATGATTCATCAATACAAATAAAAATTTTAACTAAAAATTAAATCATATCAAAGTGATGGAAAAAACAAGACATAGGATGTAAAAGATCAATAGAGGAAATTAAATAATCTAAATAAAGCTATTGAAGCAGAACAGATCAAATGTAGGATTGAATCAGTGAACTCAAAGGGAGCAATACACAAAACCCAGGTGAAAGAAGAGAGAAAAATGAAAAACTTTGAAACACTTCATCTTCTTTCTTCAATAAGAAAGGCAAAATAAAGATAACAGGTATTCCAGAAAGGAATGAGAGAAGAGAATAATTAGTTATTGAAAGAATAAAAACTTCTCAAATTGGGAACAAAACTAAATACACAAATCAATGAAGTTATCAAAAGGTAATGAGACCTACATCAAGACACATAGGTGTGAATCTAGCAAGAGGTCAAACAGAAAGTATATTGAAATTGTTTATGGGGAAAAAGCAGGTACCCTTATAAAGGAAAAAAATAATTATAATAAATCAAAAATCAAAATCAACAGACAACTATAAATCTGAGACATTCCCCAGGGAAGGAGGCAGGAGAAGGAATAAAATGGATGGGAAGAGCACAAGGGTCTATGGTGATGGGACATGGGTGAACTGGTGATGGGAATTTCATGGGGACTACTCCTGAGAGGAGAAAGTATACACTACACAAAAATGAAAAATAATGCAAGATATATATAAAATAAAAAGAAATATAAAAAATACTCCCATAAGACATGCGTCATACTTATCTGAAGAAATAATACAAACCAAGAAAATATTGGATTGGCATATTCAAAATATTTAAAAATAAAAACTATAAGCCAAAATACTATATCTTGCAAGACTTTCCAGATATGTAAAGAACTAAAGGCATTCAAAGACAAATGGATATTGAAGGTGTTTGTAATGACAGAAGTACCCTTAAGAAATACTGAAAGGAATTCTATCAAAATTGAAGAGAAAAAAACTACCAAAAAAAAAAAACACCAATAATGAAATATATAGACCCAGAAAATTATAGACAAAATGCTAGGTGCAAATCCTCCATCTATCAATAGTCAGTTACCCTAAAAGTAAATTAACAATTTACCAATCAAAAGGCACAGAGTGTCTGTATGGATCAGAGACAAAAACTTAAACTTTCTGTTGTCTCCAGTAGATCCATCTGAGCTCCAATTAATACAGGATATGGTTAGAAAACAATACTACAAGCAAGTGGGACACAAAATCAGGAAGGGCAGATTCTTACATCAGAAAAAATACTTTCAGCTATAGAAGGTAAAAAGAGAAACACTATATATATTGACAAAGGAATTAAAACATCAAGAAGACATGACACTCATCAATATAAATACACCAATTGAGGGAATATCAAAATATAAATGTAAAAATCTAACAAATCAGAAAATAGACATTGGCAGCAGCACAATCCCACTTTCATCAATGAATATACCACCTGTCATAAAATCAAGGAAACAATAATCTTGAATGGCAAACATGACCACATGGGTTTACAAGATATTTATAGGTCACCGAACCCCCACCCCCCCAAAAAAAATCTGTATACATATTCTCCTTAAGTGCACATGGAACATTTTTAAGGACAGTCAACATATTGGGCCACAGATATGGGTCCATAAACTATGGAGATAGGATTCATATCAAGTACTTCTCTGATCACAGTGACACAAAGTAGAAATCAATCACTACACAAAAGCAAGAAAAAAATATAATATGTGGTGTCTGAACAACATACTACCTAATTACTATTGGGTAAATGAGGAAAATAAAAAGGAAATTTAAAAATACCTTGAGACACCTAAATAAAGTCATGAGCTGCCAGACCTCTCAGATACAGTAAAAGAAGTTCTAAGAGGGAAGTACATAGCAAGGACAGGCCCAATTCAAGAAACAAGAAAGAGTTCAAATAAATAATCTGACCTTATATGCTAATGCATTAGACAAGAAAAATAGAAAACAAAACCAAGCAGAAAGGAGATAATAAAATTGAGAGCAGAAATAAATGAAATATAAGTTTTCAAAAAAGACAGTGCACAGGCTCAATAAAATCAAAAGCTGATTCTTTGGGGGGAAAAAAAGTTCTTAGTTAGGTTCACAAATTAATGAAAAAAATTCTAATAAAATGAATCAGAAATGAAAATAAAACAGTCATTTCAGAAACACAGAGGATCTTAAGAGATTATTATCACATCTATATGCCAATAAATCAAATAGCCTAGAAAAAAAAATGGGCAAATTTTTAAAAGTATAAAACCTTCCAACATTGAACCAAGGAGACATAGAAAAACTTAGACAGAACAATTACAATCAAGTAACAAGAAGCAGTAATCAAACTATTCCTCCAAAATAGCTCAGGACCAGACAGTTTCACCAGTGAGTTCTAGCAAATTAATATCTTTCCTTTTAAAACTCTTCAAAAAATTAAGATGGAATGCTTCCAAACATTTGATGAGACCAACATTATTTTGATACCAAAAGCAGTTATCATATCCAAAAAAAGACTATTATCCCTGATGAATATAGACATAAAGATCTTCATCAAAATCTTAGAAAAACAAATTCAACTGTACATTAAACAGATCATAATCATGACTAACTGGAATTTACTCCAGGAATGGAAGTATATAACTCAACATCTGCAAATTGATCAATGTAATTGACCATATCAACAATAGGAATGTTAAAAGTCATATGATCATATCAACAGGTGTAGAGAAAATATGTGATAAGATAGAATATTTATGATAGTCTTTCAAAAATGGTGATAGATGAACATAACTCAAAATAATAAAGGCCACAAATGAAAATCCCAAAGCTAATTTCACACTTAATGTTGAGATGGTGAAAGATTTTTCTCTAAGATTTGAAAAAAGACAAAGATCTCCACTTTCACCACTACAATAAAAACAGCATGAGAAGTCCTAGTTAGAGCAATTAGGCAAGAAAGCATTATAAAGATGAAGATAATCTAAACTGGAAAATAAGAGAACTATCACATTTGCAAATATACATAGAAAATCATAAAATATTAAAACCCTAAAAAACTATTAAGAAAGAAAAACTACAGAATCAGTAAAACTACAGAATCCATTTACAAAAATCTGTTCTTTTCCTATGTGCAAAGAAAAACCTAAAAGAGAAAGAAATAAAAAAGACAATCTAATTTGGTATCATATAAAAATGAATTAAGTATGTAGGAATACAGGGCCTCCCTGGTTGCGCAGTGGGTTAAGCAATACACTATGAAGCAAACCACAGCCACTGCAGCATGAGTTCTATCTCTGTCGCCAGCCAGGGAGGGGACCCATATGGCACGGCAGACCTCTCTTGCCTTGCCCGCTCACTGCCCCCCTCAGAAGTGTGTTTCAGTAGGTCTGCCTGTTCTGCTCCCTGCTCTATCTCTGGTGAATCCTCTCACTGCCCTGGACTCTGTCTGGCCTGTACTCCAGCTCTTGTATGCATAAATAAATAAATCTTTAAAAAAAAAAGAATTATTTTGTCTAGGTATTGAGTAGGGATGGATTTCTAGAGTATCATGTAGATAATCTTGAATATCTAAACCAATCACAGCAGTTACATTTCCACTGTTAGTAGACATTTGTGCTATCTGTTCAATGAAATCAGAGGGAAAATAAAACTCTGGAACTGAAAGGTGAAGATTTTTTTTTTAGAACTGAAGTTTAATTAATGCAATACTTTAAAGGAATAGACTAAAAAATTGCATTTCAATAGATACAGAAAAGGCATTTGAAAAATGTCAACATTCTTTCATAATAAAACACTCAGAAAACTAGGACTAGAAAGGAATTTCCTCAAACTGATAAAAAGCAATAAAAAAGTCATAACCAGTATTGTACTTGAAAAACGAAATATATTCCTCTGAGATCAGGAGCAATATAAGGATGTCTGCTCCAAATACTATGTCACCAAAGGTTATAGAAAAAAGAAAGGCACACCATTTAGAAAGAATACTACCATATTCACAGATGCATATAAGAAATCCCAATGGATTTGCACCCCCTCCAAAAAATGAATAGGTTCAGCAAATTGCAGGACCTAACATCAATATACAAAAATGTATTTCTAGAAACTAGCAATGAAAAAACTTAGTAGTAAAAGACTGAAGGGTGTGACTTCATACCCCTAAAGCTAAATAGTGTTGCAAATATATGTTACCAAAATTAAAGGAGAGGGAAAAAATAAAAAGAAAAAAAAAAACAGTTGGAAAATGAAAAGAAAACCATTAATTTCCCTTATAATACTTTTGAAAAATACATTATATAGGTGTAAATATAATAAAAATATTAAAGAACTTTCAAAAATGAGCACAGAGATTCTTTGGGAGTGATGAAAGTGTTCTAAAACTACATGGTTATGATGGCTTCAAACTCTGAATATATTAAAAGATACCAATTTTATATTTTAAAATGGTGAATACACAGTCCATAAATTACATTATAGATCCTATTGAGCAAAAGAGTAGGCAAAAAATAAATCCTATTCTTTTATCCTATTTTGTGTACTACAATCATCTTGAGACTAGGAAGGATAAATCTAAGAACAGCAGCTATTATCCAAAAATGAAGATAAAGAGAACCTGAGTCCTTGTTATTGTTGAGCTACTGAATTAACCAACACTGAATTCTGTATCACTTGTGAGAAGATGTGTGTTTAGCAGATAACCTGTGGTCCATTCACTCCTTTTATTGGGACATACTCTTAGGGGGAACAAAAAGGCATGTAACCCAGTTTAATTTCTGTGTCAATGGCACCTTCAGGTAAATACAGTAACAATATTTACTAGGAGGAAGAGACTTTACAGGATGTCCTTTTTAACATAGGCTTACTGGAAAAGGATTACTATATATAAAGAGAAAACATGTAAAATCTATAGCTCAATGAATAATGAAGAAAGTTAGCCTGGTAACATGTACAGTTCTCTGGAAGAATAACAGAGGTATTTAATATGCAAATGCTTACCCTGAGATGTAAGGTAGTAAGTCATTCAACACAACCTAAAGACTTCATCTACGTCTGGATCAGAACATTTGTGTCTAATGTTGGTAGTGAGTGTAATCGCCATAGAAAGGGGAGGCACCATGTTCCCTGTCCCACCTAAGGAAGGGTGCTGCTGAGCAGGGAGGAGAGGCTGAAGAAGTTTTGGAGAAGCAGCTTGGAGGAAGTATGTGGAGCAAAGAAACATGAGAAGAAGGATACACTTGTTTCTTGACTTGAGACTTATACCAGAGACTTGGGTGACATAGAAAGACACAGATGGAATCAAGTCATATAGAGACACTTGGAAAAGATATGGCTGAGAGACCACTGGGGAGGCTAACAATGACAACTTTTTAAATTTGATTTTGCTTCTTTTGTAGCAGAGATTTGTCTATCTTCTTCGCCCCCTTTCTTATGAAAACCCACCAGAGATGGATGGAGAAACATGGCATCTACCTACAATAGAATACTATAAAACCTTCAAAAATGAAGGAAATTCTACCATATGACAAAGATGAACTTTGAGGATATTATACTAAGTAATGAAATCATTCACAGAAAGACAAGTACTGTATTATTTACTCATATGAGATTTCTAAAATAAAATTAACAAAATCAAACAGAAATTCTGTTGCCAGGACTTGAGGAAAGAAGAAATGGGAAGTCACTAATAAATAGGCAAAAAATCCCAGTCAAGTAAGATGAAAAAATCTAAAGATCCATTTACAGTATTTAGCATACAATCAGTAAAACTGTACACTTGAAATTTTGTTAAGAGTAAACCTCATGTTAAGTGTGTTTTCCTCAACAAAATTATTTTTAAAAGAAAAATACAAGTACATTTATTTAACTTTCTTATTTCTATATAATAATCAGTGGTGGAGTACATATAGATTTGTCAACACACAGAATTGTGACTTATAAGGATTATCTGAATTCTATTATATGAATGTAGGTTTTTAAGAATTCTAATATATTCCATGTCTAGTAAACACAACCTTTTTTATGAATACTTTTCTGAATAACCTTCATAAAGGTAAGAGGTGTATTGAAGATTTAATGGAGCACCATTAGAAGTTTCAATTGGTTCTAGATTCCAATTAACTTCAATTTACATTTTAAGAAAGAATTATTGCTGTGCTAATGTATTTTCCTAAATTTAAATGAACCAAAATGAAGTACACATAGTTATTTTACAACTGTGACATATATTTCATTCCCTACTATCACAGTGTAAACTGTTTAAGAAAATAATTCTCAACAAATAAAGTTGAAAATTAATTGACTTACAATTATCTGACATTTTTGAAGAGAAATAATCCAAAAGACCTAAAATACTTGTCTCCTTTAATTCTGGCTGTACTTCTGATTTATCCATGGGAAATATATTTTTCTTTGAACTTTTGCAGTCACAGAAACCAGTGAAAGCAGTTTTTCTCAAATTAGATGTGGCTGCATACAAGCAGATTTCTGCTAGAATTGTTGTATACATGTAGATGATATTCCATACCCAGGAAAAGTCATCTGCCTTGCAACGTTCTTCCTAAAATGAGAAAATTTCCATTAGATAATCAAAGTATGTTGAACCAAAATTAAGAATAATATGGTAATAAGTATCTCTGAATATTGTAGTTACCAGACCATAATAAAATTATTTCCAAAATGGACTCATACAAAAACAGATTTTCCATCAACAGAATATGTAAGCTTAGTTCAAAGAAAAATAATAAAATTGCTAAGTACATTAAGAAGAAAAACTTTTAATCTCCTTAGTAATTCAATGCGATGTAAATAAATATGTAAATGAGATACTACTTCCTAGATTATATTGAAAAAATATTTTTGATATAAAGCTCAATTCTAGAGTGTATAATTTTACTTTTTTCCCTTAGGAAAACAAACAAAAAAATTGTATATTGTGGAGAAGAATTTGACATTATTGACATCTATCTATTAAGAACTTTAAATTAAAATTCATAGTCTCTCAATAATTTAAATTTATGACATCTCTAAGAAATAGTAAGAGATAAAGATTTACATATAATTATCAGTTCAACATTTATAATTAACTTTACAATAATTAGAAACAATGTTCTCATCCCCCTAAAATGTAAATTTTAATATGTAATAATCAACAATGTTTTATATGATCTATTTTAAAATTTTAAGAGTGAACTAGACTATATTCTATAGTTTAAAAAGTTTAAATTATTTGTACGTACAAATGTATAAAATCTATCCATCCTAGGTATATGTTAAATGTGCACTTACTTTTCTACTTAATTAAATCTATTGTTAAAATTCATGCCAACTGTAAGCGCTAATATAATATACAATTTAAATAGTGGCAAAATATTTTTTTTTTCTGTTCAGGTTGTTTTGCTCACCAAAATTACCAATATTCTTACCTGATTCTGAGCAGACAAAATATTGGAAAGAAAATCTCTCATTAAATCCATTAATGCTTTCAAGCAGGCCATGCTCAATTTGGCAGCTTCCCCAAGGACCAACAAAGCCAGTGCTGAGTCCAGCCTGGAAATTTTATGAATAAAATAATAAAGGCTTTAATGTAAAATAATAACAAGCAATTTTTAATGAGAAAATCATAACCCAGAGGAAATGAGTGTCTTGTGTTACCAGTGCATTTACTTTCAGTAAAGTACAGTAAATCCTCCCTTATGTCCTCAATAATTTCTTGGAAACTGCAACTATTTAGCAAAATGATATAAAATGAAACCAGATCTTTGAATAATCTCTTCTACACTGAATGAGATTTCTCTTTTTTCATAAACGTTGAAACTAATTGATGTTGAACAAGCAACATTATATGAGGACCTGTTATACCAGTTGACACTGATTATGATAAATGTCTATGGGAAAGAGTCTTATTTTGACAAGATGAGTTCAGGGTGTTCTGACAAAACTCTGAAGGTAATAAATACTATTACAAATTAGTCTATTTGTGCATAGATACTATAGAAGAAACCATTAAGGGTTCTTGTGCTAGACTATCCCCAAAATCTCACAATTGGTTTTGTGATTTAGTTATGCAACTGAGTGAAAGGGCTGAATTTCAAAAGGTAGTAGATTCACAAAATAAAGGGCCAAATAAAAAATTGTCTTCCTAAGTACTCCAAACACAAGTTTGTTTTACAAAAAGAACAAATTTTCAAAAATTCAATGTCACAAAACTTTCATGTCTCAATGAATAAAAGACTAGCAAGGTTTATTTTTCAAAACATATATAACTGGGAAATCACATAAGAACTTATTCACCACAAATATACCTATATGCAGATAGTATTAAGAAATTACACATTCATTGCTATTTTTACCCAATTGAATAAGAGTTCAAAATGGAATTGATAAGAATGCAAATATAAAAATGCCTTTGCCTATAGCTGTATACTATCTTAACTTACAGGTGGTTAATAAAACTAGTATATTTGTATTTTATAATTGTGATATGCCAGGACAGGCAGTCAAGTTCAGCATTCTCAAAAGAAAGTCTTTTAATCATGAACAAGCAGCTAATTCTTTATATTTGAATAAAGTTTTATAGATCTCAACATGCTTTCACATAAATTATCTCATTTGATTTGAACCATAATTTTTTGACACATTCAAGACATTTGTCTTCTTTAAGAACTAAATTTCAATTTTTTTCAAACTGCAAAATGCTCATTTAAGCAACAGCATTTATCAAAAGCCATGTATATGGATATATAAAATGTGGCTTTGTAGGCTATAAATTATATCTCAATAAAAGTTCAAATTTAAAAATATCTCCCCAAATTTTCTTGAGGCTTGGAATAGCCATAGTTGTAAATTTGGTCAAGAAGATATACTGTGTAAACTGTGAAATGCTTCCAGGAAAACTATTATATTCCTGATCAAAAAGTAAATAAATAAAAAATAAAGATAACAGGGACTCTTTTCTCCTTTGCTCAAGTTCTTTCTTCCTTGGAATGCACCCATTAACTACCAGAAGATAGAGCAGCCATTTTGCAACAAAGAAGATGAAAGCCACATACAAAGAATGGAAGAAAAGTAAACTAAAAGGACCTTAGACTTAAGAGTTCTCTAAAGAATCAAGATCAGTGGAATCCTGCTTATAATGTGTAATAAAGCATATTTGGTAATACAATTATAGTCATGCTATTACCATATGCAGAAGAAATGAATCTTTGATACATTCTATATGGTAAGCATGATCTTTAGAGTTTGAAAAAATTAGAGGTAAATAGGTAATTATGCCACTAATTAGCTACACAATATTGGGTAATTTTTGTACCCTACTTCAGTCTCATCTATAAAGTAAATATAGTAAAATCTACTTTACAGAGACTATGTGGGGTTTAACTAAGATAGCATGGATAAAATGGCTAAGTTCAAAATGACGGAACCGAATTGAATTACAAATACACATTCCTTTATGGTGCTGAACCTAATGTAGTATGTACAGATGATGATTTATATGCTATTTATCTGAAATCTATGTAATATTATAAATATTACTTCAATAATTTTAAGTACTATTCTTTCAGAATCAAAGATATGTTTGACAACTTTCTTCTTTATGAAAACCTAGTGACTGAAGAAAGAACGGACATCCTCAAAATGAACAGTAAGTGAGTCAATTCCCAGAATATTCATTGCCCAAACTGCACAGCACAGTCAAGTAATGGAGAGTATGAGAGATCATAAAACTTCTATCCACCTAAATATACATCAGAATCATCAGGCTTTCATTCTCTGTTCTCTTGTAAATCTGGAAAATTGTAACTAATTTAGGACATTGTTGTTGAAATATGGATTGAAAAAGATTCATCAGTTTCATCTGCCCTATGATTGAAAAATCCTTCACCAGAAATGCACCATTTTTAATCTACACTGTTCATGGAAAAATCATCTATAAGTGAAAATGTCTTTATCAAAATAGATTAGAAAAATCAATGCTTATAAATTTATTAAAAATCAGAATTGAAAATCAATGTACCCAATAAGACTTCAAATTGGATTAAATTAGAAACTTTATTACAACATTAACTTCTTCATGAACTCATTATAGTACACCAAGTCTCAATCATTAGTACACTGACTTGATTTTATAGTCATGAAAGTAATTTATACATATCATAAAATTTATCCTAATTTTGTAAATAAAAAAAGCAGAGGCTTTTTGGCATGTCTAAAATAACATCATTATTTGATACTTGTTTTTATAGCTTTTAAAATCAATGTGAATAAGTGAAAATATCTAAATAATGCCATCTTCTGAACTAAATATATCAGTTAGCCTAACCCCATTCCAATGAACCTCCTACACTAATAAAAATGAAATAGGGGCCTCCCTGGTGGCACAGTGGGTTGAGCGCCACACTGTGAAGCATCCGCTGCAGCTTGTGAGGATAGTTTGCGAGTTTGATCCCAGGCCGGGGAAGCGGACCACATTGTGCAGCAGACCTCTCCTATCTCCCCTGCTGCTCCCCTCAACTGTGTATTTCAACCTATCTGCCTGTTCTGCTCCCCACTGTCTCTGGTGAATCCTCTCACCTCCCATGACTCTGATCTGTACCCCAGCTCTTGTATGCATAAATCTTTTTTTAAAAAAAGAAGATATAATAATGGAGCTTCATTAAAAACTATTAATTGATCTATAGTCCATTTACCTACCTCACACAACTCATGAAAAGTTTAATATGTATTCAAAACTGTTTTCCAAAACTCTCCTTATTCCTCTATGTCTGTTTCATGACCAAATTGTTATTTTATCAATTGAAATTAAGGCATTTCCAAGTTGCAACCCTTAGAGGATTATTTCTAATTTCCAAATGATATTTCAGAAGACAGCAAATTATAGAGAATTTCCATAAATTCTAAAATTCAAAGAGTTGGATTGAAAAACGGAGTGCCTACAAAACACTTCATGAGACACAGAAGGCTTATTTCTTCAAAGAAAGTTAAAAATTTTGGAGAAAGGCATTATGGTGGCAGAGTGAAGATGCTGGGCTCACCTCCTCTAGACCCTCACACCTATATTGCAGCAGAACAAAGCCAGTAACTCCTGAAGGGAATAAAAAGATTATTACAGCAGATACCGGAAGGAAATCTGGAGGGTGGGCCTTCCCTTATGGTGTAAGGGGTTGAGTTGAGATGTAGCACTTTGAAGTTATCCACAGCCACTGCAGCACGAGTTCAAGTTTGATACCCAGCCAGGGAGCTGACCCATGTGGTGCAGGAGACCTCTCCTGCCTTGTCTGCTGCTCCCCTCAGCAGTTTATTTCAGTAGATTTGCCTGTTCTGCTCCCCAATCTGTCTCTGGTGAATCCTCTTACCCCCTGCACCCCTGGCCTATACCCCAGTTCTTGTATGCATAAATATTTAAAAACTTTTTTTAAAATAGTTATTTAAATTTTAAAAAATAAATAAATCTAGAGGGGAAGCCCAGAAGACAATGAAGCAGGCTAAGGTGACTTATCCCAGGTAGGTGAGGTAAGCCCCAGCATCCCAGGGACCTGAAAGCAGCAGAGTGGCACTGGCAAGGCCCTTACACCCTAACCCACAGAGACCTCAGTAAGCCCCAGAACAGAACTGGAAGTAGACCTGCCACAATAGGTCTCTGCAGACTGCATTGAGTTCTGGAAGTGGGTCCTGTAAATAGTCCCACTAGATAAGCCCTCAACAGACTTCAGTAAACCCCAGGAAAAGATCTGGATGCACACCTGCCACAATAGGTCTCTGCACACCTTAGTGAGCTCCAAGGTAGATCCTAGAAGCACCCTCACCTGGCAGTAGCCCTCAGCAGAATTTAACAAGACCCAGAACAGGACAGGGTAGCAGTTCATTCATGGTAGGGCTCCTCCCATGGAAGCCTCAGAGAGCCCTGGGAGCAAGCCAGACTCAGTAGGTCCTGGCAAGCTGTGGAGCACTCCCTGCCAAGGTGACAGGCCCTATCAGAGGGAACTGCAAAGCTACAACTCTTGAAGGGGTGAAAAAGTTCACAGCTCCATCAGCTAGAAGTAGAATTGATTATCCCTTGGTCAGTAGAGACCAGTGCAAACCTAAACAGTTGACAGTGAAGAGATTCATGCTACAGGAAACAGGAGGTGGGTGGAAAGAGGAAACTAGGAGTTGTGGTGTGGAGTAGAGAATGCCAGTGGCAGGGAAGTCAGCTTAGTCAGAGGACCTGAGAGTTGGAAGTGGAGGTTATGCAGAGGTATTATTCCATAAAAGAGAGGAAAATCATTGGGCAGGGTGTAGCGGCAGGAAAGGGGTGGCACAGGAGCAAGGTTCGGGATGGTTCTGGGCAGATGGGTCAAGGAAAAGGAGTCTTGGAGCCCTCGGTGGCTTTTATGCTTTATTTAGTAGAGGTGGCCAGGTACATGGCAGGCAGGGGTGCCAGCCTCCCAGCCCCCAGCGTATCTCACCCTCTTGGCTGCTTTCTTCTCTCTCTGCTGCTGCTACTGCTGCTGCTGCTGCTCCTTCATCCTGTCGGTTCTGTTGGTCGGTCCGGTCCTTGCAGTTCTGGCGTCCTCAAGACACCGCCCATTTATGCCCGTGTCCCAACTCAGGTGTGCCCACTTGAGCATGCCCACCCTGGAATACTCACAGCACCTCAGGTGTCCATCATTAGTGGTGGGAGGGTGGAAATATCTGATCAACCTTTACCCTACAAAGGGGTTCTGGGGTGCTCCACACAGACTGGGATTGAATAAAGATAATAACAGAGCTGGCATTAGGATCTGCACTACTGCTTCCCTCTCTTTTGGAGTTGTATTTATTTTTTGAAGCATACTTTGAGCACAGGGTCTGCTGAGACTTTAATCCCAGCTCCCAGACAGGGGATATCATAAGGTGCCACAAACAGGAGCCAGTCCCACCTCAACTCCAGTTTGCTCCAAGTTCCTCCCCACACTTTTTGCTCAGCTACTCCCAAACAGTTCTGAGTACATACAGAAGTGAGAAAATACATGTCGCCATACCTATATATACATACATATACAAATGGGTGAACACATAAAATATTAAATTATGAAAAAGAATTATAAAATAGTGAGATCTCAAGTAGCAAATTAGAAAGACAAAAATATATAACTTTTGGAAATATAGAACATCAAAAGAGTATATCATCACAGAATCTCTCCAGCATACAAACATAAAAAGACAGATTTTATCTTCATCAGATAAGGAGTTTAGAAGTACTATCATAAATAAATTTAAAGTGATGGAAGAAAACTCAGAAAGTCAACTCGTACAAGAGAACTCAGAACAGCTAATTAAAGAAATACATCAAAACTCAGAAAAGCAATTAAGTGACCTTAGAAATAAAATCAATGAACAGAAAGAAGAAATTGAAACTTTAAACAAGTAACAGAAATTCAAAAGGTAAAGACATGAATAAATGAGATTTAAGTATCCTAGAGAAACCTAAGGAAATAAAAAAAAAAATCAATAGAAAGACTGAATCAGGAACCTAAAAGATAGCTATGTAGTAAGGTCCCAGAAATGGGATTAAAAAAAAAAAAAGCAGCAATAAAAGAAATATCTGACATTAAAGAAGTCAACATAACAGTGTATTTTTCTGTTTTCTGTGATAACAGGTACCACAGAAAGGAAGGAGAGGGAAGAAAACAAACAGCCTATTTAAGGAAATAATAAAGAAAAACTAACCATACCTGGGGAAGAAATTAAATATATCAATCCATGAAGCCAAAAGAACTTCTGTTTACCTAAATGCGATGTGACCTATTCCATAACACACAGTAATAAAACTAACTAGAGTTCAAAGAATATTGAAGACAGCTGGGGGGAGAAGGCGAGAAGGCAGCAAACATAAAGGTATTCTCACCAAACTTACTTCAGCAGTGTCTACAGGCAAGGATAGGACAGAATTATACAGTAAAAATACTAAAAAATAAAAACTGGCAGCCAAGAATACTATATCCTTCAAGACTCTTTTTCAGATACAAAGGAGAAAGAACTTCCAGACAAACAAAAGCTAAAGGAGCCACAAAGAATTAACACCCTCTCTAAGAAATGTTGAAAGGTACAATCCTATCTAAATCAAAGTGAAGAAAACTCACACACACACAAATAATTAAGGATATTAATAGATAAAACCAGAGAACTATAGAAAAAAATGGCAGTAGCAAATACCCATATATAGATGGTCACTCCAAATGTAAATGAACAGAAATGACCAATTAAACATTGACTGAACACAAAAACTAAACTCAAATTTCTGTTGTTTCTAGGAGATTTACCTAAACTAAAGACAACATAGGCTCAAAGTAAATGGTTGGAAAACATACCTACAAACAAGCAGTACCCAAAGACAAAGCAGACAAATTGATACAGGTAAAATAAACTTCTACTTAGGGATGTATGTTATATAATGATTAAGAGTTAAACACATCAAGAAAACATAACACATCAATATACATGTGCCAAATGAAGAAGCAATAAAAATATATAGGGCAACTATTAGTAAATCTAAAAAGTGACATTGGCCAAAATACAACAGTGATAGAGGACTTCAGCACCTAAACACTTACTTCATGAGAGAAATAATCAGACAGAAATCAACAGAGAAACAATAGTCTAAAATGAGGGATTAGGATAGATGGACCTACTGCACATTTATAAGGCAGTCTACCCCCCCAAAAAGCTGACTATACATTCTTCTCAAGTGTACAATGATCATTTCCCAGGATAAACCATATGTTTAATCACAAAACAAGTCTTAATAAAGCCATAATTTTTGAAATCATATCAAGTATTTCCTCTGATCAAAGTGGTATCAAACTAGATATCAACTACAAGAAGGAAAATGGAAAAACTTCTAGTAGGATACTGAACAATTAACTACTGAATGGGGTTAATGAGTAAGTCAAAGTAGAAAAAAATACCTGACAAATGAAAATGAAGACATGACCTATCAGAACACAGAGGACACATCAGTACAGACACACATCAAGAAACAAGATCTCAAATAAACAACTTAACACTACATGTTATGGAACAAGGAAAATAAAACAAATAAAAGCAAAATCCAGTAGAAATAGTAAAAATTAGAGTGGAAACAAGTGAAATATAAATTTAAAAAAAGTTCAAAATATGTAAGTACTGAAAGCTGGTTATTTGGAAACAAAAAAGAAAACAAACCACAAGCTAGACTCACTAAAAAAGAGGTAGAAAAATTTAACAGTCACATATGAAAGAGAATTTACAACAGTCACCTTGGAAATACAGAGAATCATAAGAGACTACTATGAATCTTTTATGCCAACAAATGAACATCATACAACCTTCTAAAACTGAGTCAGGAAGAAATATAAAACCTACACAGACCAATTACAAACAAGGAATTGAATAAGTAGTCAAAAAGCCTCCCAAAACGATACTGAGTTATTGTACATTTCTCTTAGTCCTGAGGTAAGTATAATAGAAAATGGAGGAGGAAGCCCCTTACAGGAAACAAAAAATATATTATAGCAAGGGTCAAAAAGAGTACCAATCAGAATACCAAGAAAGGACCATACCTGAAAATGATCTCTTACAGAAATCATAATATAATTTTACGAAACTCTTAAGCATCCATAATAAAAGTCAGGAAAGAGAAATGACAATGAAAAGTCTTACTACTAAGATAAAATATAGCATTGTGAGGAAACAAAAGCTTGTAAGGAAATTAAACTTACAAAAATATAATTCAAATCCATAATTAAGGAACTTAACTGCAAAAAAATGATGCTGGGAAGGGAGAAAACTGAAAAATTTCTCCATAATTTAGATAAAGACAACTACATTGGAAGCTGAAACCTATACCCAGTGCTATCTAATCTTACTGAAACAACCAAAGACACATAAAATCAAAGGGGCAAAAAATCCTGTTGTAACAACAAAGAAAGAAAGAAAATTTAAGGCTTTTGAAATGATGACAAAAATGGTACTCAAATGAAAGAAAACCTTTCCAATTCCAAGAAGCCCAAATATTTAATTTGAAATGAAATAAAGGCATAGATGGGTTTTCCACCCTACTGTAAGTAAAACCATACAGAGGCATGAGTCGGGGACACTTGTGAAGGATGAGTGGGCAATGGGAGTCCTTCAGGAAAGACAGACCAAGGCCACAGCATTTGTCCACAGCTTCTAAGTCAAATTAAAATTTGCTCCAACAGCAACCTAAGATGGTCAAAGAGACAGATGGTCTCTATCATCTGTCTACTAAATCACAAAAGTGCTCTTTAAAATTTCTGGTTTGACATAAAATAGAAAAGAGGCAGGTTGATTTTGAACATCTCACCATAACTATAAGCTAGGGAGAGATATTTAGATATTTGAAGAGTAAAATAAAAAAAACATTTTATAGAAGTCTGTTTCCAGAAAAAAAAAATGTATGCTATACTTTTTAGGAGGAAATAAATGACAACAAATGTTATACTCAGCTAAAAGTTGTGTGTAATCAATGGCTCACCTAATGCAATAGATCATCTATGTCCCTATTTAAAATAATACTTGTCAACTACAAAATGAGTAATATTTAACAATTTAAGAGTGGTAAATCCTAGTGATAAGTGGCTGACAGTGTGTGAAGAAAATAAATTTTAATATTTTTAAATAACTATATGACATGTATTAAGTGTAACTATATAAATTTTTAAGATATAAAACTTTAGGTAATGGCTTAGCAATAATATCAAACTCAAGATTACAATAACAGACTAGGAAAGGAGAATTGGTATAAAAAGATTAGTATCAATCTTCACTGCAAATGAGGAAATCAGGATTTCACTCTAATTTCCACCATTTAAGAAAACTAATTTAAAGTTTATCTTATCACTACCTGTTACTTAGAAGATGTTACTTAGATGATACTTAGAAGAGATGGACTAAATGAAAAACATAATCTTCAGTATGTCTGCGAAAAGGATTCTTTCTTTGAAGAAGAAAGGGATAGAGAGTTGGACAAAATGACAACTGTTTCATCAACGAAGGTGGGTTTCTGATTGTTCTTACCATGCAGCCCTAACAGGCATTTTGTCTATTTGATTAGTTGGTGGTAATTAATCCCAGCAGCAGGATCTTTCAATCTTTGTGTTTTTTACTTTACTGTTTTTTAAAAGCAATGGCAAGTTAAACAACCCCAGTTGGGACTACAACCTTTGTGCCATGTAAAAATAGCTCTTAATAAATCATTTTAAGCTGGAGAATAGCAAAATCACATTTAGGTTGTAACCCTGACAGCAGAGCATGAAAGACAGTTGAGGGAAAAACTTAAAAGAGACCAATTAATAGTAGCTGCAAGAATCACAGACAATAAAGGATCAAAACATGGTTGTGACAGCAGGAATAAAGACCAGGGGACACTTCTGAAGTGATTAAGGTGTCTAATCTGGTTAATTTAAGGAGAGGATATGCGTAGGGTATTGAGATTGAAATTTAATAGGTAGGAGCCTGTTTGGAGAAAAAGAATCAGATTTCAAATACCATGACATGAAGCATTTAGGGGAAAATCATTTTAGAGTATTAAAAGTACTTTCTTCATATATATAATGAATGGTGGTGGGGAAAAATTTAAAAAAGAAAACAAAAAATATCACAGAGCATGACTTTGAAAATGTTAATTATGAGCACAAACCTCATACATTCTTTGCCATAAGTTTATGAAATCCTTCCAGGAGTCATGAAAATAAAGTGGAATAAATGGGACAGATGTGTTATCTAGTAACCTAGAATTTTTCTTATTAGTCCTTTGTTACTACTATCACAATTTATTTTGGGTTGAATTGAATTAGAAAGATTTAAATTCTAAGTGATTAGAATGTTTGTTTTTAAAGCAGCAATAGAATCCTACAGGAAAAAGTACTGTCATATTACTTACCTCATTAATTTTTTCAAAAGCTCTTGGAGGTAGCTATTAGCTGTACTTAATTGCTAAACAGACTATCCATAGGGGTAAGTGACTCATTCAAAATTAGACATGTAGCAAGAGTCAAGATCAGAACTCAGGTCTTCTGACTTGAGGTTAAATGATATTTTTAATGCATCATGGTGTAGTAAAGCATAAATTATGTGTTTACCCTTGATATAAGCTAAATATTGATAATTACATTTAGCTTAGTAGAGCAAAGGTCAACAAGAAATCCAGGAACTGTATTGTAATAGAACTTACATTGGCATCTCAGCTCTGGAAAAATGAAGAGGTGTAGTAAGGTACAGAGTAGGTTCTCTCTGAGCTGGACAGACAGGTAAAGGAGAAGTCCTGGAGTTCTCAGTGGCTTTTTCAGGGTTTAATTGATCTTTCTGCACAACTGACAGTGAGGCAACCAGGTACATGGCAGGAGGGGGGCTTTCTGGGCCCCCAGCACATCTCTACTCTCTCCTGGCTCTGCTTCTCTGCTACTGCTGGTGCTACCACTGCCACTTGCGGCTGCTGGTGACCCCTTGATGCTGCCCTATATGCCTAGTCTCTCAGCCCAGGTGCACCGACTTGCGCATGCCCACACCCTAACTTACGCCAGGTACCCACCATCAGACATGCATGTAGGACCACAGGCGTCTATCATTAATGCTAATGGCAGGAGTGCGGAAAAAACCTGATTAACTTCCATTTACCCTACAGGAGGATTACTGACAAAAACATTTATTTGAATGGTTTTGGTTAGACTGTTGATTAAACATTATTAATTATTGCGATTCGATGAGATAGACGATATGGATCATAAGTGATTTCACTACAAGTTAAGGCCTTGTTACCATTAAGGCAGTTGATCTATGTTCCATTCATTTTGATTCAAACACAAATACTGTGTATCAGGAAAACACCTGCCATGTCAATATAAGTTTAAATTATCAAACTTTTTGTAATACCTTCATGGAGCACATTAAATGAGTTATTTTTCTTGGGGAGATATAATTTTATAAACTATAAAGCTCCACTGAAATGCTATACTGTATTTCTCAGCAGCCTTCATTGGCCAATAATTCAATTATAAGCCCAATACATTATTTTCATGTTAAATTAGAAAAAGTCTTTTGCTCTTCCCAGAGCAAACAGGACCATTTTAAAAAAGGCCAAACCAGAGGGTGCAGTCTCAGAGAGCACTGAGAATATGAAGCATTGTATAAAATTTAACTACGTTAAATGGATATCTACCATATAGCAAGCTGCTTATCTGTGGCTCTGGGCAGCTAAACTTCCAAGATAAAAGATGGTGCATGATACTGAGAGAGGCTCATGTTCTCATTTTCTCTATTTTTTCACCCTGCTTTATAGCTTATTGTCTTTAGTTCATTCTCTTTCCTTATTTTTCCTTGTCATCCAGTAAGGTTGTTCTAATTCAACCTTTCTTAGTTCTCTCATGGATTCTGGGCCTGCTTCCAAGCTCAGCAGAAACCACTTGTCTCTATTTGTTTCTTTTTTTTTACTTAGGATCTTTGTAAAGAGGGCTATAAGTAGTTAGACAGCTATAAGTAGCATGAATTAGCTACAGACTGATGGCATCAAAACAGGCAGATAAGAACCACCCATTTGTATGGACTCAAGATATTTTTGTCACTATTAATAAAATTTCTTTTTACCTATAAGTTGAATGGTCTCTCTCTACATTTTAAATCTCTGAACATTACTTAATCATTATGGTACCTTACCAATTTGCATGATAGGAAATTTTTCAAGTGAATAGTCATCTGAAATTAAATTGCAACTACTAAACCAAAGAAATCTTCTACCAGTATAAATTCCAAGGTTATCTATAATCCAGGAAATCTTGACAAAGTCTTCATTTTCTATCAGGACCTGACCTGAAGCCTCACTATTTTTATTTAGTTCTGAAAATACTCATTTTCTTAAATTTTCATATGTACAAAATCTTATGAGTACATGAGACTGACACTGAAATTTTCCTTTTTGTTTTTGTGATTTTTTTTTTTGAGATGCAAAAGTTTTTAAATTTGATGTGGTCCCACCTGTTTATTTTTGCTTTTGTTTCCCTTGCTGTTGGGGTTATATTCCCAAAGACATCTTTGTGGTAGATGTCCCATAGTGTGTCCCCTATATTTTCTTTCAAGTGCTTTATGGTTTCTGTTCATATATACAAATATTAATCCATTTTGAATTAACTTTTTTGTATCAAGTTAAACATGGGTCTTGCTTCATATTTTTGCAAATGGCTATCCATATTTCCCAGTCCCATTTGTTATAGAGTCTTTATTTTCTCAATTTTTTTTACCATAACACCTTTGTTAAAGATTAACTGTACATATTTACATGAATTTATCTCTGGGTTTTCAATCCTGTTCCTTTGGCCTACATTTTTGTTTTTGTTCTAGTACCATACTGTGTTGATAACTGTATAATATAGTTTGAAGTCAGGAAGTATTATGCCTCCATTTTTCTTTTCACTCAGGACTGTTCTACCTATTTAGGACCTTTTCTGGTTCCATATGTAGTTTATAATTATCTGTTCTATTTCCTTAAAAAATGTTTAATTTTTACAGGTACTGCATTAAATCTGTAAACTGCTTTGGGTAATATGGGCCATCTTAATGATATTAATTCTTAAAACCCATGATCACAGGATATCTTTCCATTTCTTTATGTCTTCTTTCATTTCCTTTAACACAGTTTTCTAGTTTGAAGTGCACAAATCCTTTGCCTCCTGAATTAGGTTTATTCCCAGGTATTTCATTCTTTTTGGTGTCACTATAAATGAAATTGCTTTTTCTTCTTTTTATTTATTCTTTTTCATCACACATTGTTTGAATATATAAATACCAACCATCAATTTTTGTGTACTGATTTTGTATACTTCCACTTTAGTGGATTCATATATTATTTCTAGAAGCTTTTTGTAGAATCATTTGGTTTCTCTTATAAGTATATTAATGCATCATCTGTGAATACTGAGTTTCACTTCTTCTTTTCTAATTTGGATTTATCGCATGCCTTTTTGTTGCCTAATTACTTCAGCTAGAACTTCCAAACTATGTTGTATAACAGTGGTGATAGTGGTCATCCTTGTCTTATTCCTGATCATAGAAGGAATGCTTTCAGCTTTTCAGCATTGAGTATGATGTTAACTATAGGTTTGTCATGTAAAGCTCATAATAAAAACTTATAATATTCCCAGTTTAGAGGCAGCTTTTATCATAAATGGATGTTGAATCTTATAAATGCTTTTTCAGCATCTATTGAGGTAATCATATGGATTTTGTCTTCCTTTTCTGTTGACCTGATGGATACATTGATTGATATGTGTATGTTCCACCAGCCTTGCATCCCTGGCATGACATCTACTTAATCATGGTGGGTATGGACAATTCTCTTCATATATTACCAGATTCAGTTTGACAAGATTTATTGAAGATTTTTACATCTATATTTACATGAGGTATTGGTCTGTATGCTTTTGTTTGTTTTTTTAATGCCATCTTTGTTTGATTTTGGGATCAGGGTAATATTTGCCTCATTGAATGTTTTGGGGAGTTTTCCTCCAGAAAAGAAAGGGCACTTCTGTTTTGAATGTGACAATTTTATCACAGTTTGTTTTGGGATAATAACTTCTTGAAAGTTATTTATGCTATTACATATATAAGTATGAGAAGAAAAGTTAACTGCTTAATATTTGGTATCATGTTATATTTATATCAGGAAATCTGAGAGAAAAGTTAGATCTTTGATTTAAAAAGACAATGGTGGGCTCGTCCCTGGTGGCTCAGTGGGTTAAGCAACACACTATGAAGCAAACCACAGCCACTACAGCACGGGTTTGATTCCTGCCGTCCGCCAGAGAGGTGACCCACATGGTGCCGCAGACCTATCCTGCCTCGCCCGCTGCTCCCCTCAGCAGTGTATCTCAGTCAATCTGCCTGTTCTGCAGCTCTGTCTCTGGTGAATCCTCTCACCGTCCACATCTCTGGCCTGTACCCCAGTTCTTATATGAATAAAAAAATTAAAATAAAAAAATAAAAAGACAGTGGTTTATGACAATGGACTATTTTGTCTCTAGAGTTTTCTTTAAACAAAAGATGAAACACTTTATAAAAACAGCAAATACAAGAAACAGAATCAAAACTATTTAGCACCACTCTTTTAAATGATTGATTATCTTATCCTTTCTATTATAAGTATTCACTGCTTAACCATTTTTCAATTTACCCCTCTGTTCATTCATCATATAAACACAGAGTTGGAAGACTCCTCCTTTATGTATTTTCACACTGTCCAGCCAGAAAAAAAGAAAAGTTAAAACTCAGTAGTTACCTGCTTAATAACACAGGCAAAATAACAATGGATGATGTACTGCAACAAGTTCTACACTGGGAATCTTAAAATCTTAAAGTCACATGTCAGCTTAATAAACCTGGCCTCTGAGTCTTCATTAGTAACAAAAAGTATTTTGTGTTATCACTAATCCACCAATCTACAAGAGACTAAGTATAAAAAAGAAAAAAAAACAATACTTGATATCATATATGATATCAATTCTTGATATCATATAGAAAAACTGAAAATTTTTGTTTGACTTACAGAATTAGACATTTTTGTTAGCTACTTTTATTACTTCAGTGCTCATTTAAACTTGTTTATTTGGTAATATTTAGAGTGCTTTGAAAATAAATTTGACAAAACATACAATATTTTTATGTTAAAATATAACTTCTATTGTTTAGAAACTTAAGTTAGAGTCTTCCAAGAGCTACAATACCTGTAGTTATTTGTTCTTTTTAAAACTAAATTGTATATCTGAATCACCTACAACTTATTTTCTATAATACTGTGGTCTTGAATAATTGTTACGGCTTTCAGAATAGTGTAATTTGTACCAGTGATAATTGTTAACTTTTGTTTCATTTGGCAGTTCTATGTTAGCATATGCTTATTAAAACTATATTCTCTATTATTTATATAACAACTACATTCTATTTGCAATGTAAGTTTCATATAAATTTTTAGGTAAAATAATCATAATGTTTCTTAACTGCAATACTAGTAGATTCCTCCATCAGACCATAAGACAGAATAAGCTCTTGTTGCATATGCTTCAAAACTAAACTACTTCTAGGAAATCAGACATTTGATCTAGAATCTCAAACACTTGAAATTAAATTGATAACACCTTTCATTCATAAGAGATATTGCAGATTCTCAGAATTTACATGTACACAGGCAGAATGTACTATGATAGGGTTAAAAACAGGACTTTATTTAAGAAAATATGTGAATTTACATATTTACAGCTTTCTATAAGTTAAATTTACAGCTTTCTATCAGCACAGCGCATTAATACTACTTTTAGTATTGGAAAAGGAATTCCATCATCAAATATTAGAGATATCCTCTGACCAATTTCCACAGAAATACACCTTTAAACTTTTTCTTCTCTGTACCCTCTTTCTTTGTAATTTAAGACTTCTTTTTCCCTTCTCAAATTAACATATGTACAGGGGATTAATGAACAGTTACCCACAAAGACTCAATTTTGCTATATTTTATAAGTAAGGCATAAAGACATAGAACCTTAGTATATTTCCTTCAAGGATAATAAACTGTACTTCAGAGTTGTTTTTTGACAACTTGGAAAATACAGGATGTTTTAAATGTGGAGATGAACTTTTTATCAATAACAAATTCCATTTAATAAAGAGAAGCTATGGAATTTATGCATGCATACATAGTAAAGGGTGGGGGGGAGAGAGAGAGAGAAAATGGTACAATTTATTGATGAAATGAACTAATCCAAAATATATGAATTGCTGTTGCCTTTGGAACTGAGATTATAATTTTTTTTTTCATAGTCAACTAAGGTGTGATTAACATTTAAGTACAAAGGTTATTTAACATTTAAACACGAAGATTTCTCCATGAGTTACTTTGGATTTATAGGAGCTCTCTTACCAACATCTGTTTTGAAGCTCTGTTTTATATAAGATGAGATGTTCAAGCACCTTATTCAACTGAGTGCTGTTCTTCTGAACACAAGACCAGGCTGCCACACAGTGCCAGAGAAGGTGGCTAACTTCATATCTCCTCTGATTAAACTGTAACTGCTCCTGGAATTAAAATTTAAAAATATACCTAAGGAAGAGGTATCTTTGATCTTAATAAACATGAAAATTAATTTTAAATATACAAATGATATTCACATTTTCTTATCATTTTGTGTTTCACCAGCTGGAGTGATTTACTCAAGTATAATTTGTAATGATACATAGTTAACCTGAGCTTAATGGCTTAATATTTTTCACATGGGAACTTTGTGCTCACTATCACTTTTACAATAAAACAAAAGTCCTATTTCTTCTAAGGGACAACTATTAGACACAGTTGTACTTCCATTTTTTAAATTTACTCAGCATATATAATTATTAAATAAATAAGAATTGAAGACATAATAAGAAACCATGATAAACCTACTATGTAGGCAAAATTAAAAATACTGATCATACTAAGTATTAGAAGTTTATAACCCAAAACCTCAATGCACAACTATTGGTTATGAAATATACTACATCACTTTAGAAAGCAATTTGCCAATTTCTTAGGAAGTTACACATATGTTTGCATTGTGATCCAATTATCATTCCTGAATATTCACTATTTACTGAGATTTTTCATCATTAGTGATGTAACAGCTGTGCTTCTTAAACTCTAGATGACTTAATTTTCTCTCTGATACCTAATAAAGAGAATTGGGCAAAGTTGGAACAAGAAACAAACAAATTTGGCTTTCCTGCTTAAGGTTAAAAAGATTTGCCTACCTGGACATAAGCAATGTGTGCTAACTACTTTAACAGCTTACAAATTCAGAAAACAAATTGCTATTACTTGTTTGTTTTTTCTTAGAGTGTTTCCTAACAGTTTCATAGATTTAAGTGTTCTATAAGAATAACTAGTATAAACAATACTGAATTTATTGTTAGATAATGATAGCATTACATTATGATTGAATTTTTGTCAAGAGTAAAAATTCAAACAAACATCTTGAGATAAGTACTCAAATAGCTAAGTTAGCTGATATTTTATTTATATGTTGAAAAGAGACACTCAAGGAAATTCCAAAGGACTTTAGAATCCTCATCTATTATATAAAACACTACCTACATAATTTTAAAATAATTTTCATGTTGAGTACTCTTAAGGGAGAATACCAGAGGTTCACACATGAATTTTAAACTAAAACATTTTAAGGTCTGGTAAAGTCACACAGATGTGTATTAATCTACTGTATGTCAAGAACACAAACAAGAGAGATAAAGGTTTGGGTAAATCTGTACAGGGCAACTGACTCTGGGGAATAATTGTTTAGTAAAGCAAATGGAAACAGTGCTTAAGATGTTAGAATATTCCATAGATTAAGTTTTCTCCTCAAATTATGGAAGACATCGGATTGAGTCCCACTGATCAGTAAGTGCACATATGTTATTCAAACAATGCAATTTTCGATTCTGTGATGCTGTCCAGCCCAAAAGTAGAAATCATTTGAAGGAAATCCCTTTTTTAAATTGCTCTAGATATTTCAGTCTGAATGCCTGATAGCTCTCCTGTTTCAAACTTATTTTGAATAAATATGTAAGTATAAAAGTTTTGAAGCTTGTGAGTGACTTGACTAAGTTTTTTAAATATTTTTTTAACCATATGATTACATAGGTTATTTGGTTAGGTCAAAAAGTCTTGTTAACAAATTTATATAGCATCATCAGAGAAAAACCTTAAAGAATTTGATAAAGACAGGGTCTAGACAATGAACATGATTTAAATTTTATGTTCCAACTTGCATGATATCATTTTTGTTCATCATTAAGAAAGGAAAAAAGCAACTTCATGTTCAGAGTCTATTTGACATAAATGTCTTCATAAGCTAATATGACTCTTAAAGTCAGGGCATTTTGTTCTGTGGGATATAAACTTACAGAAAATCTATAGTATTACAACAGAACCATGAAAAATAAACACTGCCAGAGCCTCCCTGGTGGCATAGGGGTTAAGTCTCAACACTCTCATGCTATCACCATTGTCGCCTGAGTTCGATCTCTGGCCAGGGAGGTGACCCACATGGCATAGCAGAACCATTCCTGTATTGCCCACTGCTCCCCTTAGCAGTGTATTTCAGTAAATCCATCTGTTCATCTCCCCACTCTGTCTCTGGTGAATCCTCTCACCTCTCCAATCCCACACCCTGGCCTATACTGTAGTTCTTTTGTGCATAAATAAATAAATTTTTTTAAAAAGAAAAAGAAACAAAAACACTTTTTTTTAAAGGTTAAACAAAAAAAAATGTACCTTTCCCCCATAAAACAACCATTGATTTAATTACCCCTACTTTCTGACAGCATCAAATCTACAGAGAAAACCCTCAAAACACCAACACAAAGTCCAAGTCCTATAATAGATTAATTCTTATGCCCTCATACTAAGACATCCTGTGGTCTTGGAATATGTTCTCTCCCTGACACAAGTAAAAGTTGCTTGACTCAGATGCACTCTGGGTGGCCTTTATCTAAAGGATGCAAGCATCAAGAGCACACATGTGAATTTCCTACATCAGTGAGATTTGTCACCCATTCTCATGCATCTTATATATACCAAGCACTTACAGGAAAATCTTGATAAAGATTTACATATATTTGTCAGACATGAATGAATTATACTGATGATCATGTGACTTCACATAATCATTCTGTACATCATCATTGTAGTAAACTGACAGAAAGCAGAGTCTAGAGCTGTTAGATGGTGTTATTTTTTTTGCCTTTACACTAAGTCAGTCCCACTCAACATGTGGAGTTAAGAGATAAGTGTTATCTACAAATTGTTAACTATCATACAGAAATAAGGAAAACATATTCAGAAACTTTTAAAATTGGACAGAATTAAATTCACTAATTTTTGTATTTTACAAAATTATCAGTTTTTGATGGGTTGGGTTATGTTTTACATTGCTATGATGGGACCTCTCTCCAAATGTGTTACTTGGACGGATAATAGAACGTGAATCATAGGGTTATGGTCCTCATTTTAAAGAATCTGTGTCTCCGTTAACTCAGTTCTTAGTAACCATTTACAATTACAGTACAACACAAAATATCCCAAATTCTTTTGGCTTACAGGGTAAAGAGGATGAGATTGTTAATCACATTTTAATGTAAACTCTGTGTGTCCAAGTTTTCAGAAAGAGATTTGTCCTTTAGAACAGATGCAACAATTAAGTAAAGAGTTTGCTGCACTTTAGTTGAGTTGGAACCTACTTTCTCCAAAGAACTATGTTGTTATGACTATCATGTGACAACTGTGTTTAGCAAATTCAGCCTTGCCAATGAGCAAAGGACAGAGTGGAAAACTCAATCCAGTGTTTTGGCTCTGCGATCCACAGAGCTAATTATAAGTGTGCCATTTGTCAAAGTGAATGGAAGCCCTGTGCCTGGATCAGCTTTAAAAGCAGAAATGGGTTCCAGCAGCAAGGAAAGGAAATTCCCTACTCTTAAATAGAAACAACATCCAGAGTCTACATTTCCTAATGTGTGTATTCTACAAAATTCTTTTATTCCCAACAATTTCATAACAGCAATTTGAAAACAAGTTAAGTAATTATGACTTTACTATAATGTCTAGAAACATATTTAAAAACAAAATATTTTAAGGTAACCAAAATATGTTTTATGTAACTTTTAACTATTTTAGGATTAGAGCTAATAGGAACAAATCCAAATGTTCTACAGTAAGTATAGAGAAAGGATTTTTCCTCAATTTTTCCTCTTTTTCTCCTTTCTCCTCCCATAAGGTAAGAGAAATGTATATTGAATAGGTTAATTCTCAGCTGAACTGGAGAGGCTCATTTAAATTAAACTACTGGAGAAATTGGGTTGTGATGGAGAACATTAAAACATGCAATCAAGCACTGACTCAGTAGTTAGCTGAACCAGAAATTTTAACAGCACTGTGGTTGCACTATCTTTTATATTCTTTATATTTTGAGGTAATAGGAGGAGAAAAAGAAAGCCAATAATTCTGATAGACTAAAATCTGTTATAATCTCCTCACAGAATGACAAGTATAGAGCAGAAATAGGAAACACTGAAACATGCCCTTTGTTCTAAAAAATGGCAAAAAGCCCACAGATAGACATGTTATTTTCATGCGTTGACATCTTACCCTTCTATAATAGTCTAGACCAATCTATATAACAGTAGACTTCCATGTCCTTATACATATTCACCAAGAAACAAAAAAATAAATTTATTATTGATTCTTAAAAAGAAGGATAATCAAAGTTAAAGTTTGTTTGCCTCATAACCAGAACACTCAGGGTGTCAAGATTTCTTGGTACCTTATTTGTTTAATGAAAATATTAAATCACTATATTGAGTTAAATGCAATTAACTACTACATAGTTAAGCACAGCAATTTATCAACATAAATCAAGTCCTTAAATGAAAACAAGTATATTTAACTGTCTAAGTTAAAGTAAATTATGAACTATATTTTTTCAGTAATCATTATTGACATTTGCATGATGTTTAATAATTTACAAGGTTCTATTTTTTCTACAACAACCTTGTCAGTTATATAGGGTACATATGATAATGACTATGATAATGATTGGCGGTGGTAATGATGATGAACTCTTTTTTAAAGAAATGCATGCAGGGCCTCCCTAGTGGCATAGAGGTTAAAGATACCGTGCTATAAAGCTATCAGTAACCACTGCAGTAGTAGTTCAATCCCGGCTGGCTGGGGAACTAACCCACATGGTGCAGTAGACCCCCTCTCCTGTCTTACCTGCTATTCCCCTCATCAGTGTATTTCAGTACATCTGTGGGTTCTGCTCCCCAGTCTGTCTCTGGTGAATCCTCTCACTACCTCTAATGTACATTGGGCATTAAAGAGCTTAACAACTCCTCTGGATCACACAGTCAGTTGATCAGCAGATCTTTTCTCTTTGTAATTAGTATCCTTTCTCTTGTACAATAGCTTATATGTTATATTTATTGCTAAAATATTTTAAATCTTAAAAACAAAATCCCTTTCATGCATGAAAAAAATTTGTGTTCACAAGTAACTCTAACCAAACGACTCAAATTATTTAGTACATATCACTCTTTACATAAATGGTTCAACAAGAAATGAGCCAAAGAGAAAACACTATAGCCTAGAGCAATAACAATGGATGTAGCTAGATGCCTTTCTTTATATATTTAAAATACAGTTAATCTTTGAAAAAGCCCATGATCACGGAGGTTCCATGGTGTAATGGTTAGCACTCTGGACTCTGAAAAAGCCCATGAAAACATGGGAAAACTATGAAGTAACTAACAGGTAAAACTCTAAAAGATAAGTGTTTCAACTTGCATTATGTGAAAATTTTTTTTCTTTATGAAAACAAAATCTCCATTTATATATGATAAAATAATAAATGTGACAAAAAGGAATAAAGTTTTCAAGACATTCACTGCTTTTTTTTGGAATACTATAAGATAAATCAATAAACATATCATGAACCCCAGAGTCTGAAGTTTGTCTTTTGAAGAACCTCAGTCTATAGGATATAAGAACAATTATGCACTCACTATGGTTGTGTTTGCGTAATACACAGTTTATTACTTATCAAGGAATTATGTAATTGGGACAGAGGGAATATTTTACTGTTTATCACTAAATTCTGAGTTCAAAATTAAAGATTTTTTTAAATATCAGGATTTATTTTAGTTTCTCAATTTTGGACTACTTGATTTTCTTCAGTTTAACAACATATTAAATGTTATTACATATAAATTATGAAAGCATGCAAATGTTGTACTTGTTCACCGTAATAGCCTACATATATTCCCTATAATATCTTAAAATGTCTGTAAATAAATCTAAATTATGTTGTAATTTTCAATTAAGTAGCTGAAATGGAATCTATAAGGAAGAAGTTACTATAGGTCATTACACTATATAAAGTAGTATTGGTGCATAGTGATTCCCCAGGAAATGTGCATATGGGTGCATGAACTTAATGTCTTTGCTATTCACTTCTTCCTGTATCTAAACCCATCTTCAATAATGCCTACTGAATTGGCGAACACAATTATTTAATGACTGTACTCTAAACTGATTCACTATGCGCTAGAATATACTCACCATATCAGAATCTATGTTATCATATCTTTTCTCATTTTCCTCAGGGTTAAAATTTGACTCAGAAAATTCTCTTTTATATATAATTTCCATGGTTTTAAGAATGAATTGCACATTTGAAAGAATGTTTGGATACTTGTTATATGATTTTCCAGCGAAAGAAAGTGCTATTGTAAGAAAATTAATACATGAGAAATATTTCATTAATATCTTGTATTGTGTTTCATTTGTCTTTTAGTTATTAAAATATAATTAACCTGAGAGTACACTTGAAACTGTTGCACCATTTTTCCATCTACTCAACATTTATGTTTTGTGTGACATCTGGTGGTGTAATAGAAAACTACAAGTAAATAATTCATATATAAGATAATTCAGCTAATTTATACATGATCTATAATTCAGAATAATCGCATAATAGTTAAATATTCAATTAAGTATAGTTACCACATAATAATACTTGGAAAGTTCCAACTGAAAATAAATCAGGTTATATTACTTTGTTTACTAATGGATATTTTGAAATTGTATCCTGAAAACAAATCAGTATCACTGCTTTTAACTCAACTTTTTCCAGTTTTCTCAAGATTATTGTTATAGCTTTTCTAAAATGTATATTTTAAATAGAAACAATAATTATGTCATTAAACATACTGCTATGTGATATTTAACAAAACTATCTTTGTGCTGTACTTCTCATAAACTTTTAGACAATATTTGCATTTCAAGCTTATAAACACCATGGAAAAATTAGTAGTAAAAAAATTAGTAAAGTTAAAAACAAAACCCATGCAGTTTGGCCAAGAACCTATGCCTACCAATACATAGGGCATACATATAAGAGCAGAATTTCTCAGAGTATAAGATAAAATATTTGTTGGTATAGAAAATAGAAGATAGCCTACCATAAAAATATGGCTGAAGCCTAAGTAAATGTTGCTGAAAACTTTCTAGATGACCATGCAGGAAAAATATAAAAAGTCGTAGGAACACCAAATAGCCAATCTGTCAAAAGAGAAAGAAAGAAAGCATGTTTGTGTTGCATCAATAAATGTTTAAAAGCCATACTAAAATAAACATTTTATTATTACATTTGCTTTGGATGAAGAATTTCAAACCCACTTGAGATTATGTGCTTTTGGAACAACTTTATGACATTTACATCAAGGTTGAAATACTGTTTCAGGCAAAAAAAAATTATAAATCACCTGAACATTATATATAATGATCGATATTGAATGTCCTTTAGAACAGTATTTTCAAATTGCAAGTAATGTACCTTAATTGAGTCATGAAATCAATTGAGAGAGTAATTTAAATAAAAAAGTAAATATCATATTATTTTACCCACCTCCTTGGTTCAGTATATAAATGAGTGTATATTACCTGTGCTATATTGCAATACAAAGCAACTTTCTTCCTTGTGTGTCAAAAATTAATAAATAAATGAAATGAAAAAGTATTGCTTTAGGTAGTTTTAATAAATATTCTGCCTGTGCATAGTATACTATATTAAGATTCCCATTCCTTCATGAAAACACACACATACACACGAAACGTCATGACTAAATAAACACTGTAGTATCTTATATAAAATTTAAAATACATGTATAGCTAAGGGAGCTTCATTAACATAAACTGCAAAAAAAACTATCTGCTTTATAAACATATGTGCAAGATTTGACAGAAAATAGTATGCCAATTTCTCAAATATTAAAACTAGTTATACCACATGATCCAATAATTCTACTCCTAGGAATTCACCCAAAAATGCAAAAATACTAATTCAATAGGATACATGTACTCCTAGGTTCATTTTAGCACAATTTACAATAACCAAGTTGTGGAAGCAACCCAAAAGCCCAAGAACAGGTGAGTGGATAAAGAACAAGTGGTATAAGCACATAATGGAATTATACTCAGCTATAAAAATGATGAACTCTCACCACTTGCTACAACATGGGTGAAACTGGAGATAATAAGGCAAAGTGAAATAAATCAGGAAAAAGACAAACACAGGAGGCTTTCAAGTATACGTGGAATATAGAGAAACAAAACAAAAAGTCAGAAAGTGGACCTCCCTGGTGGCACATCAGGTTAAGCAAGCTGCTATGACATATCCACAGGCAGTGCAGCACAATTTCGATACCGGGCCAGGGAGGGACCCACATGACGCAGAAGACCTCTACTGTCTCGCCTGCTGATTCCCTCAGCAGTGTGTCAATCTGCCTGTTCCGTGGCCCACTCTGTCTCATGATTCTTCTCACCCCCATACTTCTGGCCTGTACCCCAGTTATTGTATGCATAATTAAATAAATATTTAAAATAAAAAAGTCAGAAAGCTATAAACTAGTACAATATCCTCAGAGTCTGATTGTAGAATTGAGAATACTAGAGGTGAAGGGGGAATGAGAGAACAAACTGGGGCGGAGGCACAATAGATTATGGTGACATACTATTGGATGGGTGCCTCAGCAGTAGATGTATTGTGATATCTTACACCTGAAGGATGTGATCCTATACCTGTAAGTTCATTCACAGTGTTAAAAGCCAGTGTTACTTCAATATTTTTCAAAATGGAAAAGTGTTACTAGACAACAGATATGAAAAGGAAAGAGATTTGTTCTGTTTTTCCATTTCATTCTTTTATCCATTATAATACATAAATATACATACATATGGGTATGAGTGTGTGTCTATAAATATAAAATGGATACCTATGTCTATGTCAATTTGTGTGTGTGTATACGCAAACATATATATAGCTTTTGGAATCTATACAATAAATTTATAAATATAATCTTTTATATGTCGCCATAGTAGATGGTCTGGGAAACAAATAAATTTTAAAAAGGTATCATCATCTTACCATGTAAATACAGTCATTGTGAACATCATGTCTCGTCTCTCCAATCTTCTAAGGAAAATCTCATTTCTTCATATTTTAATTTCTGTCATGTACTATCTGTATCTTGACTGTTTTCATCATCAGTTTTTTTATCCCAAACATGTCAGAGAGCATCTAAGTTTGATGACTAAGAACTAAAATACAGTATCTTCCAAAAATACCCTAATGTCCTACTCACTAATAATTTCAAGCTCAGTTTCTGAGCTTTCATTTCATGATCAAAATTGAATAAGAAAAATGTATTTTTACAAATGATATACTTAAATTTCAATTGTGATTCAATTGTGATTGTCTGAGAGAAACTCTTCTTCTAGTTTTTCTTTCCTCTCTTTTAAAGGAAATCACCAGTTTCACTAAATTTATTTGACTAATAAGTTTGCAGCAGTCAACCATAGTTCTCATAGAGAGTAGAACCAGAGGACTTTCAGTACCCTATAAAACATGGGCTACATGAAAATAGTTTCCCCTAATTTATGTCTAAAATGGCATAGAATACTAAGAAAAAAACAAATGGCATAGAATACTAAGAGAACAACTCAACTTCTCAAATTGGGGAACTAAAAAGTTTATTTATCAGTATTTTTAAATGACATAGGGACACATAAAAATTCTTAAATAGAGAAATAAAAGTTATATATACTCACACATAAGTATAACTTGACTTTTAATTAAATATAATTTTCTTACATAGTTTATGAAATTATATATTCTCAAATATCCAACTTGTTATTGGATAACAAGCAATAATGCAGCATTCACATGTAGAGATTAAAAATAAACAAACCAGACAATATCCCCTAATAAAACCAAATGTCCTGTCCAGGTCCTAAGCAGATGTCATGGGGTTACATGTACTATATGCAACAATTAAAGCACATTAAAATATTTTAAAACATACCTTAGTCAACTTCAGCTCAACTGAATATAAGTATGTCTTTTGGAATGCATCACAACAGAGTCTATATAAAACTGATTCCGCAACAAAAAATAATGCAGGCAGATGGTCATAATCAAAGGAAGCATGGTCCAGGGAAGCATAAAGTATATTTAAGGCTTCTGAAATATTAAGAAGTATAAATTCCATAATTTATAAATCATGCTGTTTTTCTACATGCTATTATTCAATCATGCAATTAATTATTTGCTCAATCATAAAGAACAGATTGCAATTTTAAAATACATACAAATTATTTGACAGCCCTCGCATCAAGACACCTCTCCTCTTGAATCTGAGCAGTCTTTATAATGATGCCCACCAATAGAGTGTGAAGAAGTGATACTGCATGACCTCTAAGGCTAGTTCAAAAAAGAAATACAACTGATATATAGATAAGTCTTCAAGACAGTAGCTGTGGAATCCTAAGTTGCTATGTGTAATAATATCACATTACTCAAATTATCAAGCTGGAGAAATTTCAGAGGCTAGAGAAATGTCTGAGGAGTCCCAGATGTTCCACCTAACACTAAATAAACATCACATAAGAGGGAATAATAGGAATCATAGGGGAATAGGATAGAACTGAATGATGAAAAGGTAGTGCTAAAGAGAAGTGCTATAAAAGGCCAAGCAAAACTGATAAAAGAAGAAGAGAAATAAAATCTTAGAGAAAATAGCACCATGAATATATACAAAGGCTTTGAGGAGATGTTATGTAAATCTAAGAGGAAAAACAGTAAATGCAGAAGTTTGCAGAAGAAAAAAATCAGTCTTATTCAAGGGACAGGAAGGAGATCAGTAGAGCTGAAATAGTTGCTACTAAATAGAAGGTTGTGTATAGAATAAAAAACAAAGACTGAGTCAGGGATTTCAGCAAGATGGCTACAGAGTGAACATTAGGTTTGCCTTCTCTATATAGCCACAATTAATTTGCAACAGAAGACAATTAATAACCTCTAAAACTAATACATAAATAGGTACAATGTTCCAGAGAAAAAGGATAAAAAAAACTTCAATTAAATTGTTTGTAATAGGGCCCTCCCTGGTGGCACAATAGGTTATGCTCCGCACTGTGAAGCAAACCACAATGCTGCAGCATGAGTTCGATCCCTGCCACCAGCCAGGGAGGGGACCCACATGGCACAGCAGACCTCTCCTGCCTTGCCCACTGCTCCCCTCAGCAGTGTGTTTCAGTCAGTCTGCCTGTTCTGCTCCCTGCTCTGTCTCTGGTAAATCTTCTCACCGCCCTCAACTCTAGCCTGTACCCCAGAACTTGTATGTATAAGTAAATAAATCTTTTTAAAAATAAATCATTTGTAATAATATCAGGGCACAACAAAATATAAGATGGAATAATGCCTGTCCTGTGGTACCCCACCATAGCTAAAATGCTACTATAGTGCCACTATTGGGGACCCAGCACTACACTAGATAAGGAGATACACAGAATGTATCCAAGACAGAAAGTACACTATTTAGAGAATGTAGGACCAGGGGTGCAAAATTATAACTAGCTTGAGACTAAAGTTCCTAATATAGAAACCTGTGGGAAGAGTCAGATGTGATCACCTGTGTCTCTTCATAGAAAAGGCTATCATTTGCAGCCTGAGGCTGTGGTATTTTAAATACCTGCCACTACCCCTCCAAAGACCAAATACAGGTCAACTGAACACTTTCACTAAATGGAGTTTAAACACCTGGATCTTTACAATAGAACAAAGACTTCAGTGTAAATGTCTTTACTGGAAAAGCAAAGAGAACAACTCTCAGTTCAGGATCCTGTCTCAATTACTATCCATGCCTAAGGCTACATCTAGTGCTTAGACATACATCTAAGTGAGGTCAGCACCAGACTATGGGATACATAGATTTAGGAGCTGGCCTAAGGAGTCAGTAACTAAGGATACCCATCATACAATTCTGGAACACATAACACAGTAGAAATCTTGAATCCCTGACATTTACTATTTTGAGAACCCTTTGCTGCCTTATTGACCCAGTTCGCTCCTACTAATAACACATTGCCAATACCACCCAATAACATTTTTCAGAAATGTTATTAGGTGAAAAGGCAGTAGTCTGAAACTTAATCCCTACTACAACTTATAAAATAAAAATGAAAAGAGAAAAGAATATATTAAAAATGCAGTGATAGATAAAAAAATGAAACAACATAAAAACCCTGAGAGGAGCCTTAATACAGTATGCAGAGTATGCCTCAAGGAGAATTCAACATAACAAATTACAATAATGCTAATTTATTGAAATACATATATATATATACACATACTAAATGCTTACATGTGAGACTTAAATCTATAAAGAATAGATCTATAAAATGCAATAATAAATTTTTAAAACATAATAAAAGACCTCAAAAGCAAGTATGGAGAGAAGTAGTGAAACTGAAAGTATGGTATCAGTTCATTGCAGCACTATTTACTATAGCTAAATCATGGAAACAAACTCAGTCACCAAAAGAGATGAATAGATCAAGAAGGTGTGGTATATAACACTATGGAATTTTACTCAGCAATCGCAAAGATAAACTCAGGCCATTTGTGGCAACATGGATGGAGTGGGAAGGGATAATGCAAAATTAAATCAGAAGGAGACAGAGAAATACTGGATGGTGTCATGAATAGGTGAATACAAAGTAACTAAATTAAGAGTCTGGTAAAGATTACCTTAAAACTAACTCTTGATTCCAGAGGACAGAACTGAAACACCAAGAGGAGGTGGTGGGAAGGGGTAAGAACAAAGGAAGAAGCACAAAGGACCATGATAGGGGGCTACAAGTGAGTTGGTGGTGGGTACACTATAGTGGTAATACCTGTTGAAGGTATCCAAATAATACCTCAATTAAAGATACATAAAAGTAACTTAAAAAAAAATACCCACAAAGCTCTTAAAACAGTGTATTTACATAGCAGTATCTATTATGGGACTTCAATAAAAGGTAACTGTGATCATCCCTATTTTATAAATCAGTAAAAGATTTTAGAAGACTCCCATTCTAGGTAATGATAGACTGGTATGACAATTTATGTCTTCTTCACATACTTATTTTTAATCACCTGAAAACTACATAATATTCCTATTTTACATACATAGTAAGATAACCGAAATTAAGTAACTTGCAATAACATAGTTCATCAATGTTAATCAGAATTTCAACATAAATTGAGAAAAAAATAAAGACATAAAAAATAAATTTAAAGAATAAATTTCTTAGAATCAGCTCAACTTAGAAAATGAACTTGATGACCCTCTCCAAGAGCCCAAAGAATCCTGAGCAAAATAATACTAGATAAACATATTCTAAAACAAGGATAGAATATTAAAACTGTTTATAGAAAAAAGGAAAAAAAAAAGGTACCCTATAAGAGAACATCAATTAGACTGTCAGTGGACTTTCCAGTAGAAAATTTATAGGCAAGAAAGTTCAGGAGATATGCAAAGTACAAAAAGAAAAAGATTTCCAGTCTAGAATCCTTTATCATGCATGATTAACATAGAGACAGAAGGAAGGCAGTGATTCACTGATAAGCAAAAACTAAAAGAATTTATCACCACCTACCAAACACCATTTGAAAACTGTTAAAGTGATTACTATAAATCAATAGAATAACAAATATAGAGAGAGCACACAACTAAAGTATATAATATTAAGGAAGAAAGTAATAATATGACATATCAGAATGTATTTCAGATATGTTCAATGGGCTACACAAGTAGTCTATCAGATGCTAACTTCAAAAGAATCTTCACACAAAAATCACACATAATACAATGAAAATGAAAATTAAACAAAACATAAAGGAAAATATCAAAAAGTATAAGGAAAAAACAAAATGACAAAAAGACAATGAGTACTTATGTCTCAACAATCATCTGAAATGTAAATTACCTGACAGTAAAAATGGTAGAGTGGGTAAGTAGATTTCTAAACAAACCCAAATTCTGTTCTTTAAGGAAAACCATTTTAATAACAAAGATAAGTACAGACAAGACCACCCTGGTGGTGCAAGGGGTTAAGCAACACACTATAAAGCAACAGCAGCCACTGCAGCATGAGCTCAATCCCAGGCCAGGGAGCTGACCCACACGGCACAGCAGACCTCTCCTGCCTTGCCCAATGCTCCCTTCATCAGTGTATTTCAGTCGATCTGCCTGTTCTGCTCCCCACTCTGTCTCTAATGAATCCTCTCACCCACCCACCCCCACACACACCTCTGCTCTGTATCTCAGTTCTTGTATGCATAAATTTATTAAAAGGTAAGAACAGACTTAACAGTTAATGACTGCAAGAAAGTACTACAAGTAAATGGCTATTTTAAAAAGCTAGGAACAACTACTCTAATACAAGATAAATTAGACTTCTGATTTAAAAAGGTGATAAGAGATAGAAATGGACATTACGAGTAAGTGACTAATGCAAAAACAAGAAGTAACACATAAATATATATGCACCAACTAACAGAGCTCCAAGATGCATAAGACAAAACTGAACTAAAAAGAGAAATTGACAACAACACAAAAATACTGGAGAATTTTAATATCCCACTTATAACTATAGACAAATCAGAAAGAATAAATATACAAACAAAAATCTTAAATGAGGAGTTATTCCAAATAGGCTTAACAGACAAATACAGAACATTCCACCAAAGAAAAAGAAAAAAGTGTTACATACACATTTTTTTTCAGGTTCACATGAAACATTTTCAAGAAAAGATCATCTGCAAGGAAACAAATCAATTATTTTAAAAAGCACAAAGTTTGAAATAGCACCAAGAACTATTTCTGACCATAATGTCACAAATCTAGAAACCTGCAGATAAAAAGCAAAATCTATAAATGCATGGAGACTAAAAAACAGTCAACTTAATAGAAATTGGGTAAAAGAGAAATCAAAGCAATAATCTAAAACAATACCTTGAAACAAACAAAATTGTTGATACAAGCTACCAGAATCCACTGGATGTAGGAAAAGCACACTTAAAAGTGAAAATATTGGCCCTCCCTGGTGGCGCAGCGGGTTGAGCAACGCACTATGAAGCAAACCATAGCCACTGCAGTACAAGTTCGATCCCTGCCTCCGGCTGGGGAGGTAATCCACATAGTGAGGCAGACCTCTCCTGCCTCGCCCGCTGCTCCCCTCAGCATTGTGTTTCAGTTCATCTGCCTGTTCTGCTCCCCACTCTGTCTGGTGGATTTTCTCACCTCCCCGCACCTCAGGCCTGTACCCCAGTGCTTATATGCATAAATAAATAATTTTTTTTAATTTTTTTAAAAAGTGAAAATATTAATAATTACAATACAGGCCCATTGTAAGAAGCAAGAAAAATTCCAGATAAACAAATTAAAGCTATCTGTAAGCAAACAGAAAAAAGAGAAACAAACAAGATGCAAAGTTAGTAAAAGGAAGTAAATAATAAGAATAAAAGTAGAAATAAATGACATAAAGATCAAAAGAACTATTAAAAAAGATTGATGTACCTAAGTGTTGATTCTTTGAAAAGATAGATAAAATAGATCCCTACCTATGCTAATAAGAATAGAAAAGACAAGAATAAACAGAATCAAAAATAAAAGAATAGAAATTACCATGGATAATTTAGAAATAGAAAGGATCATAGAATTTACATTGAACAATTATACACAATTATTGAAAAATAAATTGGACAACCTCAAAGAAACATATATATTTCTAGATATAGTTTACCAAGAATAAATCACAAATAGAAGAACTGATTAAATTGATGAAAATCATGGAATTAAAATGAAAATATCTTGCCCAAATCATATTAACAAAAATAAAGAAAACATCATATAATAAATCAGCTTCCACTTAAGATAAATGTAAGTAAGATGGGAATAGAAGCAACCTACCTCAGTATAATATCACAAACCAACAGTCTAGATAATGATTAAAGATAAAAAACTGAAGTGTTCTTTTTAGATTCAGGAATTAAAAATAGGATGCCATCTGTCATCAATTGTTTAATTTAGTATTAAAAGTTTTGGCTATATGAATTGACAATAGAAAACAAAGGCAATCTAAGCTGAAAAAGATGTGAAACTATCAGATGATAAAATATTATATGTAGAAAATCCTAGACTTAACATAAAACTAGTAGAAGCAATAAATGAATACACAAAGTGGGAGATTGCAAAATCAACAAACAAAAATCCATAGCAGTATTATATACAAAAAAAAGAGAAAAAAATGTTTAAATTATTCAATACACAATCACTTCAAAAAAAAAATACCCAAAATTCAGTTGTCTTCCTATATGCAAACAATGAGTTAGAAGAAGAAATCAAGAAAACAAAACCATTTGCAAATACACCAAAAAAGAGAAAAAAATTAAATGCTCAGGAATAAACTTAACAAAGATGGTTAAGGAACTATGCAAAGAAAAGTGTAAGACACTGTTAAAATAAATAGAAGACACAAAGAATGAAAAGCTATTTCCTGCTCATAGATTCAGAAAGAATAAGCATTGTCAAAATGGCCATTCTACCTAAAGAAATATATAGACTCAATGCATACCTATCAAAAACCAATGGCAGTTGTCAAAGATAAAAAACATTACCAAAAGTCATAGGGGACCACAAAAGAGCCCAAATGTCCTAAGTAATCCTAACAAAAATGAGTAAGAATGACTATATCACACTTCCAGACTTCAAACTATATGACTAAGCTATAAAGACAAAAACATAATGGCACTAGAGCAAAAATAGACACACAGAACCAATGAATAGAACTGAGATGGCAGAAATAAACCCAAACCTATGTAGACAGTTAATCTCCAAAAAAGGATTCAATAATATACACTGGAAAAGTAAAGCTTCTTTGATAAATGGTATTTGGAAAACTGCCATATATCAAAGAATAAAAACACTAGAGTACTATAGCAAACCATACACATAAAATGGATAAGAGATGTAAAGACCTGAAAACATAAAATACATAAAAGAAAATATAGGCAAAATAATTCACAACATAAGGTTTAGTGACAATTTTGCAAATTCATCTGCAAAGATGAATAGTGGCAAGGAAAACAGAAGAGGGTATAAATAATTGGGACTACATCAAACTAAAAATCTCTGTACAGTGAAAGAAACCATAACTAAAATAAAAAAGGCCTCCTACTAATGGGAAAAATATTTGCAAACCATAAATCTGTCAAGGACTGATATCCAAAGTCTATAAAGAGCTCATACAACTCAACAAAAGGAAAACAAATAACCTAATCAAAAATTGGGCAGAAATCTAAATAGGCACTTTTCCAAGAAAACGTTCAAGTGGACAACAGGCACGTGAAAAAATACTCATCATCACTTAAGATCAGGGAAATACAAACTGAAACCACAATGATATACTTATGATACCTGAGGTACCACAGGTGTGATAACACCTCAGATCTGTGAGAATGGCCCATAGCAAAAAGACCAGAAACAACAAATACTACTAAGGTGTAGAAGAAAAGTAACCCTCTTTTACTGTTAGTGAGAATGTAGATTGGTCCAGTCTCTATGAAAAAGTCTGGAGGTTCCTCAAAAGACTAAAATTAGATCTGACATATCAATAGTAATTCCACTCTTATGTATCTACCCAAAGAATAGAAAAATCTCTAATTCAAATGGATGTATGGACTCCTGTGTTCACTCCAGCACTATTTGCAATAGCCAAACTATAGAACAACCTAAGTGTCAAAACAACAACATCAAAAAAAAAAGTTAAGTGAATAAAAAAAATATGTCATATATACACAATGTCATGGTATTCAGAGGTCAAAAAAGATACTTGTGCCATTTGTGGTAATATAGATGCAGCTTGGAGGGATTATGCTAAGTGAAATCAGTCAGAAGAAGAAAGACAAATACTGAATGGTATCTCTTATATGTGAAATATAGAGAAAGCAAAGGATCAGATCAAACTTTAAAACTATGACTATCCCTTGAAAGCTGACCATAATAGAACTAAGGTATCCAGAGTGGGGAAAGAATCAAATACCTCAGAATTATGCTAACCAAAGAGATGAAGGGCCTATAGGAGGAGAACTGCAGGTACTATTAAAGGGTTTAGGTAGTGACATAAAGAAATGGAAGGACACCCCATGTTCATGGATTCAGAACATAAATATAATCAAAATAACTATACATAAAGCAATATATAAATTAAATGTAATGCCCATAAAAAACAATATTCTTTAAAGAAATTTACCAAACATAAGGAAATTTATATAGAGTCATAAAAACCTCAAAATGGACTCATCATGATACCTGACTTTATACTATAAAGTAACACTACAAAGAGCTATATGGCTTTGGAATAAAGAAATACATGGATCAATGGAATAGCATCAAAAACTCAGATATAAATCCATGCAAACATCAATACTGTAATTCATAACAAAGCAGGCATAACTGTACAAAGGAAAAAAGAGAATTTCTTTAACAAACAGTACTAGGAAAACTGTAATGACACATACAAGAAGTTGGATCACTTCAACTAAGTGCACAAAAATAATTCCCTATAGGTTAAAGATATAGATATCAGGCTTGCAACAACAAAATATAAAATTAAAGGGGGATTACCAAGATTCATTCAAATGTACCATGATTCACATGGTGGTCTGAATCACAAGACAACAAGGTACCTGAACCAAACTGAGGTTTAATTGACAAAGCAGAGCAAGTGACTGCTGGTTATCAATTACTCAAGAGTGTTTATGTCAGCATCACTTATAAATATTGCATAGCATTCCGGCTGTGAATAGTACTGGATGAAGTGTCATAAAGGCATGTTAAAACCCAAATGCCCAAACATGGATGGAGATAGAATGGATTATGCTCAGTGAAATAAGTCAGAAGGAAAAAAATATATTTGGGACCAAATTACAGATCAGGGAAAAAGTAGTAATCAAAAAATAAAAAACAGCAAAATAAAAAGAAAATAAACAGACAACTATAATTCAGAGAAATTTTACAAGGGGGAGGAGGGACAGGGATCTAAATGAGGACAGGAAGAGCACAAAGGACTAAGGTGATGATGCATGGATGAGTTGGCAGTGGAAATTCCACAGGGACTACACCTGATGCCAAATATATATAAAGAAATTGTAAAAAAAAAATTTAAAAACACACAAAATAGATAAACAAAGATTTGTGCATCCCCACCATGCATCAGTAAAAAATAAATAAAGGCATGTTAAATACAACAATCATTCATACTCTCCCTATACATACTCTCCCTATTGCTTCAAAGTTATAAGACAGAACTACAAACTCTACTTTACATAGGGAAATATTCTTGAACTTCATATTGCTAACATTCCAGAAATCATTTTAAAAGACTTACACATAAAAATCAGGAGAATGATAAAAAGAATTTTATCCTCCTAAATAATAGCATCTTTTAAACTCTTTTTAGATTGATTGGAAGTATTTTTGAAAGGTTATACATTAATGAGAAGTTATCAATGAGAAAGTAAAGAACCAAATGTCCATTTAAAATAAGTAAAAACAAATGTCTGTATGATTAATAGTTTATGAATAAAAATTATAAAATGCAGAAAGTAGTTCTTTATAGTGTCCTTGAAATTGAAAATCACTAAATGGCATGTCATATTACATTTTTAAGTAGTTAAGAATTTCAGAAAAACAGCACTACACTAAGCAAAATTTCTTAAAACAATTTTGCAGTTAAAAAGTTGAGCAGTCAAATTCATAAATTCAAAATTGGAAAATGACTTTCAAAATGAAGCATCAATATTTCAATAGAGAAATGCAAGTGTTCCTTGATTTCTACACAATTTTTAATATTAAAGGTCTCAAATTATGACTTCAGTGCTAATCCAGAAAACATTTAGGATAACTAAGAAAGACTAATTAGAGCACATACCATCTTGGATTTCTCCTTTGCACTGAGCCAGGTATATCACTGAAATCCATGCAGTGGGAAGGTGCACGTGCTTCCCAGAACCCAAGGTTTTGAGACCCAATTTTCGCTATTATGGAGAAACAGGAAAAAGGCAGATCAAAGTTTACAGCTATATTATGGCCTTCCTTTCTTTCTCCTACCCTCTTTACCTCCCTTAACTGACTCTGTAACTGTATTCTTAAAGTCATTCTATGAGGCTGATGCTCTGTGACTATAGTTATATATTTTACATTTTTGCCTTTACAATTTTTTGACATTTTATATAAACTGTTTTTGTGTTAAAAATGTAGGGAATATTTGTTATATTGTGAGTAATATCAATAGTAACTTACTAAAAATATCTCTCAGTCTTTAATTTCTAGGGACCTATTTCTATATTTTTTCCTAGCAAGAGAATAAATCTCTGATTTTGTAAAGAAAAATATATTGGAGAAATTAATCAGACATTAATCTGTAGAAAAATTCTGGCTACTTCACTGTGTTTGGACTGAAGTTAACAACTCTGAGAAATAAATAAAGAATTTCCTTGTCCTTAATATGCCCACTCCTGGGGCTGCCCTCAGAATCCATAGCTGGTCAACTGGAGAGAAGCTTAGTGATAAATGTATCTGCTGGCAACTGCCTACATGCATTTCGATCAAGAGCATTCTTTATTAAAATCAAATGTAAGTGGATTGTTCAAATTTTTTACACAGATAGGTAACTATAAATTGAAATACAGAAAAATAACAACCACAACAACAACAAAAAAGGCACCTTTATCCCACAGTTCTGGGCAGTTTTTATTTCATGAACTATTTAGGCTTGAAGCAAAAGCACATGCATACAACTTATCTACCAAACTTAAAATGGATCTAATGTAGGAAAGGCAAAGCAATGACTTATTTTATTTCTTTTGATATGTGTTTAAAATTTGGGGAGTTATGGACGTACTCTTAAAGAATTTATTTTTTACAAGTTGGTAACTAGTTATCATTTGTTACTCAGAACAGGGTACCTTATGTGTGCATAGTGAAGGTTAGAAAAGTTCTCTTTCTACTTCAGGACATCATACCCTAAAGTAGTATTTATTAAATATTTATTAAATACTATAGTATTAAATATATTTTGGAAAAAATAAAATTTCTGTAATCAAAGATTTATTTTCCAGTGTTTGCTATTTTGCCATGGACCCTTGGGCCAGTTTTGACAGTACATTCTCTAGAAATTTGGGGGGAATCTTCAGAAAGCCAATGTGAAGTTGGAATATTTACTGTAAGCTTTAAGTTTAAGTTATAATTATTATTAATTTTATTTATAATTAAAAGTGTGTTCTTTTTCATTTCAGTAATTATGTTTTAAAACATAATCATTTACCAACTAAAAGAAAAAGTTCAGATACTAAACAATCAAGTAGCTTACCTTACATCTCAGAATATTTTTTCTAGCTATGTCTAACATTTCTTCCTCCTCTTTTGGATTTTTGGCTTCATTGAATCTCAAGATGAACTCTCTTGTGGTTACAATTGATGGCCTAAACAAACAAGCAAAAAAATCAATAATTATAGCTATTTGTTCCAAATTTAAATAAATCAAATCCCAGTTGCTAAGTGTAACTTTTCTGGAATAAAGTGTTTTGCCTTCTTAGCAATAATGTCTCACATATATATACATATATATAGCACATCACACACACACAAATCAGTAAAATAAAATATACTCAGGCAGGTCTCCTATATTGATTGGATCACATTCTTGGATTGAGAAACATATTTCTTTGCTAAAGAAGTGTGTAACCTCTGGGGGCGAAATATGTCTGCACAATCCAGCACACTTCAATCATGTTGAAGACCTCGCCAATATTGGTATTGGTTCAAATCAATCTAAACCTTTATTCCTTCCATGCAAGTGGAAAAGTCCAAATTATAGCTTGAGGAAAGTAAGCTAGGGAGGAAAGAGCGTTGACAAGTAGCTATAGTTAGCTGTCAAAAGTGAAAAAAGAGGGGCCTCCCTGGTGGCGCAATGGATTGAGCAACCCACTATGAAGTATCCGCAGCCACGCAGCAGGGAGGTGACCCACTAGGCAGGTGACCCACATGGCACAGAAGACCTCTCCTGTCTCATCCGCCCGCCCACTGCTCCCCTCAGTATTTCAGTCAGTCAGCCTGCTCTGTTCCCCACTCTGTCTCTGGTGGATCCTCTCACCGCCCACACCTCTGGTCTGTACCCTAGTGCTTGTATGCATAATAAATAAATCATTTTTAAAAAAGTGAAAAAAGAAACAGTACATATGATAAAACATTCAGGAAGATTACTAAAATAAAATTCAAATGTACATATAGTTTGGAATATAAGGCCCTTCTCTGAAAGTTGTTCATAATTCAGAGACCTTGCTAAACCAGTCTACCTAAAATCCATGTTCCTTTTAACTCCATTTCCAGTCCACCCCACCAAAGCTGATTGGGTCACAATAGACTTCTGACTCAAGCTGGGCCAACCCAATACTTTCTGTGGGAATTTTTTTGTTGTTGTTCTGTGAACTTTTATTCATATTGCTCTTCACTCTTATACAAGTATATATTTTTATAAGTTTCTATAGCGAGGGTGATAAATTGTCAAACCAAGTCATTGTCTACAGATTACAATTAATATATATTTTTATTGTAACATTTGTATTTATTTTCCCCTTTAATTTATATATATTTGACATCAAATGTAATCCCCATGTATTCCCCATCACCATCTCACCAGTGCACCATCACCTCAGTCCCCCGTACTCCCGTCTTCCCTCAACCCTCTCCCTTCCTCCTCCCCACCAAGTGTCTCCAATTTGTCCTTGTCTTTTCATTTTTGGTTTTTGTGTCTTTATTGTTGTCATTATTATTATTGTTCTTATTCCTTTCCTTGATCCTTTTTTGGTTCTCATATTTCTCCTAAGGGAGGAACCATCTGGTATTTTTCTTTTGCCTTCTGACTTACTTCACTGAGCATAATCCCTTGCAGTTCCATCCATGTTCCTATGAATGCATCCAGTTTTTTCATTTTTGATTGCTGAGTAGTATTCCATCGTGTATATGTACCACAGCTTCCCGATCCACTCATCTGTTTTTGGGCATTTAGGTTGTTTCCAGGTCTTAAATATTGTAAAGAGTGCTGCTATAAACATAGGGGTGCAGGTACTCTTTTGAATCAGTGTTTTTGTGTCTTTTGGGTATATTCCTAGGAGTGGGATTGCTGGATC
>JAGFMF010012245.1:1833490-1869182 GCA_019455555.1 Galemys pyrenaicus
CCATAATGGTTGGACCAGCTTGCATTCCCACCAGCAGTGTAAGAGAGTTCCTTTTTCTCCACATCCTTGCCAACATTTGTTGTTGCTACTTTTTTTGATACGTGCCATACTCACTGGTGTGAGGTGGTATCTCATAGTGGTTTTGATTTCTGCAGGAATTTTAAATAATACTTTGAAACCGTTTTGATGTTAGAGCTACAAGTCACACAAGGTGGCTTTGGCTGATAGGTCATTCAAGACAACAAAGCATTACAAACAGTTATTCACTATGGTAATCCTCAGTCAGTGTTTATTGCATGATTTACTGGTACATTGCCAGTATTGTAAAGAAAGCTCCTATTTCTTTACAGTTTCGAGTCTAGTGTGAACATAGAATATCTGCAAATTTGAGCATTTCTTCTCCAATATCCATCAGAGAGCATAGTAGAGAATGAATGAGTGGACAAGGTTTGGCTATAACTTCTATTGTCAGGTTCCACAAGAAAGTCTTATACTCTTCCGTAACTTTTTTGTTTGTTTCAGGTAATGTGAATGTATGCCTTTTTAAGCAAACAAACAATCCTAAACTGAATACCAAGAAGTTACAAAAGTGCATATCTGCATAGATATCAAGACTATATAAAGACAAAGAGAAGATGATTAGAGTTAATGGTTAGATAATCAATGAAGATAAATGAGAGTATTTTCACCAAGTAAATAAAACAGAACCCAGGTTTCAAAGTGCTAATAAATACATGGAAGAAAATAATTAAATATTGATTATACTTTTGGTAGGTTCAGTATTATGGGAAGTTGAAAATAATTAAATTGAGATTTAGAAATTTCAAATAACAGTCAACCTGGCTTCACCTAAAACCATAAGTACCAGCATAATGAAAGAATGGTCTGGCCTATTTAAGTATGTATATGATGAAGCTGAGTATATAAGGAATTCAGGGTAGATTTATATTTAAATTTTATAGATAAAGTGTTGATGATGTGGACATAAAAAGAAATTTAATTTATAAACACCTATTCTAAATTTATCAATCCTAATGCACTAATCTTGAGTGTCCACTTTTGAAATCAGATAATGGACATGCCTACTTTCTTCCTGGGTACCTAAGAAATTGATTACAGTGTATTCACACAGTAGCTATCCTAAAGGTTTTTTTAAATTTTCTTAAATTATTTATTTATGCATACAAGAGCTGGGGTACAGGCCAGAGGTGCAGGGGCAGGGTGGGTGGTGAATGCCTTCACCAGAGACAGTGGGGAGCAGAACAGGCAGATCTACTGTAATACACTACTAAAGGGAGCAGCAGGCAAGCCAAAAAATTTTATAGTGTGAAATTAGAAACACAGGCCTCACATTTATTTCTAAAAATATCTATGATTTTGATATATTCTTTTATTATGTCTGCATTTGTATGTATACTGACTCCATATTAGCAAATAGCGTATCTGTCTTATGCCTTGAAATTGCATATTCTCCCACTTAATTAATATAGAGAATTCTAAAGAAAGAAGGGGAAGAACTGAATTTTGAATAAAAAGTAATAAAGAAGAAAATTGAAGGCTGAAAACATTTACAAAAATAAAAGCGTACTTTCTTTTCTAGAAGTATGTTCTTATGTGAACATTCTGTTCTGCATCTGATAATAGTCAATGGTCCTTCTAAGCCTATCTCTAAAAACCCCACTTGGAATGTCTAGATTTCTTATGTTTAATGTCATCTGTTGAGAGATGACAATTAGTGCCAGAGTATTAATCAACTAGTTGAGTAACAGTATTCAAACTGACACACTAAACTACCAAGGGCAGATATGCTTTGCCTGTATCTTTTGCTTAGAAAAAAATTTTACATTTTATCTCTGACTTTGCTAACATTAAACAAAGGAAAATGAAAATCAATGACTGACAGGTTCATCTTAATAAAATTCCTTTTGACAGTGTGTAAATCTTTCTCTGTTGACAAAAAGTAAGTTTTGATGAAGTGAAGGACATGTTTTCTTGGGGAAGACTTAACCAAAACTTAAGAGAGACTATCTCCCACAAAGAAGTGGACTGTGTTGTGCCAGCATACACAGGACAGTTTCTCTATCGATTCAGGAGATGGGGAAAGGAAGAGTCCTGGAGCCCTCAGTAACTTTTTCAGGCTTTGAATGATCTTTCTACATCATTTGTAGTAAGGCAACCAGGTGTAGGGCAGGCAGGGCTGCTAAGGAGGCCAGGAGGCTGACAGGCCTGTGGGCCCTGCCAAATCTTACTCTTTAGTCTCACTATGACGTTCTTTCATAACCCTTCCACTGTCCTCTGCCACTCTCCACCACCACCCGCCATATAACACTGCCCTTATAACCATGACTTCCTAGGTTCAGGCATGCCACACCACACTCTAGGTGTCTACCATCAGACACTTATGCCCTAAGCTCATTCTCCCAAGCACCTTCTGCATTCAAGCCTGTAGATGATAGCTACAACAAAAGCCAGCATTGCAAAAGCCTGACCATCTCATTTCCCCTACAGGTGGAACCTTGACAACACTTGTTCTCCTAAAATGTAGATTCCTACTAGAACCCTAACATTTGTTTGACTCAGGTAGAGAAATACAGATGTTAGAGAGTAGAATCAGCAAGTCTGAGTGTACAGAATGGGTTTCAGTGGAGAAATAATAGCAACAATTTCAGTACTCAACATAAACAGGAAATGACCATCCCATTACTCTTTTAAAAATGTATGTCCCCAGAGTGTTGACCACCACAATGAAACTTTCTTAACTATCCCAACTAGACCAAGGTCTGAATCTAATTCTTTTTTCATTGCACAATAAATGAGTCATGTGGCAATAGAATAAAGTGAATGTGGAGATGCCACCACAATATGGTGGAATAAAGAAGCTGGAACCACCTTCTCCCTTGAAATAACTAGGAAAAAAATAACATGCTAGAATAAGGTTATGCATGCTAATAACTCAAAGTCAGGAACTGCTATTCTTATATCCAAGAAACTTGATTTTCGATTAAAAAGGGTAATCAATGACAAAGATGAATACTATATAAAGATCAAAGAGACAACTCACCAAGAAGATAAAACATTAATATTTATGCTCCAAATATATGAACATCTAGTTGTATAAAATAACTATTAGTATACCTGGAACAATATATCAACAAAAATACAACTGTCAGAGATTTCAACAAACCAAAGACACAAAAATAGATCATACACAACGAATAAAACAAGTCTCAGAAAATATACTATCCTACAAAGGATGAAGGGGTAATAAAGGTTTATTCAGACAAAAAGAAGTTAATGGAACTTGCCATACCAAACCCACTCTTCAAATAATATTAAAAGGAGTATTTCCACACAAAAAAAGAAAAACTGAAGCAATAGATCATACACTAAGACATAAAGCAAGTCTCAGAAAATATATGAAAATAGAAACTATGTCAAGTATCTTCACAAACCACGATGCTATAAGCTAGAAACTAACCATTAAAGAAATTCTCAAAGAAACCTAAATATATAGGGACTAAACAAGCAGTGCTTGGGTCAATGACAAAATCTAAGAAGAATTTAAAAACTCAGACCAATGGAATAAAATTGCAAGACCAGAGATAAATTCATACAAATATGCACATCTAGTTTTTTATAAAGGAATTAAGGCCACAGTGTGATGAAAAGATAGTCTTTTTATTAAATGGAGAGGAGAAACATAGATACCCACATGCAAAAACAATAATAGTAATAATAAACCAGACCCCTATTTAACACCATACATGATAAACCACTCAAAGTAGATTAAATGTTTGAACATAAGAACCAAAACCATAAAGTACTTAAAAGAAAATATAGGAACACACTACAGAACATCTACCCAGCATGTATTTGTGAATACAACCCTAGCAGCTAGGGAAGCAAAGCAAAAACAAACAAGTGGGAATATATCAAACTTAAAAGTGTCTGTACCTCAAAAGAAATCATCACAAAAACAAAAAGGCAACCCACAAAATGGGAAAAAATATTTGCATGCCATACATTGGCTAAGGGGTTAGTTTCCAAAACCTACAAATTACTTAAAATGACAACAAAGAAAGGAATGACACAATTAAAAATTGAACAAAGAACCTCAACTGACACTTCTCTAATCAAGACATTCAGATGGCCTATAGACATATGAAAAAGCGTTCAACACACTTTTTATAAAGAAATGCAAATCAAAACCACACAAAGAAAATAAAATGGATGTAATGAGCAAAACTATGGCGCTCTGCTTCAAGGAAGAGTTCTAAAATTTCCCTTTAAAGACACCCAGAAACATCTTTTTAAAGGATAAGGGAGCCATTTTAACTATTATTAGGAAAAATGTTATAAATTATTCAAACCTTTATTCATCTATTTTAAAGATTGCTTTTATTTGTAGAAGAAATGTGGTATAGTCCAGAGTTGCAGGGGGTGGATTCACCAAAGAGTGGGGAGCAGGCAGATCTACTGAAATATACTGCTGAGGGAAGCAGCAGGTGAGACAGGAGAGGTCTGCTGGGCCATGTATGGGTCAACTCCCTGGCTAGGGATCAAAATCAGCCTGTGGTGGTGATAGCACTGAAACTTAACCCTTAGGCCCCTCATTTATTTTTCTTGTAGCAGACCAAGATAAGCCATTCAGGGATGATGAGTTAGTTCCAAAGTGCTACAAATTCTGACTTGATCTGATTGCTCTGGTCTTCTCCACATACAGTTTTCATTTTATTGTCTCAAATGTCTTCTCCAGCTGCTGCAAAAATATCCTCAATTCTAACTAAAAGGAAAAAAAAATATATGGAAAGGAAAACAGAAACAGAATACTCCTCTCAAAAAAAACACAAATACTAGCGGTCCAAATCATTTCTGCTAGCGTGTAACCCACCATAGTTATGTCCATGTCCACATCTATCAGTAAAGAAACCTGAGAGAGACCTGTTTTTTAATGGTTGGTCATGTGTCTAAGTTTTCTAGTATAGGGAAAGGAGAATATAGATATGGAAGGAAACCAGCCAAACAACTCAACAAAGGGCCATACTCACACTGCTCAGCAAGGGCGCGTGACTCCAGGTCTCTCCCCTGCCTGCCACACTGTAACAGCAGCAAATCTGAAAACAGTTTCACTTGCTCAACTACCTGAAAAGCCTCCTAACCTTTCTTCTCTAAGGCTGGCTGCTGGAAGCCCTTTCACATCCTTCAGAGGCCCACAACAGCCCTCTGGAAGATCAGCATGGTGGGGCACAAATACAGAATCACTGATAATCCAAAAATACTGAAATCCTGAAACTGAATACTGGGGACTGTTTCTGCAGTCCCTTATATTTCTTATCAGAGTCTCCACCCCCACTCCCGCACCCCCCTCCCTCCGCCCCCAACCCAGGGAGAGCCACTGGTAACAGTCTTTGGTTTTAGCCCCTTGTTATAATACAATCTGGAACCATGAATAAGTTAACAACTAGGGTACAAATCTTGACCAAGGAACACTAGATAAGAGACATCAGACTAGATAAAGATAGCCATCCTCACTTATCCATTCTCTAGTCTACTAGAAATTTGGGCCAAGACAATGATACAAGCTCAAGTATAAAAGGATTGTAAAATCCTGCAAGAATTTACAGAGTGTAGATAATCTCATTTGTAGCTGCTGATTTCTCACTTGAGGTAAAGAAATCAACATTGCAACATTTTGAATGTGTTTATGCTTTTTCAGTTCCTGAACTACAATATTTTTTGGCTAAATCACCCATAGCCAACTATAAATGCTGTAAGTATCAGAGTCTAATGACAGACCTACTTGCATGATGTTAACCATTAGAATTTCATTTAATGGCTTAAATAATTCATATTAATATTATAGATCAAATAAAGAATCAGAATATGAGTTTAGAAAAAATTTTTCTCTTGCTGCAGACAGCGCATATTTAGATCCACATTAGAGAACTATGATGTACTATAGATGTATAGAAACCAAAATCAATAATATTATGAAGATAATATTTTAGAATATGTGGAGCATGCACTTGAAGAGTCTATTTTACTAAATAGTGTCAAAAACATTACTAAAAAGGAAAAATTGCAGGTTTACTAACATTTCAGGAGGTTTTGAAGACTAGTCTTCCAGATATAAAATATAGTCAAGCAGCTTTGGCAAGGAAGATGTAAAATAATTTAACATCATGACTAAATTGTGCTAATGTAAGATTTAAGTTCTCTTTCATTTTTTTCCTAGCCAGTTAAAATAAATGCATATATTTAACATAAGTCTTTGGTCTTTTCCATCTCTGAGATGAAGTAGAAAAAGCAAAACAATATACACAATGAAATAATCTTATTTATAAAAGAAAATATAGATAAAATAGTGTACTCAGAACTAGTAATTTATTGCAAGAGTGTGATAGAGAATTTCAGTAGCTCACATGAAAAAATTTACATGGAGTCCTATATATGTCTCTAACAGAACCACACTCAGCCTTCAAAAATTAGATACCTAAGGAAAAATAACTGAAGCAAAGACAGTGACATGAGGTCTATGAAAATTAATGCCACACATAAGACCTGTCTGTCATGAGAGATAGGTCTCTGCTTCATCTTGATCAGCTGATGACAGGAATGGAATCTGGTTTTCCTCGATGCAAGTGGCCACATTGCAGGACCAAGCATGTTTTCTAAGTGACTGTACGCAGGAAAAATTTCAGATTTTTAAGGTGTAGGAAACTTATAGGACACTCCCTCCACATTGTTTGACTAAATATCTAAGGTAAGAACTCAGTAGGTCTGAATTCAAATGCTTTCTCCCCCAACCCAAGGAAATGTACAGAAGACCAAATGGGTGCTCAGCAGAGAGGGAAGAAAAAGAAAAATTGTGCGATATATATATATGAACTACATGTGAGGAAAGCATTCTCAATACAGACTAATCGTAGACTGCAAGAAAACACAGACAATGACCAAGAACACTAAATGCTGTATTTAGTTTCAGTTGTCTCCCAGACTGGTAGCATCTACAGTACCTAGTATCAAAGCAAATGCATTCCCTGAAGACAAGTGGAAATTGGTAAGAAACATGAAAAAAAAATATGACATAAGTGAGAACAGAAATTGCAACCTTGCCAAGACTCCAGACATCGAATAATCAGATTCATCTTACAAAACCATCATACTTACTTCCCTGATATGCTTAAAAGTATCTGCAGGTAATACTCAGAAACTTCTGAGTCTACATATAAGATTTAAAGAAAAATAACTACTAGAAACGTTAAGATAAATTTTAAAGTTCATTATTATTGAAAATAATCCTAACAGCTGAAAGACACAGAGATGAAAAAAGTAAAAGATATGAAATACACAATGAGATAGTCTAATAGACATTTTAATCCAGAGTCATAGAAAGAAAAATGACATGTAAAAGTGATATCTGAAGAAACAAATCTCTGATAAATGTCCAGTAACAATAAAAGACACAGGGGAACTCCCGGGTGGCACAAGAGGTTGAGCCCCGCACTGTGGGGCTTTCGCATCCACTGCAGTGCCAGTTCAATCCCCAGCCCCGGAGGGGACCCACATGTGCAGCAGATCTCTCCTGCCTTGCCGGCTGCTCCCGTCAGCAGAGTGCTTTAGTCTATTTGCCTGTTCTACTCCCCACTCTGTCTCTGGTGAATCCTTTCACCCTCCGTGCCTCTGGCCTGTACCCCAGCTCTTGTATGCATAAATAAATTTTTAAAAATATTTTAAAAAAGAAAAAAGATACAGTCCATAGACACAAAAGTTAAAAAAAAATCCAAGCAGAATAAATTTCTTTAATTACATTCAGACACATTACAATAAAAGTGCATATAATACAAGACAATAAGAAAATTTAAAGCACCCAAAGTAAAACAGTTTATCTTAAAAAATAAAAAAAAAAGATTAAAAATTCTGCTAACATTTCAGAAGCAATGATTGAAATTGTGAGAGGAATGGTACTGTAAACCATGGCTGAAGCCAATGATTATTAACAGGTGGCATTCCCTAGAAAAGGGTTTATGTAAGAATATTCAAGAAACAATATTCATAATAACCATAACCTGGAAATAGTTGTAATGATAATAATAGAATGTATGTATTATATTAATGAAATGGTCAAATGAAATGAACAAGTCAGCAATAAGTATTAACAGCTACACTCAATATTTGTACTGAATATTAAAAACAAGACTATATAAAATTTAATAATTTGTCTGTGGAAGGCATCATAAAAACAAAGTTAAAAGACAAGTGCAGAATGAATTTCTAATAAATATTTTAAGATATCAAATATCAATAACAAAAACCCACAAAAGTAAAGTGGTCAAACCATGAAGGATAATTATGAGAATTCTAATGACTACAAACATTAAAATAGTCTTATTAATTATCAGTGATTTTAAAATGTAGTTATCAAGCAAGTACCATATTTGACCTATTAAATATTAAGAGGTCTGTTGCTGATAATGTGGGAAATAGTGTTCATATACTATATAAACTGATTCAGATACTTTGGAAAATTATAGCATCAAGTAAATTTTTTAAAATAAAGAATGAAGGGACCTCCCTGGTGGTGCAGCTAGTTGGACCCTGCGCTGTAAGACATCTGCGCTACAGCAGCTTGAGCTCCATTCCCAGCCAGGGAAAGGACCCACATGGTCTCCTGGCTCGCCCGCTGCTTCCCTCAGCAGTGTACTTCAGTCAATCTGCCTGTTCTGTTCCTTTCTCTGTCTCTGGTAAATCCTCTCACCTCCCGCGCCTCTGGCCTGTACCCCAGCTCTTGTATGCATAGATAGACATAGAAAGACAGAAAGAAAGACAGAAAGATTACACTCCAAAGAAACATTTTCATAGGTGTAAAAGGAAAAATATACAATGATTTTCACTGTAGCTCTGATTTTACTGGCAAAACTTTGTAAAATAAATAAAAACTCATTATATTGGAATATTATGCTACTACTAATGTGAATGAAGAAAATACATAATTATTGATATTGATTGAACTCAAAACATAACATTGATTATTTTTAATGCAGTCACAGATAAATTTGTTGAGTATATATTCACATGGAAAATGCAATTTATATTCATATTATCGTGGAGATAGGGACTCAAATGATATATTCCACAATTAATATAATTGAGAGGGCATGTAATCAGAGAATTTCAACTTTATCTTTTTATCTATTGCTTATTAAAGAAAACTATTTGAGACAAACATGTCAGCATGCAAATGTTATGTGTTGTATTATGCTCTTTATTCTTAAGTTTTTAGAAATTGCTTAAAAATCACAAACTTGTAAACTGTCAACAAACTTTGATCTCTTTACTTTACTTTTAGAAATTATACCCCAATTTCAAATGAAATAGAAAAACATTCTATTGTGGCTTAATTTGAAATAATCTTAGAAATAGCCAAAACACTTCACAATATAGGAGTTAATACTTTCTTATGAATTTCATGACTATATAAACATAAAGACATTTAGGATTATAAAGTGTTTTAAATGAAAAATAGAATTTAAAATCTTAGAAATACATGCTCATTATAAATAATAAAGCTATTAATTAAAAAAAACAGTAAATCTTAATATGCTTATAGAACTATGGATGATATTTTTATTATGCTCACATTGTCTATGCATTCTAAATTCTCTACAGTAGATATAGGTCCCCTACTTTAAAATTCATAATTTTTTTCAAACCTACCGTGATTTATTACTTTGCTGTTTCCTTGTATTTTGAAAATTTAACCTCAAGAGTTTTTCATAAGAGGAAGATATTGCTCCAAATCCATCAATCACAGATGATTTGTTAACAGACATTCACATATGTATGCCTGAAGAAAAATATTAATGTTTATATCAGAATATGAATGCTCTCACAATAAAAAATATATTTCATGCAAATTCATGATTTGTCATAAAAGGGTAGCAAGAAGGAAAATCAAACTTAAGAGCAAAAATATATTTAAAAGAGAATTTAAATTTAAAATTGTCAGAGCAACTTTGACTAAAAACTAAGTTCTTTTTTGTTGTAATACTATTAGAAACTTATCCTTTAATATAATACTTAATCTTTATTATATTTCAGCTATTTTCTTTTTCACTACTCCTTATTATACCTCTTTAATCTTCCTCCATTCACCCAATCTCTTACCCTCAAAACCCTCACTTTCATTTATTACTGTTCACTAGTTTTTATAAGTATTTTGTTTTGTTGAACTATCCATTATATAAGCATCCAATATTTGTCTTTCTCATTATGACTTATTTTACTACATGTAATTCATTCAAACTCCATCCATTGCTATAAATGACAACATCTTTTCTTATGGTTGCATAACTTCCATTACTTTGGACCTACCATCTTCTTTACCCAATCCTATATCAATATGTATTTAAGTTATTTGAATGCCCTATCTATTGTAAAAAAAAAATGCTGCAAATAAACATTATAAAGTATACAGTTTCTTTAGTTGATGTTTTCATGTTTTTCACATACATGACCAGAAATGGGATTTAAGGGTCATATGGCATTTTCATTTTTATTGTTTCAAGGCAAATCCATTGCTTTCTAAAATGGTTGTACCAATTTACATCCCCACCAACAATGCAATAGGGTTCCTTTTTCTTCACATCTTTGTCAGCACTCGTTGAGGGCTTTTTAAATATGTGCCATTACCATGCTGTGAGATTTCTTATTTTGATTTTGGTCCTTTTTAAAAGCAAAAATGGGCATTTCCTTTAGGCCATTTTTAGTGTTCTTTGGTGGATTGTCTGTTCAAATAGGCTTCCTATTTATTAATTGAATTGTTTCATGCTTTAATTGTTAAATTGAATAATTTTTTATCTTCAGTATTAAGCCTTTGCCAGCTAGTAATATTTAATTTTCTTCCATTCAGTAGAATGTCTGTTTAATCTACTTATTTTTTCTTTCACTATAAAGAGGGAAGGGGAAATGTGGCATATATAATGCTACCAGATTTAAATAGGATAGACATATTACTTAAAATAGGATAGACATATTCATTTAAAATAGGAATGCTACCCAGATTTAAAATAGGATGAACTGTTGTCATTTATGATAACATAATTGGAAATGGAGAGAATAACATAAAGCAAAATAAATCAGAGAGAGGAAGAAATACAGGATGGTCTCACCTATCTGTGGAATATAGAGAAACATAGCCAAGGGTAAAATAAAATAAAATCTTTATATCTGAATGCAAAACTGAGGCAACCAGAGAGTGAAGGAACATGGGAGAGGATTGTTGGGCTCTAGGTATGACAATATACATTTGTAGAGGTTTGAACCTATAATCCCAGAACAGATTGCAGGCCAGCAGCTTTGGTGGTGGTGCAGCATTGGGAGGCATAGGAAGCTAAGAGACTTTGGGGCTCAGAGTTCAACCTCTGAAGCATCATCCCTCATCAATTAATTCCTTTTCTCTTTTCTCTCTTTCCCCCCACCTTCTTCCATCCCTCCTGTTTCTTTTCTGCCTCTTTCTCTTTCCATGACCTGTGTATATAAATCCTCTACTAATCCCCTTTTTATTTCTCTAATTTGGGGTCTTATCCTTTTGTTCTTAAGTACACAGGTGAGAACTCACAAACTGGACCATTCCTAGGTTTGCTCTGTTTCAATATCACTAACACAATCTGGTAACATAGAAAAGATAAAAATTAATCAGCTAACATAAGAAATGAGAAAAATAACTACAAGGGATTTTTTTAAGAACTTAAATCAATGAGAAACAAAAGATTTGAGAAAGAAAAAATCAACATGCTCAAAGTTATTAACCATTGAGAAATTCAAATTAAAAACACAAGGAAATATGACTTTGCTCTAACTAGAATTTTTAACAATAAAAATCAAACTAACAATACCAAATTTTGTAAGTTGTGAAGCAATGGGATTCTCATACCTTACCAACGGCAGAGAAAATAGCCACAAATACTTTGAAAATCTATTTGCACTTTAGAAAGTTAATCATATACCTAAATGTTGACCCAGAAAATTAATTCCAAAAGAAGTGAAAACACGATCACAAAAAGTCTTGTACAAGAATATTTTTGTTGTTGTTGTTTTTACCTCTGGTGCCCAGCAGTTATCAGGCAGTCAACAAGTTTGCATTAATATGATTATTGGCTAATCTGCAAACCTGTTCACCAGTAATAAATCATTTCTAGATGATAACATGCTTATTATGCAAATTTATGCATATACAATCTTCTTGTACAAGAATATTTATTACTATCTTATTCATAATAGTCCCAAAGAGAAAGAACCCAAACACCCATCAATAGGAGAATATATAAACAAATTGTGGTATGTTTACATAATAAATTTCTTCTAAATGATAAGAAAAGCAAGCTGTTACTTGAAACAACATGGATGACTCTCAAAAAATATTATTATGAGTAAAAGAAGCTAAAGATATAAATATACATACTATATATGTAATTCAGTAATAATCAACATGGTGACTATCTAAGGGAGTATGGAAGGAAGGGCTGGCACCAGGGTTAAATGAAAGGTATGAAAATTTTATATATATTGTAGACAAAACCATAGGTATATATAATTATCAAAACTCATAGCAGAATGCATTTTTCAAAATGGCACATCTCTCATACTGTATACTGTTCTGCAATATGGTTTTGCCACTTCCCATAAAAGGAGTCTAATTCACTCTATCCATGAGCCTGAATTTAACTTAGGGACATATTAGACTAATAGGATGTAGCAGGAGTGACACTCAGTGACATGAAGCTAGGCCATATAAAATGACTTGCAGTTTCCTCTGCAAGGAAAATTTGGGAAATTCTCTCAGAGTTCAGCTATATATATGACTGAGAGACCATTTTTACATGAAGAATCATGTGTAAAGACTCTAGTTGATAACTCAGGTTTACAGGTAAGAACAATCACATGTCAATCATGTGAGTGAACCGTTTTGAATCTCCAAGCCAGTTAAGTTTACAAATGACAATAGCTTCAGCTAACATCTAACTGAAATTACAGGAGAGACCCAAGTGAGAATTACCCAGATGCATACAATCGACACCAAAAACATGAGAACTGGTTTAAAAAGTGCTTAAACGGGTCTGATCACAAAGATATACAAAGAACTCACAAGACTCAGGAGAATCAAAGTAAACGAACCAATCAGAAAATGGGCAGGAGAACTTAATAGACACTTCACCAAAGAGGATATACAAATGGCCAACAGGCATATGAAAAGATGTTCAACATCTCTCATAATCAGGGAAATGCAAATTAAAAACACAATGAGGTACCACCTTACACCAGTAAGAATGGCATATATCAAAAAAAAACCAACAACAATAAATGCTGGCGAGGTTGTGGAGAAAAAGGAACTCTACTACACCTCTGGTGGGAATGCAAGTTAATCCAACCAATGGAGGTTCCTCAGCCTACTAGAGATGGAACTACCATATAATCCGGAAATCACACTCCTAGGAATCTACCCAAAGGGCACAAAAACACTGATCCAAAAGAGTACCTGTACCCCCATGTTTACTGCAGCATTATTTACAATTGGTAAGACCTGGAAGCAGCCCAAATGCCCAAAAGTAGAGGACTGGATCAAAAAGATGTGGTACATATACACAATGAAATACTATTCAGCAATCAAAAATAAAAAAACTAGGGACAGTTTTATAGAAACATAGAATGAAGACATGGATGGAGCTAGAAGGAATTATACTCAGTGAAACAAGTCAGAAGGCAAAAGAAAAATATCGGATGGCCTTGCTTTTAGGAGGAATGTGAAAAAAAAATCAAAACAAAAAATAAAAAGAAGGAAAACAAAACAAATGACAAACAAAAAAAAAACAAGAGAAAACTAAAGGAAATGGGCAATCATAACCAAAAACAATCAAATAACAACTCAACAAGATCAAAAGATTAAAGATAAACTCAAGGGACCATGGGGGTGGGTGGAGGGAGGGGAGGGCAAAGACGGTGATGAGGCATAAAGAGCAGAAAGGGACAGAGGTGACGGTGCATGGGTGAAAATGGTGGTGGGAATCCACTGGGGAATACAAGTGATGTCAAATACAATTAAGTATAATAAAGGGAAAAAAATAAAAAGTGCTTAAACCACTAAGTTTTAGAATGGTAGTTACCAATATAATAAATGTTGAATTTTAGGATAAACATTTGTATATTTCACAATATGCAAATTTGTCTCAAGATTATAAGAGCTATATTGCATTAGAATTGGTTTAGCAACATATAAGAGAAGTAAATTTGTCTCAATAAAAATAAAATTATAAGAGATATATTGTGTTAGAATTGGTTTAGCAATATATAAAAGATGACAATGGCTCAGACAAGCTAGAAATATATTTTTCTCTGATATTTAAAATAAATCTAGTGCTAAACAATTGATAATCTATTTGATAGCTTCATGATCAGGATGTACCAAGCCTCCATCTAAATCTTTTTTAGGGTCATTATCAGCCTCACCTTGATTCAGGCTGTTCACAGGCTCACATAGCTTCAAATCACTGGAGAAGCACTATAGGTCACTTGTGCTACTTATTCCCATCTTCATAGGAGCTCTGTTAATCAAGTCTCCTTTCATGCCTTCTTCCATTCTTCTAGGTCAGGATGCCATTATCTTTGTCCTAGACTAATACAGTAACTTCTTATTCTCCTTCAGACCTCGCCTCCTCTAATCTCATCTTTTACATGACTGCCAGAGTAATGTTTCCAAATCTAAATTGCAAACCAGATCTTTTATTCTTCTCCCAGGCCTCAACCCTTTATTTAAGGTGCCTTAATATGTCCTGATAGGCAACCAAAAATCCAAACTCAGAGTAGCAACTATTTAGGTTGCTGGAGCATAAAGTGTGGGTATATTGTTTTTTAAAACAGCTATTATTTTATGTATTATTACATATTCAAGCTATATGTATCCATTATACATTTTACTTGCAAAAAACACTTGTGCAAAATATATTGGAAGCTGATTGTCTCATTTATTTTGGGTCCTACTTACATTAAAAGATATTAATTGAACAATTTCACCCTGTGGGTATAGGGGAAAGTAAAGAAATAAAACAATGTCCCTTTTTTGAAATACTAAGATTAAAAGTGTTTAATTTGAAAAAGAGAATTATGAATGATGGAGTATTACTGATGCCTCTTAAATGTGAAGAGTTTACATATGAATCTAAAGAACTCTCCCTTTTGGTTTGTACATTTCTGTTCTGAGATTGCATGTATCTGTGCATATATAGGTCACATGTATATACACACATATGTATGTAAACATATAAATATAAACTATATACTCAAACTTTATGCTCCAGTAATCTCTACTCTGGGTTTGAATCTATTGCCAACATCCCTGGACTGATCCATGCATTTTTTTCCCAAGGAGGTACTTGGTCATTTCTTAAAGTAGTGGGACAGGAAGAAAAAGGAGAGTTGTGGTCACTAAAGTGACATTTTCTGGGAAAGGAACAGACATGGAGAGGTCACATGCTCTAGTGCACTAACGCTGGCAGAGTTGACCTCTGCAGTGAATGTGGAATACAATGCTGTTTAACCACTTAGCTCTGGGAAAAGGATCAGTCCTAGAGTGTAAGACTGGTGATAGTATGTATTGCAACTGAGCTCCATTCACCTACACTTTGGAAAGTGAAGGATTCTGAAGCCAGAAAGAAACTACTGTGAACCAAAAAGGCTACTTGGTACTTGATACTGGGCGAGAACATGGAAAGTAAACTCTGGGCATAGACTGAGCTGGATCTAGTTACAAAGAAAGCGATAGCAACGTAAGTTTCCCAGTCTTGGTGTCAATAAGTATATGAAGGTTGAATATAACAAGTAATTTTTCTTTATTTCTTCCCTTTTTTAAAATTAATTAATTTATTTATATATATTTGACATCAATTGTAGTCTCCATGGAATTCCCACCACCATTTCACCAGTGCACTTTCACATATATTAAAAAGCTGGGAATCAAACACAAAAAGAAAATCAGAGGAAAAAACCACATATGTGGAGATAAAACAAAATCCTTGTGAATAACTCTTGGATCAACAAAGAAACTAAAGAATTAATTTTTATGACCAACAAAAATGAAAAGACAAGCTATTAGATCCTACAAAAATCAACAAAAGCATAATTAAGAGGCAGTTCATAGCAAAACAGACCCACATATGTAAATAAGAGAAGTCTCATGAATAGAGATCGGTATTATGATCTGGAAAAGAGTAAATGGTGGTAGGACTGTTGGTTCAGCCAGGGACACAGTAAGATTATGTGGAGGCACAACCCTTAAAAGAGATAGAAACATTGTGGAGGAGGTGGGCTCTCTGCAAAGGCTAGACTCCCATTAAAGATAAGAACAAAACATGGCACTCTGATCTACACTCTCTCTTTTCTAGTTCTTAGATCGGGTGCTTATATTATGAGATGTTCTGTGAACACATAGATTGATGAGTATATCATCCTGAACACCAAATCGTAGGGATATCAGTGGTGTCGCAAATATAAGTCAGACTGTTACAGAGCAGGGAGAGGAGCACTTAGAAGTCTTAAGCCTGCCCTCTTTGAATGGGTTTTGCTATTTGCTGCATTAAGACAAACATACAAAACCTTTAATGGAAAGGAACTTTAATACAACTAGGGTACAATAAAGAAAGAATAAAGAATATAGTTACTAAGTTAAGCATTTAAAGTTACCCATTTTTTTGAGGGTAAAAGTCCAGCCAAATAGGATTGGCCCGAAGCAAGGTCAAAGAGCCTGCCACACATCTAAAGGACCTTTTAGTAGAGACCCATAGAAAAGGGTTAGAAAGAGTTAGACAAATTTGGGAGGAAAAGAGCAAAATTAAAATTAAGATGAAAGTTGCCATTGCTAACTTCTCCACGGGTCTCTTACCTACATCTGTTTCAACCAGTTTAAGACTAAAAAGCAAGCATAGTTTTTTTACATGTCCCTCTGCTCCACGTGCTTCATTTAGGTCTCCTTGCTGTTTTTTATTTTCCTTTTTTTTTTTTTTGCAGAAATTTTTTTATTTTTAGCTCCACCCACTTAGGATGGAACTAGGATTTTGGGAACTTTCCCTTTTTGTGGGACTACCTTGTTACAAGACTAACCTGGACTCTGCACCAATATCTCGAACCCTGCAGTCACCTGTTCCCACTGTGCTGACTCAGCAACTGCAAGAAAGAGCTGAGTACATACAGAGCCCAGCAAAAAGCTAAAAATATTGATCTATATCAAGCAAAAATACAGAACTACTAAGTGAAAAATAAAATAGTTCAACTTCCTAAGGTAGTTATAAGTACCAAATAAATAAAATAGGTAGTAAAATGGACCAATGAAAAATATAACAAAATCAACACAAGAGCTCCGAGAGTATGACATCACTAAGTGAGAAAACTCACCAGAATAAAACACAGAAAAAGTGGAAAATTATATCTAGCTATCAGTTTGAGAATACAAAAGGGAAATAATAAAGAAACTATCAAACATATCAAAGAAAACTCAGAAAGGGAAGTCACACAAGAGAATGTAGAAAAGTCAAGAAGAACAAGAGAATTCAGAAAAGCTAATCAAAGACACACACAAAATTCAGAGAAGCTAATTAATGAGTCAGAAATAAAATCAGTGAATGGAAGATAGAAGTTAAAGCTTTAAATAAGAAAGTAACAGAAATTAAAAGCAGCTCAATAAATGAGAGCTCAACAAATGAGAATACTAAAGAAAACTATCAAAGTAGAATGAGCAGAGGATTGACTTGGTGACCTTGAATATAGTAATGCACTAAGACCTAGATGAAGGAAGAGAAAAACGTGATGTAAAAAACAATGAAGGAGAAATTTAGAAACTATCCAACACCATTAAGAAAGCCAACATAAAATAATAGGTATTCCAGAGGAAAAGAGAGTGAGAAAAGGAGAAACAGAGAACTTAAAAAAAAGACATAACAGAGAAAAGAATCCCACATCTGGAAAAGGAATAAAATACCAGTCCATGAAGCTAAAGAACATCTGATAGCCCACTACAATGAGACCTACAGTAAGACACAATAATGAAATCAGCAAGAAATCAAGACAAAGAAAGAATATTGAAAATGACTACAGAGGAAGGAGAGGAATCAGGTAACTTATAAAAGTAATCTTATCAAACGTACACAAGACTTCTCATCAGAAACTCTACAACCATGGATAGAATGAAATACTGTTTATAAAATACTCAATCACAAAATCACAATATCTTGCAAGATTCCTTTTCAGACATCAAGGAGAAATAAAGACCTTCCCAGACAAACAAAAGTTGAAGTTTTTGCAAACACTAGACCCTAGACCTCCACTGCAATAAATGTAAAAAAAAATAGCATTCATATCTAAATCAAAGAGAAGAAAATCCACAAACTATATTGACTATGGAAATAAAAGGAAAAGAAAACTAAAAACAGTTGGGCAATAGCAAGTTCCCATCTATCAATAACGGTTCTATTGTAAATAGACCAAAATCAACAATCAAAAGGCCCCAAAGTCTGGTTAAATCAGAAGACAAAATCCAACTTTTTTGCTCACTCCAGGAGAGACATCTGAGCTCCAAATATAAAAATAGGTTGAAAATAGATGGTTGGAAAAAATTCTATAAGCAAAGGTAAGCCCCACCCCGCCCAAAAAAGTAGTAATATTGATATCATATGAAATTAACTTCCAATAGAAAAAAATTAACAAGATAAAAATGGATATTATATATTAAGGGCTCAATATATCAGGCAAATATAACACTCATCAAAATATATGTGTCAAATAAAAGAACACTAATATATATAAGACAACTGTTAGCAGACCTTAAAACATGATATTGGTAACAGTAGCATGGAATTTCAACATCACCCTTCACCAATGAACAGACCAGCCAAAGAGAAAATCAAACCTAATGCAGAGTTGTAGAGCAAGACATTCTCCCCCAAAGCTGAGTACACATTCTCTTCAGAGAACATGGAACAAACCCCAGGACAGACAACATATTATGTCATAAAACAAGTGTGAATAAATTCCTTAAGATTGAAATCATATCAAGTAACTTCTCTGATCACAAATATAAATAAACCACAAAAAGGAAGCAGGAAAAAAATCTCTAATGTGTAGACTGAAGAATATACTGCTGAACAAATAGTGGACTAATAAGAAAAACAAAGGGTAAATTTAAAATATCAGGAGACAAATAACAATGAAGACACAAGCTACCAGAATCTATGGAACATAACAAAAGCAGCATTAATAATTAGGTAAATTGAAATCCACATCTATGTCAACAAAGAAAAAATAACCCAAATAATATAAGTGTGTATCTTAAGGGACTGAAAAAACAAAACAAAACCATGCAACAGTAAAAACATTATAGAAGTTAGAGCAGAAATAAATGGAATTTAAAAAAACAGGTCAAAAGATCAATGAAACGATTTCTTTGAAAAATGTAACCTATATATATGAGCCTCTAGAATCATAAATGAAAGAAGAGAAATTATAAGAATTTTAGATATACAGGGGATCCTAAAAGAGTATTATGAAATCTTTGACAACAAATTGGAAAATCTGGAAGAAACGGAAGAATTCTGAGAAGCATATGATCTCCCAAGACTGACTCAAGAAGAAATAGAAAATCTGAACTTATCAATTACAAGTAAGGAAATTATAACAATGATCAAGTTTCCCCAAAAAACAAAATACCAGGACCAGAAGCTTTCACTAATAAGGTCAACCAAACCATGAAAGATGAATTTGCTTTTCAAATTCTTCACCTCAAAAAAGAAAATAAAGGAATGCTTCCAAATTTATTTAAGAAAGCCAAAGTTATTTGGATACCAAAAGCACACAAGGATATCACATGAGTGAGAACAATAAAGGAATAACCCAGGTACTTGCTCGCTCCCTGTTCCTAGGAATGATGCGGTCAACTTAGCATCTTTCTAGACAACTTCACTCAGTCTGGACTCATGGTGGTGACCTCACCACTACAGCTGTTGCCATGTTTGGGAGATCATACGTCAGGCCCTGTGCTCACAACACAGGCTGGCTATGGGTTTCAACACCATGTTTTCAGCAAATTCTTTTTTTAGCTGCTTACCTTCTCCCTCAGTTTTCCCATCAGCAAGCTCCCAGAGTTTTTTCTGGGCCCAGAGATCCATACTGTTTATAGTCAGGAGAAGTTGATGGAAATGTTAAAGGTGACAGGATCCTTTAATGACCTCATATTAAATATGATCCGGGGTGTCCTGGAACTACAGACCAAAACAGGGAAGGATATCATGACCCGCAGCTCCAAGATTGTTCTATGGTCAGCAGTGATGCCACCCTGGACTTCAACACAATGTTAGAGATTATGGAAGGTGGCTATAACTTTGATGAGTGGTCCAATATCATAACTATTGTCTATGTCAAATATATGATCTTGGTGGATTCTGATGACTGTACCTCCCTCAAAACCAATACCCACTTATACAACCACCAATGCACTTCGTCTTCCATGACGTCAAATTGGATACCTTGTTGGAGGAGGCCATCCTGCAGAAGGTGAACAGTAAGGGTGAAGGTGACCCCTGGTTACCCTAGAGGACAACACTGTGAAGAATCATTGAGTACAAGATCCTGGACAAGTCAGTTATGTATATTGACAACAGAAGCTGGAAACAGCATCTGAGAACACATAAATGCGACTTCTCAGCTTTCAAGGATGCTGAAAATGAACTCAAGGTGAAAATTTCACCTCAGCTGCCTCTGGCTCAGAGGTAGCAGCTGTCCAGCCCTGGACCAACTAGAGGAGTGGTAAGCCAGCTACCATGAACAAAGCTATATTTTACTGAAAGAATTTCTATACTTAGGCACATTTCCCCCTCTTTAAATAGCATTTAGATAAAGGAGTAGGAATGGGGACAGAAGGTTAAGGAATTTCTTTTTTTTTTCTTTTTTCAGAAAAACTTCATAAGTGATAGATAGGTTTTCTCATCCCAGGAAGCAATAGCCATAATGTGCTTCTAGGTATCTACCCAAAAAATAACAAAAACTTTAACTCAAAGGAAAGGTGAATTCCTATAGTTGTAAGAACACTATTTACAGTAACCAAGCTATGGAAACAACCTAATTGTCCAAATACAGATGAGTGGATCAAGAAGATTTGGTATACATACATGAGAGCATATTACTCAGCAATCAAAAAAGATAAACATGTCATTTGCAGCAATATGGATGAAGTTGGAAGGGATAACACAAAGTAAAATTAGCAAGAGAAAAATAAATACTGAATGTTGTCACTAATATGTGAACTATAGAAAAACAAACAAAGGAGCAGATAAAGACAAACTTAAAACCTAACTGTTGAAAGCAAACTATAGAACTGAGACCAAAGCATCCAGATTGCGGAGGGCATGAGGGAAGGGTAAGAAAAAAGATGGAAGGAAGCACAATGAAGTATGGTGGTGGCTCTACAGTGGTGATACCTGAGGGAAGGCTCCTAACGTTACTAATTTAAAGAATAAATAAATTACAATATTTTAAACAAAGAAAATGTGATTTAAAAATATGTATTAATCTTTTAACTTCCAATCATACTGAAACTATTGAACTCATTAATCCTACTAAATGAATTATTTTGCATATTTTTTCTTAAAAATATTCTAGTGTTTTAGTATTCACCATGTCTCATCCAGAAAAATACAGATTGTGGTATATTCAGTTTCTTCCAACTAATTGACTATTTCTGAATATTTAATGTCTTAACTGATCTATCAAAAATACTGAAATGATTTCAGTTTGTCATTATGATAGTTATTGCAATATAGGAGAGTTTTGAAAGGAATTAGAAGAAAAATAAAGTTCAATTCAAAACCTGGGAAACTAGCAAACACCAAAATACCAAATACTTCAAAGAATTACTGGAAAATATTGAAATACCCATGCTTCTTTACAATTCAAATAAGACTTCCTCAAATATTTGAATAAGATATATCCCCAGAGGATATATATAAACTGTCAAGAAGCACATAAAAGATGTTCAACATCATTAACCATCAGAGAAATTCAATCCAAACTACTCCATACTTATGTGTATATCTATAATAAAAAAGACAAAGTATTTATGAGGATGTGGAAAAACTGGAATCCTTATCCACTGCTGGTGAGAATGTAAAACAGTGCAGCCACCTTGGAAAAATATCAGTTGTCAAATGTTTAAAAACAGAGCTACCACATAATTCAGCAATCCCACTTAATCATGATGTATTTTATATATTGCTGGATTCATTTTAATAAAATTTTGCTGAGGATTCTTACAAAGTACTAAGTATTTTGTAAATCTCAGATCTGTATACATGTTAGATAATAATAAGCTATTACGTTTACTCAGTTTTCCCCATGTACATCAATATTTATACTTCTTGTGACAGATAGTTCTAGACAGAGATTCAGCCTCCTTTTTAGTTTATTAAAACATTGCTAATTTTGTTTGGAGAGGAAATATCCATAGCTAAACATTTCTTACAAAGTATCTTAGTCTCCTTTGCAACCAAAGGTTCTAACTAAAGTATAACGTATGGGTAAGTTTTACTTTTCCTGTTGAGATGTGGTACACTCTTCCCTGCTCCTTCCTCTTTCTTCCATCTCACTGGATAATAGAGGTAGGAGTGGTGATAGAGCAGCTATCTTGCTATTTGGAGATGACCATAAGGATGAAAACCATAAACACATGTGATAAGACAGAAAAATTGAAAACTGGGACATTGACATCTATAGCATACCCACACAAATTTGAGATTCCTACTTTTTGTGTTTTTCTTATTTGTAAAAAGATGATGAAATTGGGTTTCTGCTATGTCCAAAGACTATTTCTTTAGGATTTTTTTCTGGAATCAATAATTACTCTTTCATGGCACTACATAGTTTACAAAGTGCTCTTACAAACATTAGCTCTTTTAATATTTGCATCAACCTTGCAATCAGAGTAACCTTTTCTTCACAATCTCTCCTCTCTGGGATCCATCTATTCTCATGTTGTCAACTACATCACTGATCATTGATTCCTACAAATAGATATTGTTTTACCACACTAATGCTACAATAATCCTTCGCTGCGGTTCTTATGGAAAAAAGAAACAACCTGGAATTCACCTTAAACCTAAAGATTTATTTGGAGCATTAAACTAAAGCTTTCATACATTAAAGAGATATGTTTCAGCTCATGAACTAGCTAGGTGCTGTGCAGTTAATCTGCAACCTGGCATAGACTCAAAATTATAAAAATAAAATTGCCATTAATTTTTAGTGCATTGTTTTAGGCTCCAGTTAATACAAGGTTGGAAAATCACAATTTAAAAGACAACTAGTTTCTGCAAACTAGACAATATTAAATCATAATAAGCCTTAAGATAGATAACATGCATTGGGGAATACAGGATTTAGATTGTGACTTTAAGGAAAAAATGATAATTTGACCAAAGACCACCAAAAACAGAGAATCCATTTGGACATATTATTGGAATAAAGTAAATAAAGGAATTCCATCTCACCCCCCACCCACCCAAAATGTTTTCTTAATAACTTGTACCTTTTTCTCAAGACTGACTTTTTGAAAAAGATCTTTTATATTTCACAGCCTTAGGCAACACACACACAAACACACACACTTCCCCAAATTTTTTAACATCCTTTTTGAAGTGCAAAAGAATCTGCGTACAAAAAAAGAGATGAATGGAAGGAAGGGAGGGAGAAAAGATGGGAGGGGGGTGGATAAAATTCCACTAACAACAAGATGACTTGACAGGAAGGCAAGAGAGACAAGAGGATTTCCGAATGACGCTATCACTGGAGGAGAAAAGAGTGAATTCAGAGGACATTAAAAGAATTTTCCCCATTGATAGCAATAAGAAAATCACTCTTCTTCCCCAGGCAAAAAGCTACGTCCCTATCAAATAGCCTGGCAGTTGATCCCCTACCTCTTAACTCTCCACCCTCCCTCACAGGTGTTTACATACACCCTAGTCCCAGACCACTGTGATTCTCAGGGAGGGCGGCCCCAGGGTCTGGTGAGCCCAAATTGATGTTTAGAGAAGTAGAGGTTTCTTTCAACAGCCAGAACTATGGTGCTCTTAAAACGGAGGCTCAGTCGTCCCTTGTGTGGGGGTTTGGTGGGTCTCCCTATTGCTCCTGGATAATAGATGTGGATATAACCTTGGCTCTCAAGCGAACAAAAATCAGGACTCACCGTGATCTCTAGGGACCAAGACTGGTTGCTAAGGACGCTGTGGAAGTTACGCTTAGAAGCGGAGGCGGCTTCCGATCAGGGCGTGGCCAATCAAAACCCGAAGTGGTCATTCTAGTTTTCCTGCCTGCTCTTCGCTACATTTGTGTTCATTGCCACGCTGATACATTTAATGATGTGAGAAAGACGTTAATTAACTTTAAAATGCATTATAAAGCTCACAATAGTGATTCGTTTTATTGTGCATGTATTGAATATGGGACCTTTAGCTTCAGGGATAAGTGGGTTGGCAGTGCTTTAGTGTCTCCTGGATGTGTCCCCTTCCAAAGCCTGAACACCCACTGCAACCCTTTCCCCAAAAAAAGAATTTAAAAAAATATTATATACAAAGGTAGCAATGTATTTCAATCAAATTGACCTTGGTAACTCCTTTTAGGTAGATAATCTGGACCTGCCAATCTTCTGTAATTCATGCACAAAGCATGCAGGTGTTCTGTATGTAATAAGAACAAGAGGAGAAAGAGTTCCTAGTAAAAGGTAGTATCCAATAAATCATCTATTTGAAAATTTTATAAAATGCCATGTCTAAATACTATGTCTACCAGTGGGTGAGCAACTTCAACTAATCTACAAACGTTCACAAGTATTTCACTACTTAGGAGAGTGGGGAAATCCGATTTTGATTCAAATCTACGTATAGAGATTGTCCTGGTGAAATAAATTGCTTAAAAATTAAGAATTTCAGAAGGGAATTTCGGTGATATAAACTTAAAATACATCAATTCTGAGTTGTTCTTGTTCATAATAAGCGTTAGGTAAGTCGACACTTTTAGTACATTTGAAATTTAAACAGAAAGCATTAATCTAAACCCACAGTATGTACATCAAAAATGAAATCCAGTGTGAACTATGAAGTTTGAATGATGTGCCAATGTTGGGTCATCAGTTGTAATAAATGTCTCAGTCTGGTGGGGAATGTTCACAGTCAGGGAGGCCAGGCATGTCTTGGGGCAGAATGTGTATAGAAAATTATTGTCCCTTCCTATTTAACCTTGCTGTGAACCTAAGCTGCTCTAAAAGTTAAAAAATCTTAACTTAATAAAGTTTATAAACCAATCTTTAAAAAAGTAGAAATTGCAATCTGATGTTAGCTACTTAAAATGTGCACAGTAAGTTGAAGAACAAAAATGAAATTGAGAAAGATTATCTTAGAAAGCAGATTCCAGAGTACTCACCCACATAAAATGTGTCTCACAAAGAGAAAACAAAATATAAAGTCAAATAGTAGGGGGGGGGGGGCTTTTTTTGGTAGAGAATGCTTAGTGTTGTGATAGGGTTCTGGAGTCCTGGATTGAGTTCCTTGATTCTTGACTGTGAGAATTTACAGCCATGTAAATTTAGCAAAAGCAGTTTATTTAGAAACAGAATAAGAGGACACCCAGTAAGGTTCCTGAGCAGACAGAGTCCTTGATAAGAATTGAGGGAATTGTGAGGGGCTCTGGCTTTTAAATGGGATGCAGTAACTGTTCATTCCATCCCTTCCTGGGGTGCACTGCACAGGCATACCTAAGGTGTTGGTTTATCTGTGCAAATGGCAGTTTCTAAGTGTAGCGGCAGGAAGGGGGCACACAGGAGTAAGGTTCGGGATGGTTCTGGGCAGATGGGTCAAGGAAAGGGAGTCCTGGAGCCCTCGGTGGCTTTTCATACTTTTATTTAGTAGAGGTGGCCAGGTACATGGCAGGCATGGGTGCCGGGGGGCCAGGAGACTGGCAGGCCTCCCAGCCCCCAGCGTATCTCACCCTCTCGGCTGCTTCTTCTCTCTCTGCTGCTGCTGCTCGTCAGTACTGTCGGTCGGTCGATCCTCGCAGTTCTGTCTGTTGGCCCTCACAGTTCTCTCGGTTCTGTCCTCACAGTTCTGGCGTCCTCACAACGCCGCCCATTTATGCCCGTGTCTAACACAGGTGCGCCCACTTGCGCATGCCCACCCTGGAATGCTCACAGCACCTCAGGTGTCCATCATCTGTGGTGGGCGGGTAGAAATACCTGATCAACCTTTACCCTATACTAACTCACTCTCTCTTCTTACATGCTCCCCGGGGTGTAGGCTTATCAGTTCTGGCTGATAAATGAATGATCCCTTGCCTGGCATTATTTTTTTTTTAACTCTAGCTGAGCATTATTAGCTCTGGCAAGTGTTTCCTGGGGTCCTCGCTATAGTTGGTCATTTAATTTTCTTTAGGTATTGTCCTCCTTGTCCTAAAGGTCTAACAGTGGCATAGAGACGTCATCAAATACAAAACTGTACATCTCTTAACTCTTAAGTTAATGTAGAAATTTTATGGAAGGACAATTCAAATCCAAAGAGTGAATGTGTATGTGTGTGTGTGCATGCATATGCACCCCCATGCATGTATATTTTGAGTCAAAATGAAAAATTAAGATTTTAAGGTTCATTTCAAGAATAAATGGCAGATTAGCCCAGAAAAATATGAAAAAGAAACGTAGGAAAGTTTGACATTTCAAAACGTACTGTTTTATTGGTTCATATATATCAACAGAACAAAACGGTACAGAAAAGCCACAGATTGCATGCATGACGAAGCTGCCATTTTAATTCGGTTGGGAAAAATGGCAAAGAATTTGAACACAATTCAGAAAATAAATTTGTATTATTATATCACACTTCTAGAGACTCTGAAGGGTCGTTGGCTTTCACCAATTAATCCCTCATAAAGTGTGAAGATTTAAGCAAGGAACATTCATTGTGTATGACACAGTAGGTGAGGCGTGGGAAGTATCCTAAGTCAAGATCTTAACCTGAGTGATGGGATTCCTGTTTTTAAGGAATCAATTGCCAGAACAAGGTGATGAGGAGAATATTCTAGGCCAGATTATACTGTGGCATGCTTCTTCATTCATTGCATGTCTCATTAGCAGCTGCAGTCTCCATGCAGGTATGTGAGTTTTAGCAGCCTAATGAGACCTACTTAGATCATTTCAAGTTCAGTCTTCTGCCATCCTGTAGGGTTCTGTAGCCACTGCTTAAAGACAGGGAGCTTTTGCAGGGTGGAGGGGTCTATTCCCCACTGGGATTGGTTGGCAATGTGTAGGAGCAGGAAAGTATGGGGCAGGTTCACTATGATTCAGGCAGATGAGCAAAGAAAGAGTCCTGGAGCCCTCAGTGGCTTTTTCAGGCTTTTATTAATCTTTCTGCATCATTTGTAGTGAGGTGGCCAGCACATGGCAGGTGGGAGCGCTGCCAGAGAATATTCACTCTCTCTGGGCTCTCCACTTTTGCTGCTGAGCTTCTGATTCCATTACTACTGCTCCTGCCGGTGTCCCTGTGATACGCCTTTATATGCCCAGTCTCTCAGCTTAGGTGCGCCCACTTGCACATGCCCACACCAGACTAGAGTTGCCTGCCATCAGGCATGGGTGCAGGGCCACAGGTGTCCATCATTAACACCAATGGCAGGAGGGCAGAAAAGGCTAATCATTTCTCACTGACCCTACAGATGCCAAGATAAAATATAGCAAAAATTTTGCTCTGGACAGTAACATAGCATCCTTATCAGATTTTGTCTGCAAAAGACAATTATGGTGCCTCCTACTTCTTGACTGTGGGAGAACATTTGTTCCTTTCAATTTTCAGGTACAAGCTTGTTATCCTTTCAATAAGCCCACTTAAGTTACCTAATTGAATTTCTGTTATTTTCAACAGGAAGAATTCTAAGTGATACATTCACACTGGGAAATTCCTTCTGGAAACCTTCCAAAACAATGACTTCCCTCTCTCAGGATAACTTTGGGGTCACCTTCAAATGTTTCATGAGTACTCTGAGTAACCATCTTACATAGCACTTACCAAATTATACATAAAACAGTTCACATATTGAGTGTATACTAAATAGTTATGAAAGAGGTGAAACTATTTCAAAGTTAAGCAACTGAAACTATGCATTATTTTGTCTTCAATTATATATCTCAAAACTTAAGCTTCACCTTTATTTTCTTTATACCCAAATTTAATTGATTTTTCTTGTGATGAAGGCTATTAACATTTTCCCTGCCTTATTTCAAATTGGCAACATGGCAATTAGTTTTCTAGATCCAATTTTCTGGATTGATTTTCCAGAAGAAAAAAGTCTTGACCTCAAAAGTGAACAAGATGAATATATAGCATTAAAAAACATATCGGCCTCCCTGGTGGCGCAGTGGGTTAAGCAACGCACTGTGAAGCAAACCACAGCCACTACAGCACAAGTTCGATCCCTGCCACCAGCCAGAGAGGGGACCCACATGGCGCAGCAGACCTCTCCTGCCTTGCCCGCTGCTCCCCTCAGCAGCATGTGTCAGTCCATCTGCCTGTTCTGCTCCCCGCTCTGTCTCTGGTGAATTATCTCACCTCCCTGAACTCTGACCTGTAACCCAGCTGTATGAATAAATAAAAATAAAATCTTAAAAACAAACAAACATATCAATGTGAAATGAAACAATGTCTGTGCTCCAGAACAAGTTTTGGGACATGGAGGCTTGTGCATTACCTGTGGGCAACTCCCCCACTCCACCCTGGCTCCAGCATGTGCAGCCTGTGGGGCAGCAGCACTGGGCCATGCCAGCAGCATTTACAGTCATTTCCTTGTCCTCCCCAGGGCAAGTTAGCTCCAGGGCTCCAGCTGTGAAACTTGCCCCGTACTGGTACAAGCTTGAGGAGGGAGGCCTGTGGGCCATGGGCCAGGCCAGCATGGCTGGTTCAAAGCTATGGCCTGTGCTCTGGCAATGCAGACCATGTCCCAGCTCTGCTGCAAAGCCTCATACACCACCACACTCAGCCCCACTGGGACACTCCAGGTGCAGGGCAGTGAATATCCACCCACTGTACTTGGCTTTGGTTGTGGTTCCCCTGAGTTCACCATAGATGAGCCCGCCTTGATGTAAGCATAGATCACGTCTGAACAGCCAACCCAGGTTTTACTTTTGAATACAGTCCTAGGACTGAAAATAGACCAATCAGGTTTAAGCTCTCAATGGATCAATCAGGTTTGAGGTATTCTTTCTGTAACTGGCCAAATGTGTTATCTTGGAAGTGGATCCAATTGAGTCAAAATGACTAACACCAAGTTATTCTTGTCTATTTCATAAGAGACCTTGGGCCAGAACCACCCATCTAAGCTATTCGCAAAAGACTGCACTACAAAAACTGTGAAATAATAAATACTGTTTTAAGCTGCTCTGTTTTGGGGTACTTTGTTATGCTGCAACAAATAACTAATACAAACATCATGCTGTTATTCTCATAAAAATGCATACTGACCACTGTTTTTAAGTCCTAGAGAGAAAAACATGTTTTAAATTCTGTGTTATAAGTATCTCAAACTAGTTTGAAGCTATCTGCTCTGGATCATTTCAGCATCATTATTTTAGAAAGATTTTGAAGAAATCAAGGATAGGAAAACTGGGGGTGCTCTAGAGATTGCGGATTTAATGGCATGAATAGATATTGCAATCCAGAAAGATCTTTATTGCTATGTTCCATAATTGCATCTATTCTATTGATTTTTCTAAATTTTTTTCTTTAGCAAAAACACAAGAACCTTGCTTATTTTAGACTAGAAAATACAAAATAAAGACATTAAACTCATACTAACCCACACCCAGATATAATTTTACTATTTTGGCATTTTTTTTCACTTTGTGAGCATATTTATGAACTTACAAAAGAAGAATCATATCATACATAATGTTTTCAAGTTATAAGAACATTTTCATTTGGCATTTAATATTGATCTCTAATGTAATCTGTAATTACACATTATGACTTTAGCTCTTTTCCTTCACCCCTATCATCCAAAATCAAATTACTGCTATTGCTTTTCTCAGCAGTTTGCAATGGCCTAATAATTATGGCAGACTTCCACCTTTACACCATCAGAAGACAGGTTGATCCTTCTAAATGATCATAAAATCAGTTCACTCCTCAGAGAATCTAAATTTCTTGTCCATCACCTAAAAGACCTTGCAAAATTTAGCTCTCTACCTCCTTTCAGGTTTCAGTGAGCCCTTGCTCACTGGCTAGCTAGTCTGTCATGAGGACCTTATAATTAATTATGCACTGAAATTTTTTCTTGTAAATATTTGCACAAGAGTTGACATTAAAATTTTGACAAATTTTCCTACTATAAACAATTGTCATGAACATGTATATAAAGAAATACATATAACTTATAGTCGTTTGTTATGATTTAGGAATCAGAAATCATTTTTATGTTTTTTTTGATAGTTACTGTCAAATTTTCCTCTATCAAAAACTTGTTATATTTTACACAATGCCAGAAATGAAAGCTACTTTCTTCTTACTTAAGATGACAATGTACACTTTCCCTTTCAAGCATAGTTGTTTTAATAGGGGGCAATGATTATAAATTTGCCTTTTTTCAATTACCAGATTCTTTATGTCCTTTGTTCACATTTCTACTGATCTTTTTTTTTTTCTTTTTTACAAAAAATTATCTAAACCACGGTCAAATGAAATTTTTCCCAGTTTTTTCTTGCTTTTCATTTTTTATTTACCATATAAAAATTTAATATGGCCAAACTGAATAGGCTTTCCTTGTATGGCTTTGGATTTTATTGTCACCCTCCACTCATCCAAGCCCACCTCCTACCTAATTACCTTATCGCATCCCTAGAGTATAGAGTTCCATTAATGCCACAGTCATAGGCCCACCTCTTTCCTAAAAGCGGCAGTTTTAAGGTCCCACCTTAGGTGAAAGCCGCTTACTCATTGGCTACCCAGTTGCCTTCCTTTTAGTAATTCATATTTTCTCCATTGATGTGAATGTGAAATCATGAACAAGCTTTGGACTTCTGCCAATATAATCTTTGAGTCAATCATTCCTAAGGAGCAGAGACAGAAAATGTAATTCCATTCTGAGTAACTAACTTGGTGTTACCTAGTAATTTGGTGTTATTGTTTGAGTTATACTGAGTATACTTCGTAAGGAAGAAACTTTACACATTTGGCAAAGCCACATCACAACGTGATTTAAGAATGTCAATCTACTCAAAAGTAAATTATTACTTTAAATAAAGGTTCGCACCTGGAAGGTTGAGATTAGCGCGTCAGGGTTCTCTTCAGAAAGGCCTCGGAATCCTGGGCAACCAGTGGGGAAGAAGAGACACAAGAAGAACCCATGGAAGGCTGGGTCAGATCCAGGGTGACCAACTTTGTCCGAAGAGCCCATGGAGTTAATGAAAACAGGTAGTAGGGGACACTTTACAAAAGTCCTTTATATTTTTCAACTATGGTCTCATTTTGAACAATGTTGCTGAGATTAAAATGCCCCAAGTAGTTTAGACACATCAGGGGGAAACTATTATAGAAAACTATAGTTATTTTTGTGGCCTTACAAAAGCAAAATGCTTAATTCCTAAATAATGGAGAGTAGTATACATCGGGTAGGGGCGGTGGTTGAAAAGCATCTTCCTCCACAGACATTCTGCTAACTTTTCCAGAGCTTTCTCTGGCATTCCATAGTACTTTTGCGTTCATTAGGCCTAAGATCGCTCAGTAGATTTTACCTTTAACGCTAAGTGCGGAAGGCAAAGGTATACAGAAATTTAGGAAAACGCTTCAACTTCAATTTGTAATACTTCCCTTGTGATAGGGCAGGCTGTAACCAAGTAAGGAAAGAGACGACCTGCTCTGGGAACTGTGTGGGGCCGGACATTATTGACAGAGCGTCATCACCCTGAATGAAAAATCCCTTTAGCCCTCCACTCATCCTGGCCCAGCTCCTACCTAATTACCATATCGCATCCCTAGAGTATAGAGTTCCATTAACGCCACAGTCATCCGCCCACCTCTTTCCTAAATGCGACAGTTTTAAAGTCCCGCCTTAGGTGAAAGCGGCTTACTCCTAGCAACCGAGTCACTAAAAGCCGCCGGAAGAAGCTGTGATCACATGCTCCATGAACTTCCGGGTTCAAAAGTTACTTCCGGTTGTCAGAAATTCCCCGACGCGGCGGCGACCGAGGAGAAGCTGTACGTACGGCCGGAGGTCGCCGGGGCGCCTGCGGTGGTGAGCTCCGCGGGGGCTCGCCTCATCCTGCCACGGCTGCAATGCATCCGCGACGGCCGGACGGCTTCGATGGCTTGGGCTATCGAGGTGGTGCCCGGGATGAGCAGGGCTTCGGCGGAGCTTTCCCTGCAAGGTCCTTCAGCACCGCGTCAGACCTCAGCCACTGGGTGACCACCCCTCCGGACATCCCGGGGAGCCGCAACCTGCACTGGGGCGAAAAAAGCCCTCCCTATAGCGTGCCGATTCCCTCCACCCTGCTTGAGGGCCCCGTGGAGGAACCTGGGCCCGGTGGCGGCAGCAGAGTCGGCGGCGTGGCGGGGCAGAGCAGCGGTGAGCGACTTGGGAGTGGGCAGGAGCGGGTAGCGTGGCGGAGCCCTGGTCGGGGCCTGCAGACCCCGGAAGCCGTGCGGAGGGTCCCGCCTCTGTACCCTCCGGCCTGCAGCGCGCCACACCCTCTGCCCTCTTTCGTCCTCTGCCCCGGGAGTGGGCCTCCTCCCTCTTCCTCGCGTTTACGATTTCACCAGGATCACTTCCCAAAAAGACACCTACCATTATCTGTGCACTGTGTGGTTGGAATTTCGAAGGATTTGGGTGTCTTTCATGTCATGGCCTGGATCAAGCGAGAAGTTGGATTGTGTTACTGTTTATTGAGAATAAGGTGAACAACACCTGATTTATTAGTAATTGAAGTTCACTGATTCAATAACTTGTAGCTTTGACTCAGAAGTTTTTCAGCATCAGCAGGCTTGGGCTCAAGTCTCTTCTCATTAAAGAGACTTAACAGTGAGCCCTCAGTTTTCTCCTCTTTTAGGTGGTTAGGGTCTTTTGAAAGTGTTAAAATGAGATGTAATGAGTGAATAGGGAACGCTTAGTGGCCTAAAGTACATGCTTTTCCATCCTTTTCTCTTGTTATAACAGGGGTTGTGTTTATTTTCTAGACCCCCAAACTAGCCCTGCATTTTCTTCCCTCCTGTTTTCCTTTTCATGACCTAAAAACCGCACTAAAGACTTTTAAAAACGCTGATAAAATTTCAAGGTAAGACTTTAGAATCAAGACATTGTCAGTAGTTTGTTAGATCTACATAGTTTCAACATCTTTTTATTCAGAAAATGCAAATAATGTCTGCCTTATTTTCGTACTCCTGAGGTTGTTAAAATGATGTTTTTAGTAAACTATTAAGTACTAAGTTTATTCTGGACATCAGTTTTATTCTCATGTTTTTTATTTTAACTTGGCAGTGGGATATTTTATTTGAGTTGGGTTAACTTCAGGGAATAGTCTTTTAAATACTACCTAGTGAGCAAATGAGGATGTGAGGAGGGTCATTGATTTACTCAGTGTCATACAATTAACTTTCTGTCTAGTTTTCTTTCTGTTCCTCCCCAAAAGAGTACTAGGGATTTTTAAATAATTCAAAATGAGTATGTGATTGCTAGACAGTTACTTTCTTAGGTAGTAAATCTGACCTATTATCTTTTCATAAATGTTTTGATGGTTAATAAATTCTGGGGGTTTTGGTTTTAGCAGCAGTTACGTGGCTTGTAAATTTAACTTTTTAAGGAGGCTGTTTGCCTGACAGACTTAACACAGTTAACAACAGTAAACCTTCCTAACGTCTTCCAAAATATCAGTGGTGGCTTCTGTTATTGTTAGGCGATGATCTATACACAAGGAAAGGGAAAAGCTAAAAGAAGGAAAGTATCTTCATTGAGCAAAGGAAACTTCTATCTAGCTTGTACATTTTTCAAGGTAAGGGTGAGCCAAATTATTTACTCAGAAACATGTTACTTGGCCTTAGTCTGACTACAATGGAAGAGTGAAGGCATTAGTTCATTTGAAAGAGCAGAAAAATAGAGGAGATAGTGAAGAAAAGGGAGAGAAAATTCATCCCTTATGAATTTGTATTATAGCTGAAATGTAATGGCTAGTTCCTTAGAAGTGTGGCATTTCACAGTTAAGGTTTTGAGCTTTTTAGTCAAGGAGAAAATTTATTTTTTCTATTTTTTGATATATACATTAGGAAAGTTGTAAACTTTTATAGTAAAAATACAGGCATGCTACCACATGCAAAATCACATGCAAACCCCAGTGCCTGTCACAGAAACCTAATTAAGCAGCTGCTCTCAAAACATTTTAAACTTGGGGAGACGGAAGAGCCTTACCTACGCGTTCTGATTACCCCCAAGTACTCTTTCAATGTATATATTTGATTTAATTTGGCACTATTGGTTTAATATAAGTGCTCTCTACCAGTAACGGAATGAGTAATTTTGTAAAATGAGAAAACCCTTCTTTTAAAACCTTGTAAGTTGTTTGTAAGAAACACCCTTATCTGCAGACATGTTTGATTTGGCCCATACAATGTTTTAATGCTTTTAAAAATAGTTTCCAATATTTTTTAATTGGTTGATACCATATAAAAATTAGAATTTTATTTTCAGAAAAAAATCGCAGCTTATAAAACCTGGACCCGTAGTCCCATTGCAACAGTGAATTGGAGCTAAACAACAGTTGTGCCTATGGAACTTCTATACTGTGTAACTTGTCATAAGCCTCAACAGAATCCTTCATTCATGCAGTAATTTCCCTGTTCCCACTCAGAATTTGACTTTGGGACCTGGAATTTCCATATCATGTTAAGAAAATAATTTGTGTGTTTCTAAAGAAAACCTAAAATATTGGTTGTGAGTAATCTTATTTCTTCTATTTTAGAACAGTTGAATAGATTTGCTGGATTTGGTATTGGACTTGCAAGGTAATGTTTTATCTGAAGATTTTTGTGTTTTTATTGAAGTTTTTTCTTTAATGTAATTTTTAATACGAAATGGATTTTAGTTTTGCTTCCTTTAGATTGATTCTTTGGAGAAATAGATTACATACTGAATAATATTTGATAGAAAAAAATATTAAAATCTGGGCCTCATTGGTAGTATAGGAATTAAGTCTCAGTACTGTGACCACTGTAGCCTGAGTTCGATCCCCAGCCAGGTTGCTGGCTCACATATGGTGCACCAGACGTCTCCTTCCTTGATATTTACCTAGGTTTTGTTTTTATAGTCACCATTATTTTTTTATTTTTATTTTCAATGATCATGTTGTATAAGATGTAACTCCAGTCTTGATTTTGTGGTCATTAATGACTGTTTCAAAGTCATTGAAATTGCACAGAGATTTATATTTCATGTCAGAAGAACTCATTGTTTTAAATATTTCAACCAGGAGAAAAAAATGAAAAAAAAATTTTTTTAAAGATTTATTTATTTATGCGTACAAGCACTGGGGTACAGGCCAGAGGTGTGGGGGGGGGGGGTGAGAGGATTCACCACAGAGAGCGGGGAG
>JAGFMF010012245.1:1869232-1879718 GCA_019455555.1 Galemys pyrenaicus
TCCCTGGCCGGCAGCAGGGATCGAACTCGTGCTGCAGTGGCTGCGGTTTGCTTCATAGTGTGTTGCTTAACCCACTGCGCCACCGGGGAGGCCCAAAAAATGAAAATTTTAATGTCAATGGAAATAGTCTGTATTTTAAACTTTTCCTATTGCTAGACTTAATCTCTAGACTTTTATTTAGCCTCACTTTACACTTAGAACTTTCATTCATTTGATATGTATGCGTATGAATAGTGGATGTGCACCAGCATGTTAGTGCTAAGCCTGCATTTGGAATTACTTTGTGGGAAATATTTTATACATAAAATAATATTCATTAACATGGTCACTAAAATCTCTATTAATGTGAAAAGTACATCAAAACCAAAATTTAGCAGTTCATGAAGAATAAATAGCACTTCTGATAGGAACTCTGTTAATAGGACATCTGAAAGAACTAGAAAGGGGCATTTAAATCGTCAAGGAAAGGAATTTCCTAAATTTGGAAATGGAAATGTAGTTTCTTCTTTATACTATACTTATTAATATGTATATTGTTTTCCTTGCTTACCAGTTTGCAGATCTGATTTTAATTACTTTCATACTGAATCTTGTCGACTAATTTGCAAATGTGCACTTAATTTGTTTCCTCTTTAGAATAGAGTATAAAATAATGTATTATTTAATAAAGAATGATTTCAGATATATATGTTGTCGATTAAATTTGACTATATTATATATATATAAATTATTCTTATATAGTCTCTTTACAGAAAATGTACTGGCCCATCCTTGCATTGTTTTACGCCGCCAATGTCAGGTAAATGAACTTTGTATGACCTTCTAAACAACAATTCTAACACTGACTTGAAGTATAGAACTCATAAATGACTGACATTGTAATTATCATTCTCATGGGAAATGTTCCAGGATATCTAATATGTCAGTTTTCAAATTTTTGGTTATGAAGCCTCTTACATATTAAAAATGAATGAATCTCCAAAGAACTCTGTATATATTGGTTTTATCTATCAATATTTACCATTTCAGAAGTGAATTTGAGAAATTTTTATCACATATTTCTTAATTTGTTCAAAAATAATAAACCCTCTAGATAGTAACATAAACATTTTTATGAAAAATGTTTATTTTACATTGTTATAGATATCTTAATGTCTGATATAAAAGAAGATAACCAGAGTTTCATAACTACTGCAGGAATCTTTATCAATACTTTTTTTTTTTGAAAGACACAAAAGTCTCACTTTGTACACATACATATTTGAAAATGGGGATATTTTATATCATTTTCAGATAAATTGCAAGTATTCTCCTTTGGTACTATATCAAAACTCAGTAAGTGGTTATTCTGTCAAGGTTATTTGCAATATGAAATCTGAAGCCACATCTGTTAACTTATAAAGTTTATATTGTTAAATTAAAATCTATTTACTTATATTCCATGTTAACAGATTTTTTACCTATGCAGTATTGTATTGCATCTTGATTATATTGGTTATTTAAAAAATATTGATTTGCTGAGTTGTGTAGAGCTTCCAAATGTTTAGACATTTGGTTATATAATAGCAAAAGACAAAAACCATCTTTAAAATCACTACTGTGCTCACTGGAATAGTGCTCAGTATTAATAAGCTTTTGATGGTAGAAATAGGCTTTCCAGAATTTTAATTTTTGCTTAGAATCTCAACTTTATCATTAGCAACAAATGCTGTCTTCACTTGACAAGCTCGCTTGTTTTTAAAGTATGTCTGACCCAAGTGTGAATGACTAGTCTGTTAGTCAGTTCTTCCAATAAAGATAGTATTCTAAGAAAGATGTGACTAGTTCAACTTGTCTCTATCATACAAGTACCTTTTTTCATAACAGCTTCTTCCTTACACAACTCACAGACTATCAGACAGATGATGTATGGTCAAAAGGAGAGATTTTATAAAATATCTATTTTTTCACTGCTTTACCAAGGACGTTCTTCAGTGAAAATACCTTTTTCTTCTTTATAAGTAAGTGGGATAAATAATGTGATAAGTATACAGATAAAGTTGGTGCCACTGCCTTGATTCATGCAAAGCAGTTAGCAGTTGGTTAGCAACCCACAATTGCTTTCACACTACTATCAGTACAATGAAAAAGGCAAATGATGCCTTCAAATGATTAAGAAAATAATTTTGACCTTTTCAACCCCCTTAAGGGGTGATAAGACCCTTGGGCCTCAGTAGACCATACTGTGGTGATAGCTCTGGTAATACAACTTACTTTATTTGAAAACTGAGTTAGAAAAGATATAAATAACTAAAAATCTCTTCATATTCACCACTAAAAATAACTATATGTAGAGAAATAGCTATTTAAATAGCATGGACAATGTATGTGCCCAAAACACAATGTATGTGCCCAAAACACCTTCACATATATTCTAGACATACATGTGAAGAAATTTACATTTAAAAATATTACATTATATGTATACAAATGCATATGAGTAACTTTAAAAAACGTTTTATGAAACAGTACCCTTTGCATGTGTGATACATTTGATACTGTGTTTATTTTTATATTTAATTAATGCTGGTTCCGATTCCTGTATTTGATTTATAACTTACTTATAGTTTGAAATTTGCTTACTGTTGGTAGAGATGAATCTCCTATTCCCTAATTCTTCCTGGTTCCTATGTGGTAAATAGAACAAGCATTTTGCCACAGTGAATATAATTGTGTTTACAGAAACAGGAGTATCAAACAAGATCTTCTTTTTTCTGTAGTTTATATTGCTATATATATTGCTTATCTTTTGGGGGTGTATTTATATAAACATATGTACTGTACTTTTAACAGGTTACTTAAAGCACTTTCTAAAGTAATTTTAATGTGTAATTCAGGATGACTTTAGGATTGAATTTTTGTTTATGCTGTAACTCATGATTTTACTATTTCTTTACAAAATAGAGTTTTTTCCTCTGTAGATTAACAAGACAATATGTAATATACACAACACCAATAGAAAATAATCATAAAATATCTTTTTTACAGGTTAATTACCATGCTCGTCATTATCATCTTACTCCATTTACAGTCATCAATATTATGTATGGTTTCAATAAAACACAGGTAAAAATTAGTTATAGATTTTATAAATTATATTTAAGTGCCATTTGACCATAGTAATAATTAAGGCATGAATACTTCCTTTTAATTTATTTAATATATTAATTATTCTATTAAAATTAATGTTACATGGTAATGATATCTTTTTAATGTCACTAATCAGTGACTTTATACCTTTGCTAAAATTTAATTAAGTATTACAGGTCTCTAATCAATATTAAGTATATCTAATTAATTGGGGTGTTCATACTGACCTTAATGTAGGCCACCTAACAAACAAAAATAGTGGTAGGAATAATTTTTTTGTAATTCTCTACTGAGGTGTCCTTTAGAAAAATACCTACTGAAAATGTCAGTACACTTTCAATATCAAATTTTATTAAGAACTTCTGTGTATCTTATTTAGTTATTAACAGAAATAACAATAAATTTTGTCTATTGTAGGGACCAAGAGCCCTTTGGAAAGGAATGGGAAGTACATTTATTGTCCAAGGAGTCACACTTGGAGCAGAGGGAATCATCAGTGAATTTACACCCTTGCCAAGGTACCATTTTGGCATTTTTTTCAATATTAGCATCATATTAAATTTTGACAAAACAGTTTTTAGAAATATCTTGAATCTAAAAAATTGGCCGAAGTAGTTAAGAAAAGAAATAGAGATTAACATGATTCATTTCATCTTAGGATGTGATAAAGAAAATGCCTTTTGGTCTATTAGCTTTCAGTATTTTGTATTTCCTACATCTGTGTGTCAGCAACTATTATTTAAGGAAACAACCAAGAATATATGTGAGCAATTCCTGCTCTCAAGTAACCAGTTTCACCAAACTGATACATGTGAGCAAGTTTATAGTATGTTGTGATTAGTACTATAATTAAAAGTCCTTTCAGAGTCCAAGGAAACTTAGCATGGAATTATTAGCAAAGATTTTCCCAAAAAAAGAACTGAGGTAGATTTTGAATTATGAGTAGTAGTTGACTTGGTAGGCAAGGAGATATTCAAGTAGTGGTGATAGGATGCCCAATTTTATGGAGATTGGAAGGTCAAGAAATAAGAAGTGTCTTATGCTAGGAATAATGTACATGTATACACTGGAATAATAGGAATTGAGACTGAGGTGCTATATTGAAGCATGGTTTTGCTTTGCAGGGGAATTAGGCTTTATTCTTTATGAAATTGAGAGTCTGAAGGGCAGTGTGTGTGTGTGTTTTGTTTCTTTTAGTATATTGGTGCTTTCACCAAGGATATACCCAGATAGCAGTGTTAAAAAATAAAAAAAGTAAACTGATGCAGACAGACTGTAGATAGCAATTGTAGTCTAGGACAGACTGAGGAAAGAGCCTGAACTATGGAACTAGGTAAAACAGTATGTGCTGCAAGGGACTACGGTGACAGTGCACGGGTGATTTGGTGGTAGAAATTATATGGGGACTACACCCAGAAAAGAAAGCAAACATTGTAAGAAAAATAATGGGGGAAAGAAGGTATGTGCTGGATAGATATTCTGAAGCATATTGATAATTGGTGATAGATGGGAATGATATTATGGGAGTGTGAATTGTAAGCAATGACTGAGATTTTTAGATTGGAATTGAGTTAGAGAATTCATGAAAAAAAGTGGTCAGAAGAAAAAACTTTCAATCATGAAGTTTGAGATCCCTTTAAGACAACTAGGGGGACATGTTTTCTAAATGGTTGGAACCATGGATTCAGAGTCTTAGAGAAAATTAGAAACTAGAGACATAGCTTTGAATGCTGTGACATAAAAGTAGCAGTTGAAACATCTGAATAGATGGATTTCCCTGAAGAAACTGTAAACTAAGTAACATGAATTGAACCAAGGATAGACTTCTGAGCAGTGTGTGTGTGTGTGTGTGTGTAGCAGTAGTTGAGAGGTAGTTAGAGGTGCATACAAAATAAGATACAGAATGATAGTGTACTTGAAACCAAACAAGAATTATAATTGTAGATATTTTTGGAGGAAGAGGGTAGAGAAATAGGGGAGATTTGCTTCTGTTTTCTCTCTGAAACAGAATATAAGGTCATTAAGTGAAAAAAGGCTGAATGCAGGGATCAAAGTAGAAAAGTATGTGGAGAATGACATAACTTGGGACAGTCATACCTATGTGTAACAGAAAGGGAACCTTAATAGGGATCTATGGGAGGACTGTTAATAGAAAATACTGGAAATCACAAATCTGTGCATGTGAAACTTGTCAAAACTCTTAATTTTTTAAGTCAGCATTTTCTCTCGGGTATCACGATAAAGGCTTTGAATTGTTTGTTAATCAGAAGTTGAACAGTGGGCAAGATGAGATTTTTGGATAGACAAGGAGAGAGGTGGTTAAAGGAACAGCCACTAAAGTCTTAATCTTGAGATTTAGTCCATAGGAAAGGTAATGAAGCCAGAAGAAACTGATACCAAGCTTTTGCCAACATGACTCTTTTCCCAGAGCCTAAGAGTCTTGAAGTTCCTTTAATACAGCTTTGCTAAATATTAAGAACAAGGGCCTCCCTGGTGGCGCAGTGGGTTAAGCAATGCACTATGAAGCAAACCGCAGCCACAGCAACATGAGTTCAATCCCTGCTGCTGGCCAGGGAGGGGACCCACATGGCAGGCAGACCTCTCCTGCCTTGCCCACTGCTCCCCTCAGCAGTGTGTTCCAGTCCATCTGCCTGTTCTGCTCCCCACTCTGTGTCTGGTGAGCCCTCTCACCGCCCTGGACTCTGGCCTGTACCCCAGTTCTTGTATGTATAAATAAAACTAAAATATTTAAAAAAAAAATATTAAGAACAAAACAAAAGATTTGACTAGCTTTAAGTTTCCCCTCTCATACTTAAAAATCTGATTTTCTGCTCTTGGCTATCTGCTTACCAATATATTGCTTTTTATATCAGAGACTGAGTATTCTCAAATAATCTTGAAATTAAAAAAAAATCCAAAATTCTATAAAAAATTAATAGAATTTAGGAACTTCTATGGTAAAGTTTACAGAATTGTGGCACTAGGAATCCAGGCACTCCTAGTTCTGACTACTACTTTTTAGTTCTAGAGCCTTACGTAATAGTATCTTTATAAAGCAGAAATGAAGTAGTAAGAAGAAAAAAGAGAAATAGGAATGGGAAGACATAGAATTTTATTAAATTTTATTATCTAACTTTCTTACTCTATAGACATACATGTCAGTTGTATGGGAGTATATTTCCTCTTAGTCATTTTGAATTTTATTAAGACAACACAAAAGATGATCTTTATTCTACTTGGATAATTTTGCTAACAAATTCCACTTACTAATTAATTTATCTAGTTAGCCAGTATTTCTTGAATACCCTGTATGTGCCAGCTTCAGTGCTAGAAATCAGGAATACAATGAGGGAAAACAAAAAGTACCTATCACCATGAAGCTCTGATTCTAGTATAAGGGACATACACTAAGTAAAAAAAATCCCAATAGTTAAAAATTGATATTTGTTCTCTAAAGGAAAGGATGTTACTCTGTGCGAGTATTAAGGACTAGGAGTAGTATTAATAATAAAATGAGATTTAACCTAAGATTTTAGTGATGGTTAAGAGACACAGATCAATTTGTGTAAAGACAGTTTAATGAGGGAACATGGAAAATTCAGGTAACTTAGAGAAGTTTCAAATGGCTGGAGTCCAGAGGGCAAGCTGGAGAGCAGTGCTAAAGAAGCAGGACCTAGTCTGTCTATGGCTTTGTATGCCAGCTTAAGGATATTTAAGAATTTAAAAGCAGGGGTCAGGTCTCTCTGGTGGCACAGCGGGTTGAGTGCCTGTACTGTGAGGTATCCACAGCAAAATAAGTGCGAGTTCAATCCCTGGCCAGGGAGGGGACCCACATGGCACAGCAGACCTCTCTTGGCCTCGCCCACTGCTCCCCTCAGCAGTGTATTTAGTCTGCCTGAATCTGCTTCCCAATCTGTCTCTGGTGAATACTCTTACCTCCCCTACCTCTGGCCTGTACCCCAGCCTTGTATGCATAAATAAATAAATCTTAAAAAAAAAAAGAACATTTAAAAATAAATAAATAAATAAAAATAAAAGTAGGGGTCGATGACATTAGATTTACATTTTTAAAGTATCTTTGGTGTCTTGCTGGTGGATTTGGTGTAATAACATACATCTTTAGAGGTGTGAACCTAGAACCTTAAGTCATATACAGTGTTGTAAACCACTGTTACCTCAATAAAAAAAGGAAAATACAATTAAAAAAATAAAGTGTCAGTAATACCAGATCATTTTAAAAGACTAAAAAGGAAAAGGAGGTTTCAAGGATGACTTCTAGGATTTTAATTTGTGGCTAGATGTCAGTCATTTTCTGAAGTAAAGGGTAAACTTTTTTTTTTTTTGATTCTAACATCTTTGGACTGGGTTGACTTTTCTTCTCAGGAAGCAAAGTAACAGCAGATAAGACAGTAAAGTAGTAATCCAGAGTAAATCCCAGAAGCTACCACATAAGGCACCTGCATTTTGGGGTTTCCTGGACTGAGGCACGTTATTTGCCAGGGATCACATCACTAGATAGAACAGATGAGACACTGTAGACTTAACCAATATTACACTGATTGTGATCACATCAGAGACAAAAAAGGAAGCCTATAATATCTTTTGAATTACCATACCTATAGTTTCTCTGTACTATTATTTTTTAAAAATGTATGTAACCTAAGATCATCAACTGTGATTTCTTCATCTACGGCTCAAACCTCGCCCATTGACTCATCTTAAATTTCTAGTTGTACCAATATAAACATCTTACAGTTTTCTCATGTTGTCTGTTTCTCCTTATGATGCCATTGAAACACTGGCTTTATATAAAATATAATAATATTTTAAACATAATGATATTTTTCTTAAATTTAATAGTTTTCCTTTCGGGTAATAGTTCCTAACTAGGGAACACTAAAAGAATTTAAGTAGGAAAGAAATATTATAAAATTGGTTTTGGACAAGTTCATTTCAGTTGCTTTGCCATATCCAAGTGTAGTTGTCAATAGACATATGATATAAAATGTTGACACATAGAGATATCTGAACTGAAGATAATGGATTTGCGAGGTTTTGAAGCTATCATTTTGCATGAATGATTGTCCTGGAAAGGTATATAAGATACAAAGAAAAGAAGAGCACCAAAACTTTAGAACCCCAAAATACGTTTCTAGGTTAAGAAAAATGCTCCTGAAAAAAAGTCAAAGTTAGAGAGAGGCTAGAAGAGTGGAATAATGGAATACAGGGCCAAGAGTGCCTTGGGCAGTAGAAATATGAGGCCCTGGTAGCTGCTGAAAGAGCAAATAAAGACTTTATCTGGTTGGGTTTAATGATGTGGAGGTCACAGAGACCTTGGCATGAGCTGGTTTCATAGAATAATGGGGTAGAAGCCAATTTGGAGAGGATTCAGAGGTGAGTAGAAGCCAGTTTGGAGAGGGTTCAGAGGTGAGTGGGAGATTAGAACATGGAAATAGCAAATTTAGAAAGTTGGCTGTGAGGAGAAGAGATGAAATGAAGTAGCTGGAAGTTAAGGGTTTGGGTTGGGTTGAGGGAAGTTTGTTTAAAGGCAACTATTTGAAAATGAGAGACAATGGTAAGACTGCTTAAATATAGTATGGGAAAATTCTGTGCTTTTGTGTTTTGATTATGCTTTGGAATATATGTATTAATTTACTAAATGGAAAACTGTTTTAAGGGAAAGCGGGTCATTGCCTTTAATTTTATTGCTCATTTGCAAGGACATATTTTGCTTGTGAAAATAGAGTTAAATATATATGCACATATTGTATTATTTGATAATGAAGTATAGAAAGGTTTAATTGGTTTTAAGTAGATTTTTATACTGCCCGCTTCCCTGAAACATTTAAATGAGCTAATGTAAAATTTTAGAACTGTGTCAGTAAGTTTTATCCATTTTTATGAAAGTAGAAAACTGGTACAGGAAAGAGTCTCAAGTTTTTTAAACTTTATTCTAAGTTGCACTTTTTCCTTAATAATCTTAATGATCTGAAGAATTGGAGGTAGTTATGGGTGTACCATTCAAAGGAGAGGTGGCCCAGTCCTTACAGAAATGCAGGCCACAAGCCCATTTATTCATAATATTAATGATGGTCTCATGTTTTAACTCAATACCATAGTAACCTGTGGCATTATTTCCTGGGGCCATGGTTAAGATTAATAGCAGCACCTAGATGATTTACAAACTATGCAGCATATTTTGTTTTATAATCATAAAGTCACTATCAAGATTGGCATTGGGGGCCCTCCGTGGTGGCGCAGTGGGTTAAGCAACGCACTATGAAGCAAACGCAGCCACTGCAGCATGAGTTCGATCCCTGCTGTCACCGGGAGGTGATCCACATGGCGCTGCAGACCTCTCCTGCCTCGCCCACTGCTCCCCTCAGCAGTGTCTTTCAGTCGATCTGCCTGTGCTGTTCCCCACTCTGTCTGGTGAATTCTCTCACTCCCCCCACCACCTCTGGCCTGTACCCCAGCTCTTGTATGCATAAATAAATAAATCTTTAAAAAAAAAAAAGATTGGCATTGGGATCCTAATCTCTTACATTTTTCATCCTTATCATTGAATCACGTTTCATTAAGCCATTGGAGCTATACTTTCAGTGGCTATTCATTCTTCTATAGTATTCTAGTGTTAATTAAATTAGAAGATGACCCAGGAGGCTCTCTAAGGTCTTATAAATCAGAGGTGGTTATTTTATTTTCTAAAGTTTTTTCTGTATGCCTTTTAGTCTCTTAGAAAAATGTAGAAAATTTCACATCTCACCCCATACTATAATTGCACTGAGAATTTTCAGAGCACCTAGTTTCTTTTTTTTTATTAGATTTATTTAATTGTATTTGACATCATTTGTAGTCCCCAGGGAGTTCCCACCATTTCACCCGTGCACCATCACCTCAGTCCCTTGTGTAGAGCACCTAGTTTCTTAATGATTAGTTTTTCTTCACCTTTTTAAATATTAATTCCTTTATTATTTCCTTATGTTATATTCACTCATCTCAAATAGAAAAGGTTTTTCTCAGGTTCTACCTATGAACTTGATGCAGTGGGTGCCAGTTTTATCAGGTGAACTGATAGCAGAAATCTCTTTATACTTTCCCCTCTCAGTTATTCTGCTTCTCTCCCTTCCATCCCCTTCTAAGTGCTTTTTCTTTTTTTTTTCCTGCCCCCTATTTTGCTATCATTTTTTACTCTCAGTGTTCCTTTCTGCTTTTTGACTTCACTCTCTTTTTTTTTTTTAAGATTTATTTATTTATTCATACAAGCACTGGGGTACAGGCCAGAGGTGTGGAGGGGTGAGAGAATTCACCACAGAGAGCGGGGAGCAGAACAGGCAGATCAACAGAAGTACACTGC
>JAGFMF010012245.1:1879790-1894151 GCA_019455555.1 Galemys pyrenaicus
CCCTGGCCGGCAGCAGGGATCGAACTCATGCTGCAGTGGCTGCGGTTTGCTTCATAGTGCGTTGCTTAACCCACTGCGCCACCAGGGAGGCCCTGACTTCACTCTCAATACAACTTTTTTCCAGTTTGTTTTTCTTTCAGTTTGCCTTCCTTCCTCCCATCCTCCTTCCCTCCCTCCCTCCCTAAATAGCAAGAAGCACACAGTCCTAGAACCTTGGCTCTAGACCTAGCATTTTACCTCTTTCCTTTGAACCTGTGCCTGAGATTTTTGTCACTTTCATTTTTTCTCATAAGTAAGGCAAATGTGAAAGCACCAGCTCTGCTTATCTCGTGGAATGCTTCTTGCATTGAGTAAGATGAGAGGAGGTACAAACAAGAGGCAGACTAGAGACCAGGACATAGGACCCAGTTCTACCACTGGTTGTGTAGCTTTGGGCAAGTGTTGAACCCTCTCTGAACTTGTTTCCTCATTTTTGAAACAAGGTAATATGGTCACTATGAGTATTAGAAATAAATAATTCATGTGAAGCCCTTAGCACAGTGCCTGGCATACAGTAGTTGTTCAAAAATATAAGGGAATATAACAAAGATCACAAAATTAATGTCCTTATAAAATTTAAAGGCACTTTTGAAATTAGGTGCTACACAAATAATATGTCATTCTAATTTTGCTTTAATTTTTAATCCTTATTACCTTTTAAAGCTGTCTCATTCCTTCACCCTGATTCATTCCCTGTTTTGCTTTTCTCTACCATTCATTCTTTTTTCCTCAACCTATCATTTTTATAACTCCTCCTTTAATTTCTCATGTTCATTTTTATAATCAGTTACAATTTGTTCTTCTGTTGGCCCCCTGTAGCACATACAAAACACCTGTATGTTGTTTTCTCAGACCACTACAGTTGTTCGATTCTATCTCAGGCAGGAAAATGTTCACCATTAAAATATATTTTTCCTAAAGAGTTAAGAATTTTATTTTTTTTTATTTTTTTTTTAAAGATTTATTTATTTATGCATACAAGCACTGGGGTACAGGCCAGAGGTGTGGGGGGTGAGAGGATTCACCACAGAGAGCNGGGAGCAGAACAGGCAGATCAACGGAAGTACACTGCTGAGGGGAGCAGCGGGCACAGCAGGAGAGGTCTGCCATGCCATGTGGGTCCCCTCCCTGGCCGGCGGCAGGGACCGAACTCGTGCTGCAGTGGCTGCGGTTTACTTCATAGTGCGTTGCTTAACCCACTGCGCCACCAGGGAGGCCCAAGAGTTAAGAATTTTAAAATTGATTATTACCTTTTTGAAAATTGGGTTAATTCAAAATGTCTTAAGTACTATAACTTACTTTAATTAAATTTTTCTTTATTTTTAGGGAGATTTCACATAAATGGAGTCCCAAACAAATAGGAGAACACCTTCTATTAAAATCGTAAGTATCAAAAGTGGCATATATATTCAAATGTCTGTTAATTTTTAGTTTTAGAATTTAAAAAAATGCATTAAATAGATACAGTGAAGAAAATTAAAGCAATGAAGTATCTGTGAGACTAGAACTTCAAAAGAGAAGTAACACTTAGTTTAAGAAAAATCCTGAGATAACATTATCTTTAAAATAAATCTTTCTGATTTATAGCTGACATGCAATCACAACCTAATTTTTCTTTGTATTCTTAGGAAGATAGCAGAGCTCTTCAACTTGTTTAACCCAATTGCCATGGATATTATTTTATTAAGCAGAGATTTGTACACCGATGAACTATTCAAAACTTTAGTGTCATTAAAATGCAGTCTTAAAGGCATTTAGTGATTTTACAACTCTGGCAATTTTTGTAGATTAGAATTTTACTCTTCACTTTTTAATTTTTTTTGAAGATTGTGAATTGGAAACCCCCCAGCTTGCTGGCTCCCACTGTGGGACATTCCAGCCATATTATTACTTAGTGATGTTCCCTTCACCTTGAAAACCACTACTTGCCAGGACCTGGCCCGTAGGGTTAGGTAAGTCCCGCCTTGATATTATTTGAAATAACTATATTTTGCAGGCTTGCAAAGTTGTGATACTACTATGCCTAAATATATTGTGATAGGGCACAACTTTGCAAAGCTGTACAATATTGTTTTTTGGTTTTTTTAAACAATAAAAGGGGACTTCACTCACCATTGAAGACTGGCTTAGTCCTGCAGGGTGGGAAATCCGGGAATGGATAACAATACTAGATGATAGCAGAGCAATGTCCTTATTCAGATATCATAAGAAAGGCAAGCAATGGATCCCTCATCCTAAATTACCATCCTAAATTTTAAATATCAGATTTATAGACTCCATTAGCTATATACAGGTAGATGTCCAAATATTAAATCATAAATGAGCCTCCATTTTAGTAATTTATATAAAATTACTTTTTTTTTACAGGCTGTCCTTGTATTCTTGCTAATACTTAACTTGTTATTTCTAATTGTTGAGGACTCTGAAATAATTTTGTTAGGGTATCAGTAAAAACCTTAAAGATGTCCTTTCAGATTTGAATATAAAGTATGTTGCTATATTAAAGGAGATATTATAAAATTTCATATGAGCATCTTGTTTCAGCATACTCATGTTTGTTTTAATTTCTACAGCTTAACTTATATGGTGGCAATGCCTTTTTATTCTGCAAGTCTAATTGAAACAGTACAGGTGAGCTATTTTTTATTGTTATTTTTAGTTAAAAATATTTTTAAAATGGGGCTTCCTTGGTGGTGCAGGGCTTAAAACACAGCACTATCAAGCTATCAACAGCCACTGCAACATGAGTTCAATCCGTGGCCAGGGAGGTAACCCACATGGTGCATCAGACCTCTCCTGTCTCACCCGCTGCTCCACTTAGCAGTGTATTTCTGTAGATCCACCTGTTCTGCTCCCCACTCTGTCTTTGATGAATCTTCCCCCTGCGCCTCTGGCCTGTACCTCAGTTCTTATATACATACATAAATAAATGTTCAAAAAAATTTTTATAAGTATTTACTGTATTTGTGTATGTATGGTTGATTAACAGACAAATTTAGAGTTAGGTTCTTTTGGGGCAGAGGGAGGGGAAGGCAAAGACGGGGAGGAGGGCATAAAGAGCACAAGGGTCTGAGGTGATGGTGCTTGGGTGGAATGGTGGTGGGAACTCCCTGGGGACTACAAATGTTGTCAAATGAAATTAAATAAATCTAATGAGAAAGTGAAAAAAAAAAAAAGAGGTTCTTTTAAAATTTTTATTTCGCAGATGCCACACATATCAAAACTTCTTTACTAGATGAGAAACATCGCTGGTGTGTACGTTTACTTTGGGAACTGGGTTACAGGCCAGAAGTATGAGAGGGTGAGAGGATCCACCAGAGTCAGAGTGGGGAACAGAACAGGCAGATGAACTGAAACACACTGCTGAGGGGAGCAGCTGACAAGGCAGGAGAGGTTTGCCGCGCCATGTGGGTCCCCCCCTCTCTGGCTGGTGGCAGGGATTGAACTCGTGCTGCAGTGGCTGCTGTTTGCTTCATAGTGCACTGTGGAATGTTTGGTACCATAGTGTGTAAGTACTACAAAGCTAAAGTAATCTTCTAACAGTTTAAATTGTTTTGCTGTTTCCAACCACATGGTGGTGCTTGTAGTACATTGAATTAATGTACTTTCTTTCTGTATTAGTATTCCTCCACCTAAAACTGTGTAACGAAGATAGTGATGAAGATAATTTTAATTTCTTCTGTACACAAAGTCAAATTCATTGTATATTACCTCTCTTCACTCTAACATCAGCTCCTCCCGCATATTTTTGGTCTTTACTATATGAGATCCCTCTATTGAAATCTCACACCATCAGCCTTTCCTCTTCTAATTATTTTTTTCACTTAGTTGTTTTTCTGACCCCATCACTGACTTTTTTAAAATTTTTGATAGAATTAACTCTGAGTTTATGTCTTTTTACCCAAATATACTTTATTCTCCCTTTATGTTTATTATGTTAAATAAAAAATATGACTCTCCCTCCCTGGTGGCGCAGCAGGTTAAGCAATGCACTATGAAGCAAACTGCAACCACTGCAGCACGAGTTCGATCCCTGCTGCCGGCCAGGGAGGGGACCCACATGGCATAGCAGACCTCTCCTGCCTCGCCCGCTGCTGCCCTCGGCAGTGTGTTTCAGTTCATCTGCCTGTTCTGTTCCCCGCTCCGTCTGGTGAATCCTCTCACCTTGCGACTCTGGCCTGTACCCCAGCTCTTGTATGCATAAATAAATAAATCTTTAAAAAAAAAAAATATGACCCTTAAGTGAGACTGTATTTACAGAGTTCACTATTTGAGATATCCTCATTTTGTAGGTAAAGAGGGGGAAAAAAGCAGGAAGGTAATTATTTAAGGCAAAATAACTAAGCACCATGATATATTGTAGGGAAACAAATTTTAGCTTTAGACAGAATAGAACAATCACATTTTTCTACTTAAATTCAGTATTGACTTTAATCAAATTTCTTAATCTTTCCTCAATTTAATTTGCTCATTCATAATATGGGAATAATATTTTAATAAATGATTAAATTTGTTATGTCTGTAAAGGGCCAAGCTCACTGTAAGTTAATTTTTTAAAGCCCATTTTCACCTCTGTTTCATAGAACTCCAGGCTTTATCTCTAAATCCCTCCTTTTTAATAATTCCTTTTATCTGATCATCTAGAATTCTTTCTCCTTTTTAGATTTCTATTCCTCTTCCTCTTTTAGTAACCATCTACTACTATGTTCCAATGTACAATCTTTGACCCTCTTTCTATTTTTATCCTTTATTCACAAATAAGTCCTAGAAAATTTGCTTACTCTTAAGAATCATTTGACTAATTTATAACTTATTAATTATCTTCATTTCAGACTCAAACTATCATCCTAAAACAATCTCAACTTTCCCCCCTCAAAATTAGCTCCCTATTGAACTGCTTGTCTATTAATTGTTATCTTCACCCTGAAGACTTAAAACTTTACAGTGGTCTATTGGTTTTGATTTTTAATATATTGTAATTAATTTTTTCCTTAGCCCTTATTTGTTTCCTCTACATTTCTCCTATCAGTGAAACCATCTGATATTTTTCTGCCTTATTTCACTGAGCATAATCCCTTCTAGCTCCATCCATATTACTGTGAATTGCATTAGTTTATCTTTTTTTGATAGCTGCCTATCAATCAAATGCCTATCATAATGGTATATATTCCATTGTGTATATATACCACATCTTCTTTATCCATTCATCTATTTTTGACCATTTGGGTTGTCTGCATAGCTTGGTGATGGGAATTTCATGGGGGTGAGAAATAGACACTGTATAAAAATGAAAAATAAGGTTATATATATAGTTAAAGAAAATAACACCAAAAAGACTCAAGGCTTTATTTTTAGTATTTAGGGGAGTATTGATTTTTATATTTCTTTCATACTTCCTAATCAATCATGTCTTATTATGCCTAACGCCAGTAAGTGTCTAAGATTGTTATGTTTCTCCCTGATGCTGAGCAACCATTCTTATCTCTGCTTTGCCATACACCGAGCTTGCTACATTAGCCTCTTCCAACTTCATGTTCAGTGGTACTTTACCTTTTTGGGAATCCCACATCTCTTTGAGAACAAATTTTTTTTTTTTGCTTGAAAAATATGCGTTCATTATCTTGATCTTGTGAAGAACAACTTCTGAAGCTCTTGAGTAAGAACTTCCTTGTGATCCATTATCTTAAGAACATTTACTTTGGCCCCTTCATTCTAACTCTTGACTCCTGCATTCTAAAGTCCTTTTTGCCACTTTTATAAGAGTAGTTTTTGAAATTGTAGTGGTGTTTTTCCTTTTATTTATTTAAGATCTGTGTTAACTCACATTCTCTACCATCAATTTCAGACTTCACAGATTAGTGTTAAGGTTTTTATTAATTTCACTTTACCTATTCAGCTAATCTTTCTTAACTGCTAGATTTGTTTTAATTCTTTAAGTATTTATTGTCAGCCTATATCAGGCACTATTTGTAGACCCTACAATAGATGTAGAGCAGTGAACAAAACAGACAAAAATACTCTCCCTTCGTAGCTCTGATGCTCTTGTGAGGTAGAGTTATAAACAAAACATAAATCACTTTGTAAAGTATACAAGATGGTACTAAAGGCTCAAGGGGAGGAAGTTAATGTAAGATGTGTAATGGGAAATAAAAGGTGGTTACCCTTTTTTGAAAATGAGGAAACACTTCATTGAGAAAGTGACATTTGAATAAAGATCAGAGGATAAGAAAAAGATAAGTATTTGGAAGAGCATTCTAAGAGGAAAAGCAAATGCACAGGTTCTTCAGTGGGTTGTAACTTAAAGGGTCAGATCACATAGACCATTGGAGATCATTGGAATGACTTGTCCTTTACTTTGGAGGAGCTGGAAGTCTTTGGTGGGTTTGTGCAGAGGAGTAATTCATTCTGGCTTATGTCTTTATTAGGATCTCTTTGGCGCTGTGTTAAAAATAGACTGGAATGGGAAGGGTCAGGGTCAGAGAGAGGGAAATGGATTAGCAGATTAGGTGAGCTCATATTAGGCTAATGGTTTTAGATGTAATCTGTTTATGTAAAACATTTATAATATGCACAACTTATACCTTTTCTTGAGATATAGATTGTAAACTCCATTTGTGACCTTTTGCTCTTCTCTCCCAAATTGCTACTTCAGCAGTATTTTCCAACTCCATAAAAGGCATTGCCATTCCAGTGCTCTATAGTTAGCAGCCTCTAAGTCATCCTTCCTCATGCTCCAAATCCTTTCACCAATAAATTCTGTTAACTGTAACTTCAGAATATAAGAACAATTGAAGCACTTTACTTCCTTAGCTACCTGCTAGCCCAGTCCAACATCTTTTTTTGGATTATCAATACTCTGTCTTCCTTAACAGCCAGTGTTATTTTAAACATAAATCGTGTATATCGTGTCCAACTTTCTGCTTGTATATCGTGTCCAACTTCTGCTTAACACCAAGTTATTTCTCTCACTATAAATCAGTGTCTACACAGTAGCATGGTGTGACCACTAACTATCCCTAAGTAAGTATGACCCCTAGCTACTTTTTAAACTTCATTTTTTCTGTTTTCTTCTGCAGTTATTGTTCGAGCCAAACCCTTTGGCTATTCCTTTGCTTTCTCTCCTTACTTCTATAAACTATATGGCAAACTTTGTTATACATATCCTCCAAATTTGAAATAGAAGAAACATTGTACGATAACGACTAATATTTATTAGTTACCTCCTGGGTACAAGACCTTTTTCATTTAATATTTCTAGCGACTGCATAAAAGTTAGGTAGTGTTCTGGGTCGGGGTTTCGTACGTAGCAGAGCAGCTCCCTCGCTGCTATCTATTGAAAGTCAGCCCTCGACACAGGGGTTTGTTATTTTTTTTTTTTTCTTTAAAAAAAAAAAAAAGTTAGGTAGTGTTAATTTTTTTAATGTGATTACCTGAGCTCTTAGGCGAAGTATAGTAACTTGCTCACAATCACATGACCAGTAAGTGACAGAGGCAGGTTTTCAACTTGAACCATGCTTGAGAACTCTAAGCACTAGCCTCTTGAGGTGTCATATAGTTTTGATTTTCAAAATGAGTTCTGAGGAACTTCTTGAGGGTGAGAAAACCAGGTGTCCTACCTCTCCTCTCCAGTTTACCTTCTTCAGTAGAATAGCTCCCAGCTTCACTGCTGTCTTGTCTTATTAGACTTCATTAAAAAAAAAATAATAATAAGCTAGTGTCTAGATAACATTTGAAGTCTACAAATCATTGATGCTTTCCCTCTTTAGTCAAGTGTATTGGTGGTGAGTGGTGTAAACCTGTGCCTCTGAATCATGTACAATGTGAAAACCAATATTACCTCAATAAAAATAGAATGAGAAATAGTATCCTTTTTGTGATGAAAGAAGCAAATACTAATTTTTTTTCATTTTTATTTCAGAGTGAGATAATACGAGATAATACTGGAATTTTGGAATGTATTAAAGAAGGAATTGGAAGAGTGATGGGCTTGGGAGTGCCTCATAGCAAACGACTACTTCCGCTTCTTTCCTTGATGTTCCCTACTGTGCTGCATGGGGTTCTTCATTACATCATTAGCTCAATTGTTCAGAAGTTTGTCCTACTAATTCTAAAGAGAAAGACTTATAATAGCCACTTACCTGAGAGCACTAGCCCTGTGCAGAATATGCTGGATGCTTATTTTCCAGAACTTATTGCTAACTTTGCTGCTAGTCTTTGCTCTGATGTTATACTTTACCCACTGGAAACAGTTTTGCACCGCCTTCACATTCAAGGAACACGCACAATAATTGACAATACAGACCTTGGCTATGAAGTGCTTCCAATTAATACACAGTATGAGGGAATGAGAGACTGTGTTAATACCATAAGGCAGGAGGAAGGAGTGTTTGGTTTTTATAAAGGATTTGGTGCTGTTATAATACAGTACACACTGCATGCAGCTGTTTTACAGATTACAAAAATTATTTACTCTACACTTCTTCAAAATAGCATTTGAGATTTAGGTTCCTGGTTAGTCTACAAGACATAATCTGGATACTTTGTTATGAAATTATGAGAGATTAAAGTAAAATACAGGTGGGGGAGTAGGGATTAGAAAGTGAAACTGGTTAAAAAAAGAAACCCATGCTGATAATATTGACTCTTATATTTTTTTTTTTAAATACGTAGGTATGTATTTTGGAAATGCAGTAACGTAAAGCTCATATGAATTAAATTCTTACTATTATATCACTGTATTGAACTAAATATCCTGAGCAGAAGCAAAAATTTGTCATCATACCAAATTTCTTAGAGCTGAATTTATTCCATCTGACTTACATTTTTTACATATTTATTTCACCTTTTCAACCAATAAGAGTATATTATATTTAATACAGTGCATAAAATTAGGTCATAGTTTACTTTTAAGTAAATAAATATGTCTTCAATGATAAATACTTATGAGGATTACATCTGGTAATCTGTAAACAAGAACTGAAGAGTTTTAAATTGCATTGTCCCTATGTAGTTATTTTTAATGGTTGTACATTTATTATATAGAGCTATTATGTATACACAAATAACTTGGAATTACCCTTATCTGTACAAATTTTCCACTCTTAGATCAGTTTATTGCCTAAAATGACATTCTGCTGGAATATCAGAGTAAACATTAAAAGTCAAGGTACTTAAAATATTTAAGGCAAACAGCAAACCTAGCATTACAGTGCAAGTTGCTTAAAATTTGTCATACGATTATAATGTTTGATTTGCTCATCTAATTATAGGAATCACCAGGCTCTTTTTAGAGCCATTCTTAAGAATATAAAATAATCATGATAACTAGTGCTGTTACTGTGTATACAAATTGTGTGCGAAAAAATGTCACTTGCCTTTCATCTCTGGGTGACTTGTCTTAAAGGAGACACAGTTAAAACCCACCTGGGAATCTGCCTCTTGTCTTCTGTATAGTCATCATTAAATAACAGCTTCAGTTTTTATTTTCTTCCATATTTTTTTAAAATTCTTTTTCTCCAAGCTTTATATACATAAAGGGAAAGCAGATTTGTCCTTTATACCTTGTTTTTAAACATTTGGATGAATACTGAAGAAAATTACAAGCCTGCAGGCAGTGTATCCTTGTTTCTTACAGATAAGCAAAAGAAGTAAGTTTCAACAAATAAGTAAAACATTGTTAACCAGTTTAATTAAAAAAAAAATTCTGTCCCTTAATTGAATTTGGTGGGAGACTTTTTATATAGTGAAGTGATAAATGCATATGACTGATCCATCATTAAACATTTGAAAGTTTTATTTTCTCATGTGAATGATATCCCAGTTTTACACCTTTCATTTAGAACAGACTGCAATGACTTACTAATGTTTTCCAATCTAGATTGCATGCACAGAGATTTCTTTTTTTGCTAAATGTGGGAGAAATGATGGCTTCTTGTGATAAATAGTGTTGGAAACAAAACATAACAGCCCAAACTATGAAACAAAATATACTACCTTTGTGTATGTGTGTGTGTGTTTTAATTATTAAAACACATAAGTTTTCCACTTTAAATTCTACCAAGAAGGTGAAAATGAAATTAAATACCACTGATCACATGTTGTATTTTATGATTAATCTTTTGCCCAACCTATGTCATTTTCTTTTGAATGGCTAAATAATTTCTTAAATATTTATAATATGTCCAACTTCCTAAACACCTTTTATTTTTATTATAGTCAAATAAGGTGGTTTCAGATAGGAGTACACTAGAAAATTTCAAGATTCAGAAAACTCTAGGAGAATAGAATCTGAAAGTGGTATCCTTTAGCTAAAAATTAGATGTATCAAGATATTCAGTCTTGTAAATCTTTAATTATGGGATCATAAAATTGAAAATCTGAATTACATGCAAAAAAATTGTGTCTTGTGTTTTGTCACGGTGGAAGAATACAGATTCACATTAAAACAAAAATTAAAAAGCAGCAAAATACTATTTTTTATTCCTTTTCCAAATTAATTGAAACATAAAAAATATAGAATGCAAGCATGTAAATGCCAGCCAAATACTTTAACTGAATTTAGAATGCAATAAGTGAGATGAATATTGGACATACTCTCCCTTTCTAAAATTCCTCTACTTCTTCAGCATGTAGGTTCCAAAATCAAATAATCATGTATTACATTTCATATTCACATTCGCATTTTTTTAATTCAGTATGTCTAATAGATTGTGAATAAGATTCTATTAAGATGTTCTGAAGGTCAAATAGCCCACCGAGTTTTGGCTATGCTGCTGAAGTGTGAGATGTTTGCCTTAAATCGTAGGGTTACTTAATTTGAGTCAAATAGTTTGAGGACAATAGAAATAACTGAAAAGCCAGGTAACTATTAGCTTACTATATTAACTGAATTTATTTATTGATTTACTAAACCTGTAAATACATCTTTCCCTTGGTACACCCTTCTCTATTTTGTGGACCCTTATAATTCAAGCCTCCAAAACAGCTTCTAGATTTATAAGTATGACAGTTGAAGATTGGAAAAGAACCTAATTTCAAAATGCCCATGGACTGGGAAATTTGACAACAAGCTATGGTTCCAAAAACAAAACTGGAGAGGTAACAGGCTGAGCTTGCTTTTGCAGATGTGGCCTGGATACTCACAGCTGTCTTTTTAGCACTGGCTTCAGTGCGTACTACTGTGTATTCATAAATATGCTTAGAAAATAAAATATGTTGCTATGATACCTTTTTCTTCCAGCTAAGATTGTAGAGGATATTTGCCCTTAATTTGCTTACTCTGCCAGCTTTTGAAAAGATTGCCAAATCTGAATTATTTTCAATAATCTACAAGCAAGTAAAATCCGCTTAGTGACAATTCCCTTTGCAATAGAATTTGAGTGATACTTAACTTTGGCATTTCTGCTCTCTCAAATAGCTGCATATTTCTCTTGCTCTGCCTAACATAAGCTGGATATTTATTATCTTTTTTTTGAGTCTTTGAGTATCATTGATAGTACCAAGTTGCATCACATAGTAGCAAAACTTGTGATTTGACCATGAATCATAAATATTACCTCAGCTGGAAGAGATGTTTTGTCTAAGTGTGTTTTTTTAAGTTGTTTTTGTCTCAATATTTTAAATGTTTTCAGTAAACTGTAATATGAAAAGATCTAATAAAATGTTGAAATAAAACTGTTTCTCTTACTGATGCTAGACAACACAATCTGGTGGTGTAAAAGAAGTAATATGAAAATGTACCTGTAATTTTTTTTTAACCAATCATTTAATAAAACCCTGAACTGATTTGTCTCACAAGAAACATCTCCTAAGATAAGGTTTCCTATGCACCATATTTTGTAAAAGTCTTACACATTCCTGCATTGATTCTTACAGGCATTTTTTGAGAAGTGTTTAAGGAAGAAATAGATGGAGAGTTTCTGACTTATCCAAGCAACTGGTGAAGTGATGACGCAAGGTGGCAAGTACCTCCAAGCTACTGTCCCTAAGTAAGAAACGAGGCGGGGGAGGGGGAAATGGCTGGAAGTTGTCAGAGTCAATTCTGTCAAAATGCTAGAAAACAAAGCTTTACAATAGTCTAATGTATGCTGAGTCAAGAGAGAGGCAACTTATGGTAGACAAATTTTGTGATGTCTCCTGGATCTGTGGCAATCTTGAAAACAGCACCTGTGCCAGTGTGGGGCCAGGTCCCTGGTTCTGGAAGGAACAGAGATTATTTGAAAATTTTGTTTATTTTACTTGCCTCTGTGGGGCAACCTTGTCTAATTGCAAGGAAGGGTAGAAAAATGGTAGGCATGGCTTGGAGATGCTGTAAAATGATCAGAAAAGTCCTGCAATCACCTGAGATACAGAATTACTCTTGAGGCGTGCAAGAGGTTGCCTAGTGACATAGGCAAAGCTAGGGAGAGGGTTCCCTCGTGAAGGTTCCTTTTAAGTTCTGAAGTGATCATGCACACTGGGGAATTTAGAAAGCCACACGTACTTGGTAAATAAGAAGGCCCTGAATGTTCACCACTGACTGATCTATGTAAGCTGGAAATGAAGGCTGAGGTAGGTTGATAAAGGCCTGGCTAATGTTAAAAGATCGCCAAGTGCCAAGAGAATTAAAGAGCCAATCCACAAAGGAAAGCAACTAAAGACAAAACCAGAAATTGAGTCTAGATCTCATAATCTAGTTCAGTGTCCATAATGGGGCCTCTGAAGGGGAGGTCTATCATCTTCTATTTAAGAAATGACCAATAGCTAGCATTTATCAAGAACTTGGTATAATACCCACATATTGACTTCATGTATTCCCTACAGCAACATGGTGAAGTAGTATAGATTGTGTCCTTATTTTACAATGGCAGAAACTGAACCTCAGCATTTAAGAGCCTTGCCCAAAATAGGATGAGGGCAGAAAGAGCACAAGGGACTGAGATGATGGTGGGAAATCCATGGAGGCCACAATTGATGTCAAATATATAAAAATAAAAAAAAAAAAAAAGCTTTGCCTCAAATCATACAGTTATATAAGTGGCACAGCTAGGAGTGGACTCAGGCCTTGCTTAGTTCTTAAACTCCTAGGCTGACAGCCAGACCAAAGACTGTCTTGCTTTAAATAGTGACTACAATAGAAAGACTATTCTCACTAACTGGTGAATTGCTTTTTAGTTTAATTTATCCCGTGGCCTATTATGGAAGGCCTATTATGGAAGAGCTCTTTGGCAGCTCATTCTACTGTCCTTACCATTCCCCCACCTCCAGTAGTTTGGAAACCACTTCTGTCACTTTTTACTTTGAGCTTCTGGAGTCAAATTCTTTCTCATGACATGAAGTTTCTGCTTTGAAGTTAACTTTGAGTATCGCTTAAATTCTTCAAACTAGAGATGGGATTTTCCCTACATCACACATAGTCATAGACATAATTAATGACTCATACATAATAACTATTGAATGAATAAATGAGTCATAAAATTATGCACGCGTTCTTCTCTATACATTTTGAAACTTAATCATTTTTCTTTAGATCTGAGCACACAGGATCTTTAGAAATCATCTTACCTTAATTTCAGTTTGGAAATTGTAAACTGACTCCTGGAGATGTTTGCTGATTTCATTACCACTGCACTTTCTTCCTGCATATCAGGTTATTGAGTAGTACACAGTCAAATTCTGTGCATTAAAGAATGTATTCATTGACCAAGGGATGCAGAATGTATCTCGTGCTCTAATGTCTTCCTGATTAAAAAAAACAGGAAAGGCCATAGTGTTTGGGAAGCAGGATAGAGAATATTAGCTGACAGGTCCAATGTTTATCTTCAGCCCTGGACTTTCCTGTAAGCTCCAAATACACATCCCTGATAAATTCACACATACTGGCACCTGTGTCTCCCCAACACTTGAAGCTTAGAAATGTAAGTGCATTATCTTCTGCAGACTGGCTCATGAACTATTGTTCCTGCATTTGCATCTTTGTTCAATTTCTACTCCAACAAAAATGCATCTTCTCATCCCACCTGCAAGATGTGAGGCAAGAAATTCTCCATTTTATATTTTGTGCCTGCATTGTAGAATGCACCAATGAGGTGCAAGCAAAATAAACCTATCATATTAGTCAGTCTGTTAGTTAATTATTCAGTGCTAAATGGGTGGTAGGCCTTAAAATGGCCTAATTAGTCACTTAGCGTTGAAAATGATCTAATCAGGGGCCTCCCTGGTGGCGCAGTAGGTTAAGCAACGCATTATGAAGCAAACCGCAGCCACTGCAGCACAAGTTCGATCCCTGCTGCCGGCCAGGGAGGGGACCCACATGGTGCAGCAGACCTCTCCTGCTGTGCCCGC
>JAGFMF010012245.1:1894201-1931286 GCA_019455555.1 Galemys pyrenaicus
CCCGCTGCTCCCCTCAGCAGTGTACTTCTGTTGATCTGCCTGTTCTGCTCCCCGCTCTCTGTGGTGAATTCTCTCACCCCCCCCACACCTCTGGCCTGTACCCCGGTGCTTGTATGCATAAATAAATAAATCTTTAAAAAAAAAAAAAAAGAAAAAAAAAAGAAAATGATCTAATCAGGCTGATAGAGTGGGGGACACTGAAAGAGAATATATGGCGGACAGGAGACAACTGAAGATACTCTCTTCCTGGCCTCAAAATAAAAAAGAAAAACTCTGTTCCTGGTCTCTAAAGAGAGAAAGAAAATTGTGTTTGGCCTCCAAAGAAAGAGGTCTAAAATTCTATTCCTGGCCTTCGATGAAGAAAGAAGTATCAGATGCTGACCTCCAACGAAAAAAGAGGCAACCAGCAGTCAATCTCCAAAAGAACTCCATGTCTATGTCACTTTTAAGATCTGTTAACCACTTCTGATCATCCAGCGCTACCTCCTCATACCTCTGCCTCCGTTGCTGTCTGGTCCAGCATGTGGTTCTGTCCATCCAGACCTTCAGACTGCTGCGGTGGGCTGCTGCAGTGTCATTTCAGCAACCCTACCTGTGAGTGCTTCTCATTGCCATGCTCTGGCTCTTGGCTCCCCTGCTTGCCAGTGTGATGTGACCTCCAGACCCTCGTTGAGGGGAAAGTGCCATCTTGAATGAGTGACTTTTTGTTTGAGACTTCCAGACACTGTAGACGCTGAAGTGAGATAGCCAGCCAGTTGGGCCTTAGAAACTGTTCCCCCTGTTTGATAAATAAAACCCATTGTTTGATAAATAAACTCAAGCCTGAGTGGTCTTGCAATTGTGCGTGTAGGTGAAAATCCACAGATGGTGACCTGTTGGGCACTGTCCTTTGACCCAATATAGCACTCTCATAGCACTATTTTAATTCTACTGGAGTCTTATTGAAACAATTCTTAAGCGTGTGTATAAAGTATGCTAAACACAGCCTATTTCTGGCTATTGTAAAGTATTATTCATCTGACCTTACCTGTTGATAGAGAAAAACTTTCCATGCCTCCCTCCAGCACACAATGCCCAGGGAAAATATGTGTTTGAAATAGCAACTTTCTTAACTCCTGCCTTAGTCACAAGATTCCTACATCCAACAATGGAAACGTGGGATCTATGGGCATCTTATTTCTTTAATAAGACCTCTGATGCACTGTAAATAGTGACCACATGACGTCTTTGGATTGGCTCAGTTATTTTTAAAGGAAAGATCTGTGACCTCGATCTTGGGGAAAAGATAAACTTGGCAGGCTCGAGCTTTGAATAATAAAAGAGGTCCATTCTTAGCTACAAAGTTTGCCATAATTGCTACTGAAATATACACAATAGTGACATCATTCCCAACCTTTTGGTAATGTAAATAGGAGAGGTAAATAGAAAAACTTTTTTATTATTTTAGATATAGCGATTTCTTGAATGGAATCTTGAAGTTAATTATTTCCAAGGATAACAAAAGACTGTTCATATAGTACTGTAAAAATAGGTAACCCCACATATATACTATATGTATATGAATATACCCTTGTACACATACCTATGTCACACACATGTATAGTCAGAGGGCAACATTAGATAATTCTGTCAATTTATGCCTTATTGTTGAAATATGCACTTACTAAATGTTGTGGGGGAAGGGTTGGGCTGTAGGCAGGAAGTATGGAGGTCAAAGGATTCAACAGAGACAGAGTGGAGCACAAAAAGTATCTTATTGAAATACGGTGCTGAGAGGAGCAGTAGGCCAATCCAGAGAGGTTGTGTGTGCAGAGAGGGTGCCCAGGCTCTATTTTTACTCTAAGCATTAGTGATTGGCTAGGATATCTAGCCTTGGGCACCTCCTGACTAAAGATCAGGCTTATAAGCTTAATGGTCCCGTTCCCATGGCAGTACCGTCTACTCCCCATATTTATTCAAGTCTCCCAAACTTGCCTGCTGGGCAAGGAGTGGCAGCTTAATTTTTAACTTTATTAATGACACCAAAACACTTAAAATAATGTAAAATATAAACCATATATTGGGGAAAATATTTGTCAAACATGTATCTGATTAAGGATTTGTATTCAAATTATACAAAGAACTCTTAAAACTCAATTATAAGAAAATAAATGTCCTATTTAAAAAGTGGACGCAAAAGCTGGACACCCAGACATCTCACCAGAAAAGATGCTAAATAGGCATATGAAAAATGTGAATATCATCTTTCATTAGAGATTGCAAATCAAAACAAAAATGAGATGCCACTGCATACTTTTTAGAACACCATAATACTAACACAGACAGCACCAAATGCTGACGATACTGTAGAGCAGCAGGAAGTGTCATTTACTAGTGGTGGGAATGTAAAATGGCACTTTCACTTTGAAAGACAGTTTGTCAGTGTCCTGAGCCAACAGATGGCACTGAGACAGTGTTGGTTCCAATACAGTATTTTGTTATGCTAAATAGAAAACTTAAATAAAACACATGGGGGAATGTCAACCCGAAGTCCCCCCAAATTACCTGAGTCCAACACGACAATATCTTAGCCACGGAGGCCACCAGAGCCACACTGGACCTGCCCTCAACTGGGAGATTTTCACTCTCAACCAGAAGCCTGTTCTCAGGCCTCCCTGGTGGCGCAGTGGGTTAAGCGACGCACTATGAAGCAGACCTCAGCCACTGCAGCACGAGTTCAATCCCTGCTGCTGGCCAGGGAGGGGACCCACATGGCACAGCAGACCTTTCCTGCTGTGCCCGCTGCTCCCTTCAGCAGTGTACTTCAGTTGATCTGCCTGTTCTGCTCCCCGCTCTCTGTGGTGAATCCTCTCACCCCCCCCCACACCTCTGGCCTGTACCCCAGTGCTTGTATGCATAAATAAATAAATCTTTAAAAAAAAAAAAAAAGAAGCCTGTTCTCACCCTAACGGCAGTACGTGATCCATGCAGGAGCTCTCCAGCCCGTTTGCTGGCAGGTCTGTTGACAGGTTAGGTCCTCTACAGCAAGAAGGAAGGCGAGGTGGTTGGGGAACAGCAGGTCCAGAGGCAGACTGACAGCAGGACATGCCAATGTCTCAATTCAAAGCGCTCTGATTTTCTGTGTTGATGTCTGCCTTTTTTTTTTTTTTAAGATTTATTTATTTATGCATACAGGAACTAGGGTACAGGCCAGAGGTGTGGGGGTCGAGAGGATTCACCAGAGATAGAGTGGGGAGTAGAACAGGCAGAAGATTGAAACACACTGCAGAGCGGAGCAACGGGGTAGGCAGGAGAGGTCTGCCTCACCATGTGGGTCCCCTCCCTGGCTGGGGATTGAATTCTTGCTACAGTGGCTACCTTTTATAGGCAATCCAGGCAGTACTCTAGGGACTTCTGGTACTAATCCATAAGAGTGTTTCTGGTGTATGACTTATCAGTCCTTGCAGCCATCCTTTTTGCAGGTTGCCCACTCCACACAGTCATGTCATAATTTTCAATTAAACTTGTAAGTAGGTATCAGACAAGTTGTTTACAACATATGAGCCTAATAGTCAGTTTCCTATAAAAGTAAACATAGTCTTTGCAATTAGTCAAGCAACTCTTTACCCAGTTTAGTCGAAAATGTATATGTCTATACCAAAACATCCACAAAAATGTTTGTAGTTGCTGTATGCTTATTGCCAAAAATGGAGGCAATGGAGATGTCCTTCAAAAAGTATGCAATTCAGTAAGTGGATACAGTGGAATGTTGATTCACAATAAAAATAAAGGAGCTACTACATCACAAAAAGACATGGAAGAAGCTTAAATTTTTACTGCTAAATGAAAAAAGAAAAAAACAATCTATAAAGGCTATATACTATATGATTAGAACCATACAAAAGAAAAAAACAAAACTATGTAGAGAGAATCTTTAAAAGATCAGTAGTTACCAGGAGTTTAGGAGTGGAAAAGAGAGGAAGGGATGAATATGTAGAATGCAGAGGACTTTTAGGGCAGTGAAACTACTCTGTATGATATTATAATAATTCGAATATCTTATGATGAGTACAGATGATGGGTTTGGTATATGGGGTTCTTGGGTCCCTCTGAAAAAGAATTCAGCAGATGTTCCCATTCATCAGCATGTGACAAGTTTATTGAGGAAAAAAACAAGGAAAAAAAGATGCCTGCATAGACATAGGCAGGCAATCTTAAAGAACAAGAACTATGTTTTGCCAGAACAAGGGGTATTCCTTTATAATGTTCTTTGATGGAATTATTGTGGAAATGATCACCTTGGGGTCAGGTTGGGTTGGTCTGAGATTGATAATTCTCTGCCTCCACCTCTGGATGATAATCTCTTATGATCCCACCTCAGATTCCTGGAACCTTCCATAGCAGGTTTAGTTAAGATTTATTAATCATCCTTACCCCCACCACTGATATTTGTTCTTGTGAGACTGCCATCTTAAATTTTTCTACTCTAAGATTCCATCACTTACAATATACATTTGTCCAAACCAATATACTCTACAACACAAAAAGCCAAAGTTAAACTATAGATATTAGATAATTGTAATGCAATATTGGTCCATTGACTGTAATAAATGAACCATACTAATGCATAATGTTAATATAAAAAACTGAATGGTAGATCAGAGAAAAAGAGAACTTGTTCAGTTTTTCTGTAAATCTAAAACTATCTTTAAAAATTTTCTTAAAATATACAAGTAGTTTCATTTTATTGCTCTCCATGCTTCCTTTCATCTTACATAAACTTAATAAAATGAGCAAGAACAGAAATTATCATTAAAAATATTAACTATAGACTGTATTTAAATTCCACAATTTTTTAACTAATGTCCTCTTCCTGTTCTGGGATTCTATGGAAGATCTCATATGATATTTAGTTGTAAAAATTCTATAGTCTTTTTTTTTTTGTTTTGTGACCTTGACTAATCCATCGTCTTATAGTTTGTCCCTCAATTTAGATTGCCTTAACTTGACTCATACTTGGAAAGAGGCTATATGTTTTTGGCAAGAGTCCACAAAAATGACATTGAATCTTTCTTTTTATCAAGGGACTTATAATGTCACTTTTTTATTATTGCTGAATTAACCTTAATTACTTGATTATAGTGGTGGCTACCAAATACTTTTTCTGTAAAGTACCCTTTCCTTTAGAGCTAATTTAAGTGTCTTGAGATGATTTGAAATTATGCAAATTCTATTCTTAAATATTCACTCACTGATATGTTTTATCTGTAAAATTTATTAAAGTGATGTGTGCCCTGTAGTAATTCTCTATATATTTCCTTTAAAATGTGTATTTGTTAGAATATTTTAAGAATAAATTTATATTTTCTGAAATTTATTAATTTATGCCAGGAAAAAAGCTCATGGATAGAAGGATACATTTAATTATTGAGTTAAAATTCACGGAAATTATGGCATTTATGAACATGCAACAAATTACACAACCAACTTTTCAAAGTAAACAGTAGTCAAGATGAAAAAAAAACAGCTATAAGCTAGTAATAGATTTTTACATGCAATTATCAATACAAGGCAGATAAAAAGGACAAAAATAAATAACATTAAATATTTAAATTACCTAAATAATCATAATGATTTTATGAGTATAAATCAAATTTTAAAACAGTTTTAGAGATATATCTTCTCCATATATCATTGAAATGAAATGTATTAGTTGAACACTCACAAATATTGATTGTATGCTATGATAAAAAGCCAACAACAGTAAGTGCTATAAAGTAGAAATATTATAAAGATTATGTTTTGGGGGAGAATCAGGTGTAGGGGGGGTGAAGGTGGGAGGTGAAACAATTCCCAAGACAGTGGAAAACTGAGCAGGTGGATTTATTGAAATACACTGCTAAGAGAAGCAGCAGAACAAGGCAGTTAGGGTAACTAGTTGTGGGTATATGCTGACTCATGATCTGAATTGGCATGGAGGCTCATCAGTTCTTTGCATTATCAGCTTAATGTCCAGGTTCCCATGGAAGTTCAATCTACCCTTTATCCATTCAAGCCTCCCAAGCTTGCCTGATGATACCACAATATATATTCTCCAAACATCACTATAAAAATAGAGGCTATTTAAAAAAAAATTTAAAGATCTTTCACCTGAAAATTAAACAAAATTTTTAACTGAATAAGTCTTGGGTGAAATAAAACTGAAATAATGGTAACAAAATACTATGTATCAGAATCTATGGAATACATTTTAAAAAGAGTATTTAGTATTTACTTTGGTTAATGCATTGTCATTATCACAATTTTCAAAGCAACCAAGGAATTATAGTAAATTAATTAAACACCAAACTTACAAAAACAAACAGAAAGCATAAAAGGGAAAACTAATAATAAAAGTAGAATTAGAGAAACAGATTAGACCTAATTTTGAAAAGATCAATAAGATAGACAAACCATGAGATAATTTATTCAAGAAACAAAGAGAATCACAAATATACAAAATATATGTGCCAATAGGTGAAGAGCAAACAGAAGAAATTTTATAAAGTATGAGGCAATTTTGCAGTGTAAATAAATTTGTGTGTAAATAAATTTGAAGAACTAGATAAACTGAATGACTTACTAAAGAAATACAAATTGATAAAAACAACCCTGTTTAAAGAAACTTTTAACAGACCAATGTTAGTAGAAGAAACTGAAGATGTTGTCAGTGTCATAAAAACACAGGTGAGATGGTTTCACAGGAGAATTCTAATGAATGCTCAGATAAAGATAATCCTAATGCTCCATGAATTGTTCCAGAATACTAAAAAGGAAAAAAAACTACCTTATTACTTTTGTGTAGCATATATAACTCTTCGTGATTGGTGGGACAAAGAACTATTAACCATATTTTTATGAATATTTATGCGAAATACTAAACAAAATATTAGTGAGAGCATACAATGCTACAATCTATGAAAGAATTAACACACTATGGCCAAGTGCTATTTATTACATTGAAAACAAGCTTGGTTCAGTTTTAGGAAATCCATTAATATAATGAATCATATTAATAGGTCTAAGGAAATAAACATTTGATTATCTCCAGAGACACTGAAAATCTTTTGACAAAAATTAACACCCATTTTGACCAAAAAAAAATTAAAAACATACATTCTCTTGAGATGGTAAGACATATAAACCTTTGTTATATATTCTGTATCTGGTTGTTTGAAAAACATACAGAACATAATGGCAGAAAAATTCCAACAGCAACAGGGGAAAAAAAAAACTTAGGAACAAGATTGGCAAAAATATGCAAAACCCATGTAAGTTTAGAGAAAAATTTTAAACCACTTGCAAAAGATACAAAATATTTGAAGAAATATATAAAGACATCTCCTCTTCTTTAATAGGATGACTCAATAACAAAGACAATAGCTCTTTTTAAGTGATTTGTAGAATTAATGCAATCCCAATAAAAAAAGTAAACAATTCTTATTGAGCTAGACAAGTTAATATTAAAGTTCACATGAAAATGCAAACAGGTAACAGAAATTGTAACAGACAAAATTGTAACAGACAAACTATGAAGGCCAGCTAGTCTTACATAATACTTCATTATATTACATTAATATAAATTATGAAATCTCTATAACTAAAAAAAGGTAGGATGAGAACATGAACTGAGAAACAAACAATACAAAGTCCAGAAATAGACCCAAGTTCTTATGAACATTTAGTATATGATATAAATAGTATATCAAATCATGGGAAGACATAGTCTTTAAGTAAAATAAACTGGGCAACAAGTTTGCTGTTTGGAAAAAGACTAAATATGTATCTCGGATCAAACTCAGGAATGAACTCTAAATGCATAAAACACCTAAATATAAAAATGGAAAAAAGAAGTTTAAGTGGTAAGAGAGAACATAGTTGAATTGCTTTATAACCTGAGTGTAGGAAAAGTTTCTATGATTGAAAATTCAAATGCCATAAAATATAAAGCTAACAAAGCTAATAAAAATTTGACAACACATAACATCACTTATCTGCATTTTGACTAATATCATGTGAAGTGAAAACTTACATAACAAAGCTAAACAAAAATCCAAAACAAAATTCCTTACCCCATGTGGAAGATGACTGGCACTGGAAGAAAATATTTACAATGTAGTAAATACATGAAAAATTATTTGCTTTTATTCAAGATTTTATATATTTATTTTTGCATAGAAGAACTGAGGTGTAGGCCAGTGGGTAAGGATTCACCAGAGACAGAGTGGGAAGCAGAAAAGGTAGATTGACTGAAATACACTGTTGAGGGGACCAGCAGGTGAGACAGGAGAGGTCTGCTGTGCCATGTGGGTGAGCTCCCTGGCCAGGCATCAAACTCAGGCCATTGTGGTGAGCCACTGTGAGCACTGAGACATAACTCCTAGGCCACCAGGAAGGTCTAATACATGAAAAAATTCTTAAAAATGGAATTGAGTAAAAAAAAAAAATGGAATTGAGTAAAAAACTGATTGAAAAAAATGAGCAATAGATATGAAGCATTTTTTTAAATTTTTATTTTTTTTAATATTTATTTATGCATACAAGAGCTGGGGTACAGGCCAGAGTCATGGGAGGTGAGAGGATTCACCAGAGACAGAGCGGGGAGCAGAACAGGCAGACTGACTGAAACACACTGCTCAGGGGAGCAGAGGGTGAGTCAAGAGAGGTCTGCTGCGCCATGTGGGTCCCCTCCCTGGCCGGCGGCAGGGATTGAACTTGTGCTGCAGTGGCTGCGGTTTGCTTCATAGTGTGTTGCTTAACCCACTGTGCCACCAGGGAGGCACATGAAACATTTTTTAACTGAAAAAAGGTATATAAGTAACCTTTAGATATGGGATAAAATTTTTAACCTTGTTCAAATTAAAACTACATTGATATGTCACTTCTCACAGATGAGATTAAGGGAAATTAAAATGTGTGACAACATCCTTTGAATAGTTAATGAGAAATAGATACTCCCATGCTATTTTGGTTGGAAAAACCACTGATATACCTCTTTGGAGGAGAATTTTGCTACATTTAGCAAAAATTAGATAAATATTTACTCTGGTCCAGTAAACCTATACCTAGTAATTTACTATAAAAATACACCATCAAGTACTCCCTGGTGGCCTAGGGGTTAAGTCTCAGTGTTATCAAGCTATCACCAGCCACTGCAACATGAGTTCTATCCCTCGCCAGGGAGCTAACCCACATATGGCACAGCAGACCTCTCCTATCTCACCCGCTGCTCCCTTCAGCAGTGCTTTTCAATAAATCTGCCTGTTCTGCTCCTCACTCTGTCTTTGGTGAATCCTCTCATTCCCTGCAACTCTGGCCTATACCGCCATTCTTCTAGGCAAAACAAACAAACAAAAAACACCTCCAACAAAATGAAATGTATATTGTCAGGGCTACTTGTTTCAGTTTTTTGATTACAAAACATCAAAAACCATCTAATACTTCTGCAAAAGTCATTGAATGAATTAAAGTATGGATATAAAAAAAACAGGAAATTCTCTGTGGGATGATTTCTAGATATATTAAGTAATACCACCTCATCTGTAAAGAAAAAGAAATAGAAATGTGCAAATATTCAGAAAAAGAGAAACTGCTTGCCATCAAATTGATTTGACAATAATCTATGTTATATAGAAGAGCCCAGTCTCCTGAGCTAGTTGACCTGTTCTGGGTGCCTCCAGCTACTGGGCCAATGTCCTGTCCAGCCTCTTGCAGGAAGACCCATACAACAGAGTCTTCTTAATGTTGCCACTGCCTTGGAAGGAATTGTCTCAAAATAAAGAAACTGAAGGGGAACTAGACTGGATCGTATTAAAGATCTGGAGAAAGGAAATATTAAACTCAATTTATCTCTATTTTATCTAGACCTGATTTCTGCAGATAATATCTTCAGAAAAATCTATAAAGTATTATATAAGTAAGTCTTATAGAGAATCATTAATTAATTCAACAACAAAAATATTTCTGAGCATCAGTTCTCTGCCAATCAATACTTAAATAAAACGACTCTTTATGGAGTTTCCTCTAACATATAAACAGACTTCCTGTGTTTCTTACACTTGATCTTAGCCAAAAGGCCGAGATGCAATCCCCCCCTTTTTTAAAAGCTCACATGACACCACTCTGCATTTACAAAAGATCAATTAATATCTGTTTTTGCTAACCAAAAGCAATCTGAAGGTTCCCTGCCTTCTTGCTGGCTGCTCACATGGCCTTTCCTCTGTGCACACAAGCTTGATCTCTCTTTCTGTTGTTTTAACAACAAAAGGCAAAAAGCAAAATTAGTGCTCAGCGTTTGTTTATAACAGCAGTTACAGAAAGAGCATGCACTCCAAGCACAGCCAAGCTCCTTCCCAGAAGTTACTCTATACAAGGTATGTATTCTATCATCCCTACTTTTATTATCTGTTAGTGTTATTTTAGATTTTGCATGCTATCTGAGACAATTTGGAAGGCTGTTCTTTGAGCCTGGGGATATTCAGTTTTTTCCATATAGATGAATGGTAATTGCTTCTTTATGCCATTTGGATTGAAGAAAAGTGTTATAGGAACCTTCTTTTGAATGGTGGGGGAATATAGATGTACGACAGTATATATTGATAGGGCTGCTGTAACAAAATGTTGCAGAATGGGTGATTTAAACAAGAGAAACATACTTTTGCACATCTTGGGAACAGTAAGTTCAAGACGAAGATACTGACAGAATTGCATCTGAGGCCGCTCCCTGGTTGTGCCTCTGGGTTCCTTGCCTTCTCGCTGGCTGTTCACATGGCCTGTTCTCTCCGTATACAAGCTTCATGTCTCTTTCTGTATATCTTCAGCTCCTCTTCTTATAAGACTACCAGTCAGATTTCTTGAAGGCCCATTTCAATGGCCTCATTTTAACATAATGGCCTCATTAAGGACCCTATCCCCAAGTACAGTCACATCTAAGATTAAACATATGAATTTGAAGTTAAAGCTTCAGCATATGAATTTGAAGGGAACACAATTTAGTTCATTAGATAATATAAGGTAGGCCTTCAGTGATCATGCATTCCACTTAAGGAGTCACTAACATGATTATGTATAGTTTTTTTCAATATATTTTAAAAATCTATCTTCCTATTTATAATCCGTGGAGACATGCACTACCACATTTATAGCTCATTATTTTTATTATTTAATAATATCCAAATCAGTCACTTCTCCTTAAGTATCTGATATGGCTATGAATAACTTCTGGGAGGTTCTAAAAATGAAAGTCACTTTTATAAGTATTTTTTGGTTATTGTGAAAACATTTGACTCTAAGTAACAGATTGAATTAGCAAAGACTGTCTTAAATAATAATGACTCTGATTTTCTGTATAACAGGCAATCTGCAGATATAAGGTCAGTGTAACTGTTCTTCTACCTTTCTCATATGCCATCTTGGCAAGTGGGCATTTACCTTCAGGTGAACTAGGTCATAGTTGCAAGATGACTGCCAAAAGGAGAAAGAAAAAAGATGAACAGTAGCATCACTTGCATATCAAAAAAGGGAAAGCTTTTCCTAAGCCCCTCAGCAGACTTTCCCTATTATTAATTGGTTCCAATTGTGTCAAGTGATGACTCTCACTATAAGGAATTTGGGGAGGGCACAGTAGTGTTTTTAGTGGATATATTGACACACAGCATCTGGTTAGTAAAGGTTTTGTGACTAAAGAAATTGGGACACCGAAAATTGGGAAAATTAATGTCTGCTATAATTGTGGGTATGTTCCACATCATATTTTGAGTAGTTTTTCATATTTGTGGACTATCACACATTTTATCTCCAAGACACAGGCCACACAATTCATTGTTTAGGTTCTATCACATCAGAGATATGTACTGTAGAGTTTACACTTGATGGGTCTTTGTGAGACTTCAGAAAATAAAAGAATGTCATAAAAATACATCTCACGGTGAAGCTCTAACCCAAATATTTTGCCTCCAGGGACAGCGATGATGGGGCAATATCATTGATGTGAATTGTTGTCTCCATTGCAAGTGGTAGCACACTGGTATCTTTGACTGTTATACCTTGTGTGTTAATCCTCGCAGCATAAATTCTGAGCCTCACTCCATGGCTCATTTAGATAAATGCAAAATACTTAATTTAAGCCTTTTTATTCTACTTAAACTAGCTAAAGTTTAGGTATTTAAGCACTAAATATAATATGATATAAGTGACATATCACATCAGTAAATCTCATATATGATGTTTACATATATGATATATTTTATTTAGAATTTATATGATACATATAATAGCCATATCCTACCACATCCTGTTAACTGTCTTCCTTTCAAGAATGTAAGACATAGGCACAAGAATCTTTTCTCATTCATTTTCTTCCTAGAATCCAGCAAGGACTCTGCATGGAGTCCATAGATATAGGCTCAGTGAGGTTGTAAATGAGGAAGGAAACTTGAATAAAAAGGAATACAAAAGTGCACAACCTTAGATAATGTTTGTACATGGGATGATGAGAAGTTTAAAATTATATCTTATAATTTATTCCTTAGGAATTAGAGGATAAAAACAAAACTGACTTTTTATGATGGTTTGGGGTTAGCACTATTAAGATCAATTATCACTTGTTTTTTGTTGGTCTCAGCCTACTGATGATCGGAATTGTGGCTGGACTGGTCGTGGTGGTTTTTGTGATGACTGCAATATTCCTTCATCAGTCATCACTAGGACACTTCAAAATGACAACATCTATTACTTACAATACCTGGAAGTCACCCTGTACACCTGGGACCACAGGTGGGGGACATTGGTGGGAGAGAGTGAGAAAAAGTGATGTCTGGGATTCTACATGTAGAGGGGTCAGGGTGGGAGCCTGGGGTCTTGCAGGCTCACTCTTTATTGGTAAATTTAAAATGCAAGAGCAGAAATTTGAAGCCCTGGAAAAGAAAAAAAAACAGGTGTCAAAAATTGCCAGTTTTCAAAATCAGTGAAGATCTCTAAAGCCAAAGAGGGGATGAGGAAGCAGCTTGGTTCTTTATCTAGTTGTGTTTCTTGAATATGTTTATGCAAGATAGTTCTCTTTGAAGTAAAAGCCATCTTTGAAGTAGATGCATAAGCAATCAAAGTTTAACTTGCATTATCAAGAGAAAAAATCCATCTGCAGGGTATATACTACAAAACAAGGCCTCAGTTGGATGAGGATAGTTTTGAAATGTCATATGTATTGACACTAGTGTTTCCACCTGATAATCTGTCCATGTCAGTTTCCTTAATTCCTTTACAGCTATCCCCATGATCAGTATTTTTACTATTTGTACTTACTATTTGTAAACTTGCCTTATTCTCACTTTTAAGAAACTTGCATAGCTTACTGGAAAGAAAAATGGATTTTCAAATTAAGCAAAGCTATTTATTAATTCAACCTGTATCTTTTACTATTGTATCCTTCAAGAAAGTTATTCCAATACTTTGAGATTATTTCCTCCTTGATAAATGGAAATAGTGAATCCAAGCAACACAAATATTGAAAAGATAAGAAAATATGTGTTGGTTGGTGGATAGTAGTTTCTCAATAAAAAGTTAACAGTTATAAAAAGTAGATATTAGCCATTTTAGAACTCTTGTCATTTATCACATTTCTTTGTCCACCAGGTACCTGATAAATGGTAAATAAATTGAATTTCTTCCACTGTCAATGAATGTTTCCTTTTGTTTTCATCACAAGTTCCTTCTTGCTGGCATTGCTGATACTGCCATTTTTGGCATCATTGGTTTGGAGGATGGGGTCCATGGGTTCATGCTGGGAAAAGTTTCACCAGAGCTCCGCTTTCACCAGCACCAGTGAGTTCTCAGGGGAGTTTCTCCACAACACAGAGACTTTAGTTATATCCAAAAGGGCAGGTTAATTATAATAAAAGGGAGAGAAGAATGACGGACACTTGCATAGACACAAATGGGCAGAAAGAGCTGCCCCAAAAGGGACAGGTTTGCTAAGAGAGAGGCCTGCAGAGTCACAGGAGGGCAGCCTTGAGGAAGCTCCTCTGCTGAGAGAGGTCAGTGAAAAGAAGCCCTGGCATGTACAGGACCCAGGCTGCTGTTTTGCAGAGGGAGAGAGAGAGGACAAAAAGGAACACCTGCATAGGCAGGGCGGCTGTCCGGGGCCAGTGCAGAGACTGCACTGATATAGTCTTATCTTTGGGAAGGGCTCACTCCTTCCTGGAGTGGTTTATTGTTGATTTGGAATAAACTCTGTAGACTTTGAAAGGGGCCAGACTTCTACAATGGCCCTCAATCTCCATATCTTCGCAGTCAGGTCTGTACTCCTGACACCCCCTACATTAGTGTGACACCTGCTTGGATCTTGTGTTTTGTGATCTAGGCCTAAGACCTAAGGATCTTGGATCCTATAGCTGGGTTAACAGTGTTACAGGGCAACCCTAATATAAAATGGGTTCCCCTCACTGGGTTTTTTACTTGCGCGCTCAGAAGACTTAAAAAGTCCCAACTCCAGGTACACGTGGCAAAAGTTATTAACAGGTTTTATTTTTCGAAAGAAGGGGAATAAAATAGTAATAATACCAAGGGAAAGAGAGGGATACAAATCCCTAAATATCCTACCAGATCTTCTAAGTGAGATGGCTCCAAAGGAAGAGGAAGAGATTGCCCAAGGCTCACCTCTGGTTTTATAGCCAGCCTGGCTGCCTAACTCCACCCTCAGGTTCCAGTGATTCTCTCTTCGATAATTATTTTATTGGATTTGTGGTTTTGGAACACTGGTGGTCTGGAGTGGGGGTTGGAGTCCACACACCCATAATCCATTTAGGACTACCTTTTCCCCTAACAACTGTTATGTTAAGCCCTTCTACCCCCACCTCCAGCTCTTGGCATTTTGTGAGTTACGGTTCTGATCTGTGACACCTCCTTCCCAGTTTTCTATACTTACCCTCCATCACTGTCACCTCTAAAACTCATGACCTCTCTTTCTTTATTGTTTCCTTTTAGATTCTCTATACAATTAAAACCATTTCTTCATAGCATTGCTGCAATATTGTAAATTTTGATTTGTGTTTTTATAGTCTGAGCTAGTACTTGCCCTAGGTAAAATATGTAGTTATTTTATCTCTTCTAGTATCTCCAATGTCTGCTTGGTTTTGTTTCTTTGGTTTCTTCCTCAAGCAGAGGATTTCTTCTTTATTCTTTTTGTTTTGATAGTGATAAATGTCAGTTAAGATGTACCTATTCTAAATATGTTTTGATGATTGAAGAAGAAATCTATAATGCAATCCCTTCTAATTTGTTATCGAAATACTTCCTAGAAAATAAAAGAAAAAGTCAGAACTTTAAAAGTGAGTACTGTCAGACAAACTATTGCCAGAATCTTGGAGGATTTTACACTTACTGAATGTTGTGAAACTCCACTTATCATTGCTATGAAATAGTGACCCACAGGGAGTTAAAGTAATTTCAAATGTGTCCATTTGTGCCTATGCAAGTATCCTTCATTCTTCTCTCCCTTTTATTATAATTAACCTGCCCTTTTTGGATATAACTAATTCCAAATGTGCAGGTAGGGAAATCATCTATCTTTTTTATCCTTTTTTTGTAATTCAGTTAAGGAAGAAAACTTTATTATCATTTGATAACAGAATTTCCATACTAACAAATGTTTTGACTTTCCAGGAAAGTTTCCTATATAATAACCTCACGAATACAAGGAGCATCTCAACATAGCTTCAGAAGTCCAGGCTGCAGCAAATAGTTTCTCTGAAATTCAAACCTAGGAGCATCAGAAAAGATGAGGCTATTACAGCTCTAGTTTTATAACAGGGTAGTCCCCAGGGAAAGAGGAGGTGCCAGGTCTTCTGTACCACCCAAGGAAGGGTGGAGCTGAGCAGGGAAGAGAGGCAGCTGGAAAGGGGACTGAGAAGAAAGAAGGATGGAGAACCCAAAAGAGTCTTGGAGAAGGCACATGGAGCAGAGAGACATGAGAAGAAGCTGCATTTACTTTTTGGTCCTGGACTGGTTGAAATGGATGTGGACGAGACCCATAGGGAGTTAACAATTTTTGTAGCTTTGATTTTGTTCTCTTCCTTCCAGACATGCTGGGCCCTTCTACCCATTTTCTATGGGCTCCCACCAGAAGGTGCTTTAGACTTGTGACAGACTTTCAGGCTTTGTTTTAGATCAATTCTATTTGGCTGGGCATTTACCCACGAGGGGATGGGTAACTTCAGGTTCTTGATTTGTAAACTTTATTCTTTCTGTTTTCTTTATTGAGCACTAATTGTATTTCTTAAATATATTTTAAAGTATTTTATTGTTTTTTTGCATAAAAGAACCAGGATATAGCCCAAAGGTGTTGGGGGTGAGATGATTCACTGCTGAGGGGAACTGGAGGAGGAACAGGAGAGGTCTGCTGAACCATGTTGGTTAGCTCTCTGGCTGGGGATTGAACTCAAACCATCAGGCCAGGCTGAGGAGGTAGGCGGTCCTGGTGGTGATGCTGGTGCGCCGGATTCCATGATCACAGCTGCTGCTGCTGCTGCTGCCACTGCAGCCTCTCACCCTGGTAATCACCACGGGTTCTTGCCTCGTGAAACCATAAAAAGGAATTCACAGACTTTTCAGATAAGTAAACAAAGAGAAGCAAACTTTGTCTTGGAAAGTAAAGTTTATTTAGGAAAAAAAAAAAAAGGCAAGGAGTAAAGACTCCCAGGTATATGGTACCTGGGAGGGGCAAAGAGAGCAGAGGTAGAGTTGAGCCTCCAGGAATATATGAATTCTTTCCCTAATATTCTGAAGCTCCACCAGTCCCTTTGTGATTGGTTAGTTCTTGGTGGTCTCACTTAATCTACTACCATGCCTGTAGAATCTTCCAAGTCTAGAATCTTCCTAATTTAAATCCATTATCTCCCCTTTGCTTTTGAATATCCTTTTGTTTCTAGTCCTAGGGTGTAAACCAGTTCCCTTTAGAATTTTGTATTTCTCATCTCTGGATCTCCCCTTTCCTTTTGTTAACCTTAACTCTGAAGCTTAACTTCTCCAGGGCCCCACCTGTCCCTGAAACTAATCATCCAGGCCTCAGTGGTAGCACTGACACTTAACTGCTAGGCCACCAGAGAGTCCCTGCACAGTGATTGTATTTAAGTTTTCCATTGAAGGTTTTAAGCCTTAGAGTATGTTTTGTCTTGATGTGGCATGTGGCAGAACCTATTTAGAACAGGCAGCTTTGGGGTTTCTGGGGTGCCCCTCACCCTGTCCTGTAACAATTTGATTTTTGGTCTGATAAACTCTGCAGTTTGGAAAGATAACTTATTTAAGAGCAAGCCATTTTTGTTAGATGTGTGTTTATTTGTTTTACAGATGTTTGCTTTTTTCTACCCACACTCCACCATATCCAAAGTCCTTAGTCCATTAGTATAAGTGCAAAAGGTTGGCAGTGGTGCCAATAAGCCCAGAATTTATGCTATACCTGTCTAAAGGAAAAGGAGTATATCAACACCCTTGCTATTTTATTGGTGGTTATCACAGATAGACAAGCATATGAGTTGGGTTTTTGAGATTTATACTGGCCCACTTAGTATCTTGTGATATTTGACTTTACTTAATTATAACTTTTGTGTGACTTATTTGGATAATAATGAAGTGCATGATAGCCTCTGTCTGGAGTCAGCCACAGCCCTTTTTAGGCTTAAGTCTTTGTTTCTCCCAGAATGGGGCCTAAAGCATGACCCCATACAAGGCCACCACCACCTGAACTAGGACCATGGCAGCCAGCCAATCACTCATGGCAACATGGCTGCCAGCTGATCACCATGATAACGGACCTACCCCACCTAATATGGAAAGTTGCGTGGGTCAGCCAATCTGACAGCGACCTGTGCTATGCCTAAACCCACGTTTGCGACCCTGTTGGGGGTCATCTACCAACGCCGTGAGGCAAAAGCCCGTCATAGGGGAACTGCCCTGAAAAATCAGAGGTTACAAAGTTGGCCCCCCCTTGGACTCCCTTTTGTTTTGGCTGATATAATTAAAATTTTTAAAGTTACAAAAAATGTGTTTGCTGGAATATCATCCACAGGGGCAGTTGTAAATTTGGCTGTTTATTAAACAAAATAGATGGATGCAATACATTTACTCCAACACAAACCTTTACGACTGGTAAATGCTGCCACTAATTTAAAAGGGCCATGAAGCCAGGAGGAATAAAATATGATTGTTTCACAAACCCAAAAGTTAGTCATTAGGTAGTCTCCCAGACTTTCCAGATGATAAAGGAGTCACGTAGACTCTCCCTACCCTCCTCCCTTTTGCCTTTGTTTTACTTAAATTGAAATCATACATAGAAAAACTCCCCAATTAGTTTTAGGTTTGGAATGAAGTTAGTGACTCCTCTTGAAGACTACTGTTAAGTTTAGAGATAACTTAGGCTTTAGTATTTCCCTTTAATTGGGAGCTTATAGCTTTTAGATATTGACAATAGTGTGACCTTGTGGATATTAGTTTATCTTACACTCAGTGAATAAAACATTTACCTGTTTTCACACAAAGTTGCCTTGTCTGCTTTAACATTGATAAGTAAGCCTGTGAATTAAGATACTGATAGAAACATGTTTCAGATGTAAACTTTACTTCAAAGTGGTCTGTGTCATAAATTCTGAATGGGAGTTGCGGGACCCCAAGCTGTCCTTGAAGAAATGTAATGTTTGTTAACTGCCTGCTCTACGCAGGTGTTGAGGTAATCTCACTGCTGCTTGTAAGATATAAAATAAAGGCCTGCTGAGATTTAGCAGCAAGGATGAACACCAAACCCTGACTCGTGTCTTGAAACCCTGAACCCCCATCATTCACCGACTTCCGTTCCATCCTTTGGGGACCTGGCCTTCTGTTGTAGCTGGTCTTCAGCATGACCCATATGCTCGGGTCATCCTCCCCCATGCTGGGGGCCTTACCTACCACCCAGGTGTCCCTGGCATGAGGTTGGGCGAGTAAGGTAAGTATGACCTTCTGGCAACACATTTTGAACTGGAAACTAATTTCTAGAGAGCTTGAAGTCTAGTCTTTTGTCTCCTTGTGCATGCAAATGTATTTGCTTGCCAACTTTAACACTGTGTACCTTACAGATAGTTATTTTATGATGGTTACAGCTCCCCTCCTTTCATGGTACTCACAAGAGACTTTATGCAGAGGATTCAAGGTCCCCATGTAGCTTGCCCCTGATCCATTGCTGGAGGTAATTTCTAGATCTATTTTTTGACCAATTTTTGCTCTGAGTTTGATCGGATTTCTGTTTTATCCTCTCTAAATTTGATGATTCAGAATAGTTTGACCATCACACATTTGCTGCCTTGTCATGCATGCCTATGAGGATCTTCCTGGTTTCTGCTATACTGGTTAGATTAATTTGCTGCCTTTCTATGATCAGCCACACATTCAAAGCCTCCCTTGTATCTTGACTATCTTTCTTAATTTGAAGATTTTGGCTTATCTCCTAGGCTCAGATGATTCTTACACCTATCATTTACTCTTTCACCTTGCTTTGATATCTGGGCTTTATAACCCACCTGTTTTGCTATTTCTCATAAACCAGAACAATAAGTTATGTAACATGACTTTGATTTGATGTATTCTTGAATTTCTAAAGCAGCAGAAGTGGCAACATTATGTAAAGTATGTAAATATTCTGAAATATGTAAATATTCTGAAATGGAAAACAACAAAAAGATATCACTTCTATTTATCATTAAAGCAACAAAAGAGTTCAGCATGAAGTTGGCAGAGTCAAAATTCCAGGCTTGCCTCCTGCATGTTCTCTAGATTTCAACAGAACAAAGCTATAAATTCCTGAAGATGATATCGACACACACTAGGATCAGTGAAAATGGGTAGGAACATTTTAAGTGAACCATGTTTACAGTGATACTGGAGAAACATAACCTGTGAGAGTTGGGGGCAGCTGCTGTGCAGTCTTCTACATTTGTTGATGGAGGACAACATGCCAATGCTAGAGACTCCTGAGATTTAGCACTGCACTAGATAAAGGGGGCTGGCAGACTTGGCATCCAGAACACTGTTGGAGATAGTAGAAACAGAGGTGAAGAGCAAGGGTCACTGGCTTAGGCCCAAGGCTCTTGGTATAGAACAGTTAGAGCCTAAACTGGGAGGGAGATATTAATTGGAGCACCTCTGTTTTTTCATGGAAGAGATCATCACTCAAAGACAAGACTGAAATATTTTAAACACCTGCACCCCTCCACCCAGAACCAAAACCAAGACAACAAATGAATATTCACATTAATCAGAATTAAGCACCAGTTAGTAATAGAAGCTAATACCCCAGGGTAAGTGTCTGTGCTGGGAAATAAAAAAAAAAAAGTAAACTCTTGTTCTATGACCAAGATGTCTCATGGCCTAGTGATACATCTAATGCTCAAAAATAGTATAAAGGTGGAAGCAGACCTGAAACTATATAAGATTCAGACCAAGGAACTGATCTACAGGAAGGGGTCACTGTGAATTCTCTCCATATATCTCTGGTACCCACAGCCAGTAGGAGGACTGAATCCCTGACCCTCACTGGTAATGCTCTTTCATTGCCCTAATTGTTACAGCAGAATTCCAACAGGGAAGCAGGCATCACTCAGAGAGGAGGAAGGAAGTTCTTATTTACACTGGTGGGCTTTCCACTGGCAGGCCCAGAGGAGATCTCTCTTAAACAGCTGAGCCCCAAACAACTAGGTTACAGAGTAAATATTGATTATAGCAAGAGGTATAGTCATATTAATCAGAGTGTGTGTGGTCCTGAGTGTTACCAATTGTTCCCTGAAACTTTCAGTCTGAACGCTATGTCCCAGCTTCAGCTAATCAACAGGCAAGCCTGACATTTTCCACTTCATACTGAGCTACTACTTTTTTACTTACTACCCCTTACTGATATTAGTGCTAATTATTATAATAAAGCTGTTAAAAGGCAATGAAAAAGACCTAATAGTAAAACCATCTAGATTTTAAAAAAGGTAACCTATCAGGGAATATGTATCAGATTGGCAGTGACTTTCAGTAGAAACATTCAAAGCGAGAATGAGAGTAGATGTTTAAAACAATTAGAGAAAAATATTTCTGGCATAGACTGTTTTATACTACAAGATTTACATTTAAGGAAGAAGCAAGAGTAAGGAGCTTCACTGAAAAAGTGAAAAGAACTTATCAACACCAAACCACACATACATGAAATCTTAGAGCAGTTATTATAAAGCAAAAAACAACAAATATAGATGTCACTGACACCTAAATCATTTAAATCATAGTAGTAGGAGAGTAACATGTGGCCCATCAGAATGAGCTGGAAAACAGATCATCCAATGGATCATAAAATAGTCTATCATATACTAACCTCAGCAGAAATTTCAAACAAAAAATCGATTGCAATAATAACACATTTGAGAACAGAAATGGAACTTAAAAAAATAAAAGAAAAGGAAGACCTCAACAAACTAGCTTTGTGATACTTACAGTCTTTAACTCTCAAACTATTAAACTATTTGCTATACAATGAGACTATTAATGTTATAACTAATCATATTTTAAAGAGAATTAAATTACTTAACATCTGCAGTTACATATAAGTTTAAGTAAATGCTGAAAATCTGTTATTACATAATAATTTTTTCTTTAAAAAAATTTTTTTATTTATGTATACAAAAGCTGGGGTATAGGGCAGAGGTGCGGGAGGTGAGAGGACTCACCAGAGACAGATTAGGGAGCAGAACAGGCAGATGGACTGACATACACTGCTGAGGGGAACAGCGGGCAGGCAGGAGAGGTCTGCTGCACCATTTGGGTCTCCTTCCTGGTCGGGAATTGAACTTGCACTGCAGTGGCTGCAGAAGTCCCACAGTGCAGAGCTCAACCCCTGGCACCACCAGGGAGGCCCCAATAACTGTTTCTTAAGTGACAACAAACAGGCAATGGGGTCCTGTTCCCACTGAAACCTAATGGGAACAACTTCTGGAGAAGAAATCTAGAAGAATGATAGTAAGTGAAAAGAAATAGCAGCTAGAAAAGTAAACGATAAACTCACATTATCTAAGAAAAGGTCATACCAAACTTCAGAAGGAAACTATGTGTTATAAAGTACATATAAATAATTGGAAATATTAGCCCGCTAGATACTTTTTCCAAAATATTCACCTGGCATTTTGAATTTATTCACTTTGAGAATTATCTTATTTCTTCATTTCAGATTCTTAAATATAAAGGTTGATTTTCAGTTGTGTAGAACATGTGCTCTTCTGTTAGAAATTCTGGACCTTGTTTTCATTAAGACCCAACTGGAATGTGTCATCTTCCCTAAAGCCTTATTAGAGTCCTTCAGGGAAAGACAGTTTTTTGTTCTGGGCTTCCCCAGATAACAATTTGTAGCTATTACTGTCACACTGTGTTCTAAACATTTATTTATGTACATCTTTTGCCCACTAGATGGCAATCACATCAGAAGTACAACCTTTAGCATTTTCTTTATTGTAGACAGAGAGCATACATAAATGTTACCTGAGTGAATGCTGAACAAATTTAATTCCTTTAGAATGGAATAGATAGAAATATATACATATATCTGTGAATATATAAACATGTATCTGTGAACTAAATCTAGGTGTCAACAATTGATATGGCAGAAATACATGAAGAACAGTCTTGTTCTTGGACCTCTGCAGTTACTTACAATAGTGCGATGAAGAGCGCTAAGACCATTGACAATTATTTCTGCTCCCAAATTGGATTTCCAGCTGCTCTTTTTGGCAATTGCTCTTGGCAGTGACTCCTGGCACAGATTCCATACAGCTTCTGGCAGATGCTCCCAACAACAGCTGCTCCCATCTGCAAGGGCTCTTCTCTGAAGTAGCTCCCACTGCCAGTGAATTCCATTATTAAGACTCAAGGGCAATAGCAGCTTATCCTTTTTTGAAGGGCGCTTGCCACCATTGTTCTTTTCATGATGCTTTCCTCTTTCTACATGCAGCTTTCAGTGGGATTCACAGAGTCCTTTGGTTAATTACAGAATGAAATTGTTTATTTTGAAGGACTGAGTCAAATATATAAAGGTAAAAATCCTAAGTTATGAAATGTAGTGATATAGTCATAATAATTTTCATCTTCTACTTTTCTTCCCCATAAGGTTTGTATGTCCATTTCAGGTTATAACTACTTGAGGACATTATGCTAACCAATAGTGACTGGAGGGATACAAGCCTAGTGGAAACTTTACTGTCCTCCTCCCTCCCCTCCTCTTCCCTCCCCTCTTCTGTCCTCTCCCCCATCTTATCATATTCCTTCCCATCTCATTTCAATCTCATCATCACATTTCACAGCACACATCTCTTCAAAAACACTCTTGTTATTTTGAGGATGCTTCTCTCATCTAATTTCAGTACATGTGGCTGAAGTGGAAGATAGATTACAAAAACAATTTCTTTGGTTGAAGGCTTATACTACATCTTTATACACAGATTCTATGTTGAATTAGGCAATGGAATTCCAGAAATTATATATATATATGTATTTTATCTACTTATTGAGAGCAAAGAAACTTTTTCTGATGATTTTTTTAGAAATATTTTTTAATTGCTGGTGTCAACTTTGGGAGCATGGCATTTCTATTATGTAGTTCAATATTAGGTGAGAAAACTCAGGAAAAAATGGGAGTCTCAAATCCCATCTGCCTATCTTTCCCTAGGTAGCAAAGAACAGTTTTCATTTCAAATATTTTCTCCTGCTCTCTCTACCAATACAGGTTTAATTTTTGCATTTAATTGTTATTATGAATTCCATAACTAAGCAGTAATAATGCCCACAGGGCTTAAGGACAATCAAGTATCCCCATAGTGATCATGTGTCTTTCAGGCTGTTCTTCCAAAAAGAATTGTAAAAATTAATTAACATTTGTAAAAAATGAAAGGTATAAATATCAAATGATATTATATCAGTTTATGTAGTTTACAAATTATATAAAATATTTCACAAAATACAAAAAGGGCGAACAAGTTATTTTTCCTAAGAATTTTGCATGATTGTGAGGTCATCCCAAGTACAAAATAAATTTTGGAAACTGTTTTCATCCCAAAGACATTTAGCAGTATTTGTTACACATATGCAAAATGTCCTTTGTTAACCTCATGTATGAGCTAGGGTGCCAGGAAACTAACTTCAGTCTTTCTTGGGAAATCTTCTTAGAGCCAGTCATCACTGAACAGAAAAGCTATGAGAAAGGCAATGTGAGCTTAGGCACCATCATTGTTTCATCCTCTCATTTTTCATTTGAATAAGTCAATTCTTAGAGAATTTCACTGATGCACTGATGCTCACTTGCTTCTGACATCTATTGTCTTTTCTCCATCTCCATAACCCAGGTCCTGTTACTCTGCGGGTATTAGGCATGATTTGGGCTTATACAAATTTTTTTTTTTAGTAATCACATGTTTAACTTATTGTATATCTAAAAACTATTATAAATTTTGGGTTATACAAGTGTAAGTACTATTGAAAATGAAATTCATGTGATAGATTTAGACATCTAATTGGCTTTATAAACTATTCTTGAATTGGAAAGCACCCTACCTAGCAAGTAGAAAAGTACGGAAAGAAACTATGCAAAATGAAAGGTTTTTATAGTTAGGAAGATGGTGAGACAAAGACATTTAAAAAAAGATTACTTCAGGCACCTTAGGAAAAGACAGGTGTCTTCTGCAGATCACCTTACAAGTGCTGACCTAGAAACTCCATAGTGATTGATTTAACAGCCTTCTTTGGGAGAGTTTAACTAATATTAAGTCTTGGCACCACCTCGCCCATGAAAGTCTCCTTTTGAGCCTGTTTTAACTCTTTTTTATTTAACCATATTTAGGACAAGGATAAATTAAAAATGCCAGAGAGCTTTAATTTAAGGTACAGTTAAATAAAAGTAAATATTATATGTGATAGTGATATGGTTAAGGCCAAAATTAATGAAACGACTGAAATCTATAAAGCAATTCTCCTTGTGACTTGTGGTGTGACAAAATATGTTTTGTTCTTGTTGTTTCAGTACAGACCCAGAGGAAGTGAGTTGACCTGAGTGTGACCTCAGCCATGTCCTTAAGAATTCAGGACAAAGCCCAAAAACAGACACACACAGATAAATGAAGAGGAAAAGAAAGGGTTTATTTACAAGGTGGAGCTAGAGGAGGACAGAACTGAGAGAGAGGGAGAAGGAATGGGTGAGCGGAAGTGAGAGCTCATTGGTAACACATGATCAAATACCGCCCATCCTTTTTATAAGTGGTACTATTACAGGGCAACCCTAATATAAAATGGGTTTGCCGAACTGGGTCCTCACCCGTGTGCTTAGAAGACTTTTATAAGTTCCAACTTTAGGTACACATGATAAAAGTTATTAACGGTCTTATTTTATGAAAGAAGGGGAATAAAACTGTAATAATACCAAGGGAAAGTGAGGGATACAAATTTGTAAATATTTTACCAGATTTTTTAAGCAATGGCACATTGAGAGCTGACTCCGAGTCAAGTGAAATGGCCCCAAATTAAAAAATAGATGGCTCCAAAGGAAGAGAAAGCCCAAGGCTCACCTCTCTAGTTTTATAGCCAGCCTGGCTGCTTAACTTCACCCTTAGTTCCCAGTAATCCACTCTTTAATATTTGTAGTTTGGGAATACTGGTGGTCTGGAGTGGGGGCTAAAATTCACACATCCATTTGTGTGAATTTGTGTGAATTTCCCCCTAACAGTACCACAGAAATGCAAATCAAAACCACACTGAGGTATCACCTTACATCATTAAGAATGGCATACTCATCCAACCACTATGACAAGTGGTGTGGAGTGTCCTCAAGCCACTAAAAATGATGCTTCCATACAATGCAGCAATTTCACTCCTAGGAATCCATCCAATGGACACAAAAACATTAATTCAAAAGGACACTTGCACCCTTATGTTTATTGCAGCACTTTTCACCATAGGTAAGCTATGAAAACAACCCAAATGCCCCAAAATAGATGACTGAATCAAGAAGACATGTTTTATATATGTGAATATTACTCAGCAATCAGAAAAGATAAACTCATGCTATTCACAGCAACATAGATAGAGGTGGAAGGGATTATGCTGAGTGAAATAAGCCAGAAAGTGGGGGTCCTCCCTGGTGGCGCAATGGGGTTCAGAAAGTGGGGGTCCTCCCTGGTGGCGCAATGGGTTAAGCGGCGCATTTGAAGCAAAACGCAGCCACTGCAGCACGAGTTCGATCCCTGCTGCCAGCCAGGGAGGTGACCCACATGGCCCAGCAGACCTCTCCTGCCCTACCCGCTGCTCCCCTCAGCAGTGTGTTTCAGTTAATCTGCCTGTTCTGTTCCCTGCTCTGTCTCTGGTGAATCCTCTCACCCCTACACCTCTGGCCTGTACCCCAGTGCTTGTATGCATAAACAAATAAATCTTTAAAAAAAAAAGAAATAAGCCAGAAAGAAAAAGAAAAGTAGCCGATAGTTTCACTTATGGGAGGAATGTAGAAGAAAAAAATAAGAGATCAGGGAGAAAAAGAGTAAAACAGAGCCATTCTGCATGGGAGGAGGAGGGAGAAGCATCAAAATAAAGGTAGAAGAGGAAAAAAAAGCAAGGTGGAATAAGCCATAATAGATTGAATTAGGAGGTGTCTTCCAGTGAAAGTAGAAGTTGTGAAAGAGTTTTGAAGAATGAGAACATGAAAAAATTGAATAAACTAAGGTGGAGCAATACCTGAAACTCAAGTTTAGAAGATTTATGTTTCTTTTTGAATTACTCAGAGATGATGAAAGCTCAAGGATGCATTATTAAGTGAAATGTTTCTTTTTAATTGAGAGTTCTACAGTTCTTTGTAAAGTATACATAATTAATGAGGCATAACTAGTAACCTATTGATTCACCTTCCTGTCACTTTCATTTTCCTTGTAAGGAGAAACCAACACAATAAAATATAAGAATGAAATGATTTCAGAATTCTTTTCCTGGAAAGGGGAAGTATAGAAGCAACTCTGTGGTTTGCGTAGTGAATCTCATACTGCATTTCAGAGATTCTGCTTATAGAATGCTAAAATATTTAGGAGGTGCTTGTTTGGAGCCTGAGTGGGTGGTGTTCTGATCAAAAACTTCAGAAAATACCCAGAAAACAGCTTTTTAGACTAAATCTTCATATGATTTAATGATGTCAGTTACATTTTTTGTTTAATAGTGAATTTTTCAATAATCAAAATGCAGAGAGCCTCAGAAATAATACAAGTTATGGTTCCTAGGTTTGTGCTTTTAGCCAACCTTACTTCAGATCTCTATCCTCTTCATGGATTTAGTCTCTCAAATACTCACAGTTCTACCATCAATGTAGTCAATTTAAGTGCATAGGATAATAAACAGGGAACTTGGAAATATCCAAAACCATCGTATGATTCCAAAGAAAGCATTCAGTAAAAAGTAACTATGTTTGGATTTGAAGGATGAATATAAACCAGATAATGAAACTGAAGGAGATATTTTAAGTAGTTAGAATCTTGTGTGCAAACATATAGGGATACACATAGCATGGCATTTGTGGACATTAATCATTTTTAATGGGTTAATGAATTCACACGGGTGACTAATGAATATAGGTTGTATGGGATAGTAGGGGCTTTCTCTTATTTATATAGCATTTTTAAGACATTTCATTAATGAAATTACTTCATTTTTCAGGTTGTATCTCTTCAGTTGTACAGATGAATGTGGTTTGGGGTGATATCTTATATTTTTACTGATTGTTCACACATATATCACAGTGTTAAATATGTTGTTATTCCACAGCAAGTAACTATAGTGCCAAGTGTGTTCTAAGTTCTCAGTAAATGATGAATAAATAATTAATTCTTTGACACTGAAAAAGATTTTAATTTCTTGTAGTTTGTAATTTTTCTAGTTACTACTTTTAATAATAAAAGAAGTGCTTGTTTAAATAACATGGTTTTTAAATTGGCAATAGATACGTAAACACAGGGACATTAATACAACTTGGAACAGTGCATTCTACCTACAGTTAATAGAACATAATGTCTGTATACTGTTGTATTAAAGTGGTAACTCATACTAAGAGTAATACATGCTTTAAGACAAAACTTCCTTTACTTTTTTTTTTAAAAGATTTATTTATTTATGCATACAAGAGCTGGGGTACAGGCCAGAGTCATGGGAGGTAAGAGGATTCACCAGAGAGAGAGTGGGGAGCAGAACAGGCAGATGAACTGAAGTACACTGCTGAAGGGAGCAGCAGGTGAGACAGGAGAGGTCTACTGTGCCATGTGGGTTAGCTCCCTGGCTGAGGATAGAACTTGTGCTGCATTGGCTGTGGATACATCATAGTGTTGTACTTAACCCCTTGTGCCATGTGGGTTCCCTCCCTGGCCGGGGATTGAACTTATGCTGTTGTGCCACAAATGCTTCACGGTGCAGTGCTCAACCCACTGTTCCACCAGGGAGGCCCAAAACTTCCTTTATTAATAGTAGCTTTTTTTACAGAATTTTGTTGAATTTGAAAAAGTAATGTAAATGGTAATGTTTATATTAAACTGAATATGCACAGTTATAACAGAAAAAAATCCCTTAGAGTTTTAACTTCTCTCTTATAAACAGAGCTCTGTACCTCTCTTTTCTCCTCCATGTTGATAATATTCTTCCTACTTTGAGCACTTAATGCCTTCTATTTCTTGTCTAACTTCTGTCCTTAAAAGACAAATGAAGTTATAATATCTGGATACTTCTACATCCTTTTTTTTTTTTTTTTTTTTTCAGTTGCCTAGACTCCTCAGTCTTAGAATTTCCTTCATTTTGAGTTGAAACAGGAAACAGAACTAGAATGAAATGATTTCCTGCTTCATTTCAAAGTAAATCAGTCATTTACTTGTGATGAGTTTTCACTCAATATACACCAATAAGAAAACAAATTACTTCAGACAGGATTAAGGATTTGCTGATGATGAAAAGGAAGATTTTACTATTTAAGGAACTAGGTTTTCTGCCAGCAAGTGAAGACATTTGTGATTTATGCATTTAAGGACGATCTGAAGTTTTAGAGAAGCATGTATCTCGCCCAGGCAGAGCAAAGCTTTAGTAAGATAAAATTCTATAACCTGCTCATTTGGTTTTGTCTTCTTTGGACACCCAAATCTTGACTCTAATGGTCAAGGGTAGTATATTCACTCCTAGTACATAAGAGAAATTATTCATCTTACATTCTAAAGAAACAGGAAAATAAATAGCTGCCAAATTTAATTTAACATCTTTTGAATTAAATAAAAATACATGAAGTCTGACAAGTTCAGTCTTCTGCTGGATGCTATCATTCTCCTCTGGAGTTCACTGCCACTCTTTGCTGATGGACCCCTCTACTGACACAAAAACTTAGTTGCAGGTTATTCTTAGTTTTGGCTAGAGAGTTGGTCAAATATTACTTTAAATATAATCAATATTATATTTAATGCAAAATAAGCAGCTTATTAGTGCTAGAAAACTGTTTTCTAGGACTGCTATGGGAGAAAAGCAAACATCTCAGCCTCATGACTTCTTCCTGAAAGCATAGTCCTCTTAGACCATATCCTCAGGCCAGATGAGTTTCCTCAGTGTGACTGCTAGCTCTTTTGCATCTGTTTTGATCAATAAATGTTCTGCCATCCTTGAAATTTAGCTGTTAGCTTTGTACCAACACAAAGCTCGATATTGTGCAAGTTTCATATATTGTCTATCAGTTTTTATTTAGTGATAGATTTTATTGTACTTTTTAAAAATGTGATAATAAATTATACCATAAAATGAATCATCTTGATCATCACTACTGCAAACTATTTTGTATCTCTGTATATGGCTAATATTTTCATGTGATTTGGGTTACATGTAAGTAAGTAGATTCTGAAGCTAAATATTTACTTAAAATTTTTTCCCTTATGTAGGGCCTCCCTGGTGGTGCAGTGGGTTAAGCAACACACTATGAAGCAAACCACAGCCACTGCAGCACAAGTTCGATATCTGCCGCTAGCCAGGGAGGGGACCCACATGGCGCAGCAGACCTCCCCGGCCTTGCCCGCTGTTCCCCTCAGCAGTGTACTTCTATTGAAAACAAAACAGAAGTGTAATGTCATATATGTGAGAGAATAGAATGTTTCAAAAAGGAGCTAATGAGGGACCATATAAATGCTACTGAGAGAAAGAAATATGAGGAGGAAAAGACGATCTTGGATTGAGTGTTAGCATTCTCATGACTTCCTCCAAATTCTATAGTGAGTCAAACACAGTGCCAGGATTATAATGGATATTATTTTGGAATTTATTTTTTATAATGCAAAATATTCTTCTTAGTTAGGCAGATGGATAACTTGGGGAAATAACCTAGGTAATTTCCTTTAAATCCCAACCTGATCAAAATAGTGCAGTTAAAATCAGAGAAGATTTAAACCAACCCAAAAGGAAAATTTATAGGATTGTCAAACAATGGTACATTTGTTAGTTAAGAAAAAAAAATGCATCTATAGATTATATATGACTTCAAAATAATAACAAAAGTAAAATGCAGGTTATATGGATTACCCTTATAAAATGGTACTAGTAGTAGTCAAAACTTTTGAACTCAGTGCCTAATTTAGATATTACAAATATTAATATAGTATCTGTGAAACTTCAGGCCATGTATTTTTTAAGACCTTTTTTCTTTTAAGATTTCATTTATTTACGCATACAGGAGATGGGATACAGGCCAAAGGTGAGAGGATTCACCAGAGACAGAGTTGGGAGCAGAGCAGGCAGATCTACCAAAATACACTGCTGAGGGGAGCAGTGGGCAAGGCAGGGGAGGTCTGCTGCACCATTTGGGTCCCCTCCCTGGGCAAGGATTGAACTTGTGCTGCAGTGGCTGCTGAAGTCCCACAGGGAGGCGCTCAACCCCATGAGCCATGAGGGAGGCCCCATGTCATCTTCTTTGCTATCTTCATAATCCATTTTGCAAAAAATGCTTACTTCTTGCATTATTTTATAGTGAAAAGTTTCAAGAACTGACCTCTTGTTTAAAATGATCTAGTCAATTAGAAAAATATGTTAAGTTCATTTATTTTCTAGTTGAATAATTTATATAGACATGAATTTTCTAGCCAAATGCAACAAAATAAAATTTTGTACTGATACAGTTTCTAGTAATTTGCACTTGATTATGATTTTTAATGTGTAGCTTTACATTTTTTCTTAAAGTTGAATATTTTTAACACAATATTAAACAAAAAATTAGAAAACAATTCAGTGAAGAGAGGTTCTAATCAGAATGGCATATTAAATTCTGATCTGGAAAAAAATTAAAAATAAGGAGGAAATTTCAGTAAATAACTGTAATGACTACTTATCTTCAGAAAATAAGCCAATGCCCATAAAAGCACAGAAATGTTTATAAGACATTCAACATTGCACAATCTCTGATCTTCAAACTGGAACATAGCTTTGTCATAATACCATTTGAATGTGAGGAGATAAAACCTGATATCTTTTCATGCAGGGATTATTATGTGTATTTTTACAGTTTTTTTAGTTTATCAGTTAACAATGTGTTCTATTGCTAGACACTTGAGCGTTAAAGATTATTATGTTTTCAAAGAGAATTGACTCATATTTATTATGTAAAGTCTCTCTTGATCAATGACAATTTTCCTTGTCTGAAGTTTGCTTTGTCTGAAATTAATATAACTACTCCAGTTTTATTTTAATTACTGTAGTTTGGTCAATCTTTTCTCCATAAATTCACTTTAAATATATTTGTATATGTATATAATAATATGGATTTCTTGGATATAATGTTCCCATATGAGTGTGTTTGGGCTTATGACTGGATATTCAAGAACTTGGAGAGAACATGATATGAATTTACTGTATTTTCATCTTGTGAGGAGAGAGCTACAAGGAGGCCATCTACAAACCAGGAAGAATGCTCTAAATAGGACTAATCTACTAAACTTCAATCGGTTTCCATATATGATGCAAATAACAGTCAGGTTAACTTTTTGTTCTCTCTGCTATCCAATTGATTCAGAACCATTATTGAAACAATTTCCTTTCTCCATGAATTAGAGCAGAATCATTATGGTAGATCAGTTCCATAAATATGCATATATGTTTTGAGGCCATTTATTTCCCTTAATATGTATGCTTATTCTTTGGTTAACTAAGCTGTCATTTTATAGTAAGACATGACATCTATTAATATAAATCTTCAATTTTGTTTTTGTTCTTTGGGTGTTTTTTGAATTCTGGATTCTTTGCATACCCACATTGAATTCAGAATTAGTTCATTAATTTTCACAAGGAAAAAGAGCTCTAGGTATTTTCATTGTACTTTCATTGTATTTATAGTTTATTTTAGGGAAAACTGACACCCATGTTAATTATCTCATTCATGATCATTAATTACAGTATTCTTTTATTTAGGTCTTCATAAACTCTAGCAGTATTTTTCACAATTTTCAGAATATTGGTCTTTGAAAACTTTAATTTCATATTGTCTCTAATGTTAAAAATTGATATATGAAATTTATAATTCTCCTCTTAACTAAAATTTATTTGTGATTAATTGCCCTTGGAAAATGATGTGCTACTGTACTAAAAATGATGTGATCTCAGTTACTAAAAGTGCTATAATTTATATTTTTATAAATATAAAAATAAAATTTTTATAAATATAAAACAACAAATTGTTTTAATTAAATTTTGTGTAACTACCTACATATAAGATCAATTAATTATGTGAAATTATTATTAAAAATCATACTATTTAAATTAAAATACATATATTAATAAAAAGCATACTATTTAAATAAAGAACAGGAGACCATTTCTGTCACGCCACCTCCTGCAGAGTCTGTGTGAACAATTGCGCAGGACTTGGCAAAATGCTTCAAGGAAGTGTGCACGCAGGAGGAGGTGGTGCACCATCAGCCCCTTATGTTCTTGGCTGTTTCTTCCTTTTACTTATTTGTCTGATTCTTTTGGTAATTTGTAATTGGCATTAATGTATTGTATCCTTTAGAACACCAGGTGTTTCAACAACAGCACCCATTGTTAGAATCAGAGTTTGTCTAAACTTAGCTGACTGACACTTGAAAAATGACCTACAGGCCTACTTCCTTAATCTAGCAGGACTGGTGCAATGTTAGAGTCAAATGTTAGAGTCAGAGTTTGTCTAAACTTAGCTGACTTGAAAAATGACCTAAATGCGACCTACTTCCTTATCTAGCAGGACAGCTGGTCCTATACCTCAGGCTCTCTTGGGCAGTTAAGGGCGGGGCGTATGAAACAGTTTGTTATCTTAGAATGTGCACCCTATACGGGGCAGAAGCCTGCGCCCGCCAAAATGAATCTCCAGCACAAGTTTAAACTTTTGTGTCTCTTCTTTGTTCTTACGGAAACTCGGTCCTTTACACCATGACCACTAAATACAGAGTCGGTCACTCACGAAAACACCTTGTCTTGAAGTCACTTCGCCCTCAGATGTTTCTTTGTTGTTCAAGTTTACAGTTAAGGCGGCCAAACAAAATGCACATAATCCTGGAAATTTTGTTAATAACTTACAATAAGAAAAATTACTTATTCAGACAGAAAGTAAAACAGAATTACCAAAAGTAGATAGGATTATAGGAAAAGGCTCAGGAGAAACAGATAGTAAAAGGCAATTGCCCCCCATGATTGTGACTTAGCTTGGTCTAGCATATGTCACAGGAGGCAGGCTGTGGAGACCATCTAAGGGAGGTTACATGGGAAAATTCCCAGAGCAAACAGACACACACACACATCAAATACAAAAATATATGTAGGAAAAGTGTGGTATTTTGTAGGTTTTATAAATAACTTATCTAGGTCAAGGCCACCTTGGTGTTTCCTCAGTAAAGAACAAAAAGAGTCGCTAAGTAAACAGCTAAAAACCTCCTTTAAATATTACAAAAAATAGTTCCCCAGAGGTCAGTGGCCTCCGGGATGGATTGAGAGAGTCTGGACAGTAAGAATAACATTAGAAGAGACAGAGAAACAAATCTGACAGAGGAAAGGATGGATGAGAGCAATGTATGCCTAAAGGCAAGGTTAAAGCTAGGTAGTGGCCATAGTGGCAGAACTTGAAAGTATCAGAGGTTAATAAGTAACCTTGAAAGGTCACCAAGGAAACCACAGTCTTAACACCAGGTAATCAGGGTATGATCTAACCTGTTTGTTCTAAGAAATCTGATATTCAACTAAAAACAATGTAACTACGAGATGAAAAACAATTGTACTAAATGCCAACATATTTTGTATAAATGCATGATGATCACTGCTCAAAATACATTCAGATGCTAATCCCTTGAGATTGTGACTGTCTGTCATTTGGCCGAATCCTTGTCCACCTTCCCTGGGTCCTGTCCCGGTGGTCTCAGTGCTCCGGCTGCGCTGGTCCATTGCAGGTAGTGTTACAGGGCAGGGAGAGGAGCACTCTAGGAGAGGAGCACCCCAGAACTTTCAAGCCTGCCCTTTTTGAATGGGTTTTGTTATTTGCTGCATTAAGATAACATATAAGGCCTTTAATGGAAAGGAACTTTAATATAATTAGGGTACAATACAGAAAGGACAAAGAACATAGTGACTAAGTTAAGCATTTAAAGTTACCCATTTTTTTGAGGGTAAAAATTTAGCTAAATAGGATTGGCCTAAAGCAAGGCCTAAAAGCCTGCCACACGTCTAAAGGATTTTTTAGTAGCAACCCATAGAAAAGGGTCAGAAAGAGTCAGACAAATCTGGGAGGAAAAGAGCAAAATTAAAATTAAGATGAAAATTGCTATTGTTAACTTTTCCACGGGTCTCTTACTTACATTTGTTCTAATTAGTTTAAGACCAAAAAGCAAGCAGTTTTTTCACATGTCCCTCTGCTCCACGTGCCTCCTCCAGGTCTCCTTGCTGCTTTTCATTTTTTTTCCTTCCTTTTCCTTTTTTTGCAGAAATCTTCTTTTCCTCCTCAGCTTTACCCACTTAGGGCAGAACCAGGATTTTGGAACTTCCCCTTTTCCTGGGACGACCCTGTTACAGTAGCACCCAACGTGGGGCTCAAAGCTCAATTAAGACATCCCTGGGGAAGGTAAGCTGTCTCTCCTCTTTTTTTCACTTTATTTTTCAGGCAAGGACAGAACCTCATCAGAGCGCTGCAGGCTCACTGGTAAAGGATCACCAGGTTAAGAAGACGAGAAGGTTATAATATTAATCATGGGGCAATCACAGTCAAAGGGCAGAGATCTGTTCTTGGTCAGTCTTGGGACATATGCTGGAAGGTCGGGGAAGTAAAGTGTCAAAAAAGTCTCTCATTGAGTTCTATGAGTTTATTTTAAAGGTTGGCCCTTGTTTCCCTGAGGAAGGAAGCCTTTATTTGCAAAACTGGAAATGTGTAGGTAGAAAAATGAGGCAATTTTATGAGCAGCATGGCCCCGGGAAGTCCCCATGCCTGCGTTCTCAATTTGGGTACAGATCAGAGATCTTTTAACCGATAAATCAGAAATGGAATTTTTGGCTGAAGAAGCCCCATCGGAGGAAATTAATGCAGAAGCCATGCCTTTCTCTTACCCGTCTAAGGATTATGAAGCAGGTGGTTCTCGCCAAGTTGCTAAGTCTGGCAATAGTGTAAATTTATTAAAAACTGAGCCCGATGATGATTGGGCAGATCCGCCTGATGATTGGGATCTAGATGATGAGGCGGCTAAATATCATGAAAAGGATAAAGAAAGAGATCACGAAGGGTTATTTGCATTGGCTTCTTCTCCTCCGTTATGTAAACCAAAAAGAATTAAGCCTAAACCTATGCCTCTGGCAGCGGGGTTTTTGGGAGCAATGCGAAAAGCCCGTAAAAAGGGTGACTTCTCCTTTTGCTGTCCAATTACACTTGTTGAAGATGATGATGAGCTCCATTGGGAGCCTCTCCCGTTAAAAACTTTAAAAGAATTACAAGTGGCAGTAAAAACCATAGGACCCTCTTCTCCCTACACTCTCCAGATTATTGATATATTGGCAGTATGTGGTTAACACCATATGATTAGTATTGTTAGGGGAAAAGACCCTCCTAAATAAATTACACAAATAGGTTATGGACTTCGACCCCCATTCCAGACCTACAAAATCCAAGAACTACAAATCCCATAAAGTCATTATCAAAAAGCAAATCACTAAAACCTGAGGGTGGAGTTAAGCAGCCAAGCTAGGTATAAAAGCAGACACGTGGACCTTGGGGGGGTGCTTTTTCCTAAAGAGCCAACTCTCAGCGCACCGTTGGGTTCCAGCTCCAAAAAACTAGTAAAATATTTACAGATCTGTAGTCCTTTCTTCCCCTTGTGTTATTCACTACGCTATTTTCCCTTCCCTTGTAAATAACCCTTTATTATGTGTGCCTGAAGTTAAAGCATTGTAAGTGCCATTTGAACGCGCGGGTAAAAACCCAATCAAGCAAACCCATTTTATATTAGAGTTGCCCTGTAACAGTTTGGCGCCCAACATGGTTTACCACGTTACACTATCAGACAGCAAAATCTGTACTTAGTCCAGGGCATTATATTTTATGGAGAACAGACTATGAAAATGGCGCTAGGGAAGTGGTTCAAAAATCACTTTTGAGAAGGGCCAGAAGCCCACAATGTCAATGCTTTTAGGAAGAGGTGATTTTGCTGCACCTCAAAGGCAGATAGGAATCCCTAGGCCTATGTTATAAGAGATCAAAGAACAGGAGACTGGGCCTCCCTGGTGGTGCAGTGGGTTAAGCAACGCACTATGAAGCAAACAGCAGCCACTGCGGCACGAGTTCGATCCCTGCTGCCAGCCAGGGAGGTGACCCACATGGTGCAGCAGACCTCTCCTGCTGTGCCCGCTGCTCCCCTCAGCAGTGTGTTTCTGTCTATCTGCCTGTTCTGCTCCCTGCTCTGTCTCTGGTGAATCCTCTCACCCCCCCCCCCACACCTCTGGCCTGTACCCCAGTGCTTGTATGCATAAATAAATAAATCTTTAAAAAAAAAAAA
>JAGFMF010012245.1:1938865-2020430 GCA_019455555.1 Galemys pyrenaicus
TCCCTGGCCGGCAGCAGGGATCGAACTCATGCTGCAGTGGCTGCGGTTTGCTTCATAGTGCGTTGCTTAACCCACTGCGCCACCAGGGAGGCCCCCCACATAATCCTTTTTAAAGTTCATCAATAATCTTTTCATTTTAGACTTTTTTCTAGAATTTTCATTTAACTCTTTTTTATTGCTTGAATTTCTCTGTTAGGATCCCATAACTTCATTTTGAAATTAATATTTGTTTGAAATATCTGTACACTAATTCTAACATTAAAGTCATCTTAACTACATCTATATACTAATTTTAATCTTGTTTATGTGTTTCATTTTCCTGGAAATTTCCATTACAATTTTATATTATATTACAGACAGTTCAAGGACACATCATAAGGTGTCTGGATTGATTTCTTCCATAAACAATGTTTGTTTGTATTTAAGAAACACTAAAATTATCAGTAGACCATTCTGCTTTTGTCAAGTTTGCATTTTAGCATATAATACTTTCTTTTTTTACAATACAACTATTTTTCATGTCTCATGGATGGACTTGTGTTCCTCCCCCAAATTTTTATGTTGAAGCCTTATTTCCCAAGGTGACTGTACTTAGAATTTTCTAGGGGGTATTAAGGTTAAACAATGAGGTCATAGGGAAAGGACCTAATTCATAGCACTATTGTTCTGATAAGAGGAATCAACACAGAAGAAAAATCCTGTGGAGACATAGTCAGAATCAACCATAGACAAGCCAGGACATGCAAGCATGTTGAGTGTGAACTTATAGCTATAGAGAAGAAAATTTATGTTCTATGCATCCAGGCTTTATGTTTTGTTGTAGTAACTGGAGAAAACTAATAAATCTCAGTCTCAATTGAATGTTCAATGAACTCAGTGAAATCTCTGCACTGTGATTAAAATATTCAACTATTGTTTGGATCTTATAAGACCTGGTATTTACTTTCAGATCTCTATCCACCATCAATCATTTTTAGTTAGGCTTTATGGAGTCTTGTGTCATACACATTTCAGCTCTCAATAGAAGGCATAAGGGAAAACTGATAAAAACTCTGGGGTTGTGCCTTTTCAGAGTTTGCTTTTTTGAGAAACAACTCTCTTTCAGCTGTCCTGAATTCCATTCTACATCATCTCAGCTCAGTAGGATCACCATTTTCCAATTGACTTCAATCTCCCTAAACTTTGGTCTGGAAAGTAGTCACAGGCAGATGGAAGAATTTGAAACTCACATTTTGTGTTATTCTTTTCTTAAGAAACACAGTCTTAAGAAACACAGATCAAAAATAGTTGCCACATATACTTTGCCCAATTTAGAGTTGTTTATAGTGAGAGGGTTAAGTTCAATATCAGTTACCTCAGCATCACTAGAAACAGTGACCTCATAAGAATTTTCCCACTTAAAGGTCATATCATAGAAAATGAAAATGATGGTATGTGTTCTTGCTATACCTGACAACTCATCGTCACACCCTTAAAGTTGAGCAATAAACAGGATTCCTTGGCAGCTATCACATGTGTACACAAGAACCTTTTGATCTTTACAAGCATTACTTTATACAGTATTGATGTAGAAAAAAATAGTACAAGTGATAATACTGCCAACTTGCTTTCAGTTTTAAATAGCTATCACCATCCTTACAATGGAAAATAGCATAAAGAAAAAAACACAACTAAATTTAAATCTCTAATCCTAGTTCACTTATAATAATCTAGCACTATTAAGCTTTTGCTTTAGAAATTTGGGAATTCAATCATTTTTTCTTAATTCATGTAGGTAGATAATATTAAATTTTAAATTTATAAAGGAGAGAGGCATTGTGAAGTTGATTATAACTTGGTGTCAAAATGTAAGTGTTCCAATCCTAAATCTCTGTGACCTTGGGAAAATTACTCAACTTCAATGAGTCATATTTTCTGCATTCCTAAAGTGAGCTAATAACCTGTTTTAAAGTTAAGTGTCATAGGTAAGGATGTTGGTACAAAGTAAGCATACAGTAAATGAACTTTAAATCTTATAAGTAGAACAAAGAAGTACAACCCTTGATTATTTTCAAAAAAAGTTAAAAAAATAAAGTTATTCAATAGCTAGTCATAACAAATTCTAAAGAAACAATTTAGTTAACTAAGAGAGTGAAATTTATGACTCACATCAAAGAAGTGATTCAGATATTCCTCTCAAAAGGGAAGTTCAACAATGGTGAATTAAAGAAATACATTAAAATTCTTATAGAAGTTCCAACAGGTCCATATGTCCCTGTTGAGATACAAATTTATTTTGTGGAAAAATCCATCAGACGCTTAAAGTGCATAACAGCTGACTTGTGACACTGTGTCACTAAGATCAAGTTTTTTCTTTTGAAATTACCAGGTACAGATATTAGACACATTCCAGGTTGGTGGTTTAAATACTGTGATCTGAGGAATCAGAGACCAATATAGGTATATTTTAAAGTTTATATATTAGGTGCCCACATATAATTTTGATTTTTAAAAAAAGGCAGGACGTGGCAAAGGGAGTAAGGAAAGAAAGAAACCTGAAAGTATTGAAAGAATTATTGCTCTTTCTGAATTATGTGATATTAATTAGTTTAACAATAACAACAACTACTATTAGTATTATCAACATCATCATAACTGGAAAAGTGAAATTTATTCTCAAGAATTCTATAAGGAAAATTTGTCAACATTTTACAAATGATATATTAAGACTTGGACATTTCAAGTAATGTAGGATTGAAGCAAGCATGTCTGATTTCAAACTCTGCTCCTTTTTCAACATACAAGACTGTCCCTGCTTTCACCGCTACTATTCAACATAGTATCGGAAGTACTAGATAGACCAATTAGGAAACAGAAGTTTATAAAATGAATCCAAACAGGAAAATAGGAAGTAATCATTATATGCATATAACATGATAATTTACATAGAAAATCCTAAAAACTCCATGAAAAAAAATTAAACCGTAACAGGACACAAAATCAATACACAAAAATCAATTCCCTTACTATATGCAAACAATGAGCTAGAAGAGACAGAGCTCAAGAAAACAATCCTATTTACAATTTAATGAAACAAATTAAAAACTTAGGAGTAAATTTAGCAAAGGTGATGAAGGACCTACACAAAGAAAACTATAAGACATTGCCAAAGACCCACTCCAGCTGAAGGCCAGGTACCCACAGGATGGAATGGCATCAGTGAGTGAGAGGTGGGTGAGGAGGTACCACACTTGATCAGGGTATGGCACACATCCTACTGAGGGTCTCAGCAGGTCTTTATTTATACATTACAAGCAAGCAGTAGGATTGCATCAGCAGGTGTATAGAGCAGGAAATTAACAATCATTACTTTTTTTTAAGAACAGCTTGGGGTCTTGTGACCCACCCCCCCCCCCCAGTCAAGATGTACGACTCATACAATTTACATGCAAAACAGCATGTTTCTATTGGTATTTTGATTTCAGTGGTTATATAAGTTATTTATTAATGTTAAAACAGGTATAGCAACTTTGCACAATCACAACTAAAGGATTTTGTTTTACTCTGAATATATGATAGACTACTAATCACAAAGTCTAAGATTAAAGTAGTGTTAATGCTTAAAAACTACAAGCCCCCAATGAAAGGGAAATACTAAAATTAAAACCTAAATTATATCTAGATTCTATACAATCTTTAAAGGGAAGCCCTAACCTCAATATATACCCTAAATCTAAAAGTTACAATCACAATTTAAGCAAAACAAAGGCAAAAAGGAGGGTAGGAGGGTAGGAAGGGCTGATGTGACTCATGCATCACCTAGGAAATGCAGAACCTTTCATAATGGCCCAAGTACAAAGGTTATGCTTTGGTCCCCAAGATTTGTTTCCCATAGTGAATGTTTAAGTCTGGGAATTTTCCTAATAGCTAACTTTAGAATTTGTAGAATAAACACATTCCAAATTGTATCTGTTTTTACCTGGTTATACGGTATTGATTTTCTAGAATTTGTATTATAATATTAGCCAATCAGTAGTATGTCATCAAAATGCATAGCAACCAATTACTTTGTTTAGTAAAACAGCCAATTTTACAACCACTCCCATGGAAAATTTTCCAGTAAGTACATTTTTAGAGACTTACAAAACTTTAATTATTGGATCAGCCAAAACAAAAAAGGAATCCGGGGGGCGGGCAGCTGTGGAGCCCTGATTTTTCAGTATAGTTGCCTCATGATGGACTTTTGTCACATGGCACGTGTAGCACAGCCCCCATCAAGACATTATTAAAAGAAGTAAAAGACAAAAAGAGTAGACAGTTATTCCCTATTCATGGATTGGAAGAATAAACATTGTCAAATGTCCTTCTTACCCAAAAAAATGTACAGAGTGCATCAAAGTTTCAATGTCATTAATCAAAGAAATAAAACAAACATTACTGAAATTCATAAGGAATGACAAAATACCCAAATAGTCAAAGCAATTTTGTGACCAAAAAAAAAGAGGAAGAATAACAGTACCACACATAAAGATTCAAACTATACTACCAACCTATGATATTCAAAACAGTATGATACATGAGTAAAAATAGACACATAGATAAGTGGAATAGAACTGCAAGCTCAGAAAGTAAGCGCACTGATATGGTGAGTTCATATATGACAAAGGGCAGAGTAATACATTAAAGAAAAAAAATATTCAATAAATGGTATTAAGAAAACTACCACATTTAAAGGGATGAAACTAGACCACTATCACACCATACACAAAAGTCAACTCAAAATGAATAAAGAACTTGTATGTAAGATGTGAAAGCGTAAAATGAATACAATAAACACTCTACTACCACATAAGCTTCAGAGATGTCTTCGCAGATTCATCTCCAATAACAAGGAAAACAAAAAAGGAATATAAACAATGGGGGCTACACCAAACTAAAAGGCTTCTGCACAGTGAAAGAAGTAGTCAGTAAAACAAAAATATATCCTACTGAATGAGAGAAATATTTATACACTATACATCTGACAAAGGGTTGATAATTAAGATCTACAAAGAATTCATACAGCTCAAAAAGAAAACAAGTAAATAGGCAATTTTCCAAAAAAGACATAGAGATAGCCAAACAGGTACCTTAAAAAATTCTTAGCACCATGTACCATGTATGGTCAGGGAAATTAAAATTGAAACCACAATGAAATATCACTTTATTCCTGTGAAATGGCCCCTATGAAAAAAGTAGAAACAATAAGTATTAGTGAGGATGTGGAGAAAAAGAAATATCCTTTCACTGCTGGTGGGAATGTATACTGGTTCAGCTCCTATGGAAAACCATATGTTTTTCAAAATACTAGAAATGAGAGGGCATCCTTGCTGGCACAAGGATTTAAGCACCACACTATGAAGCATCTGCAACCACTGCAGCACAAGTTCAATCCCCGGCCAAGGAAGTGACCCACATGGAGCAGCAGACCTCTCCTGTCTCACCCACTGCTCCCTCAGCAATGCATTTCAGTAGGTCTCCCTGTTCTGTTCTCTACTCCATCTCTGGTGAATCCTCTCACCCCCTGCACCTCTGGCCTACACCGTAGCTCTTGTTTGCATCAATAAATAAATCTTTTTAAAAAAAATTAGAAATGGACCTATCATTTGACCCAAAGACCAATTCCTAGGTATCTACCTTGAGAATACAAAAACACTAATTCAAAGGGAAATATGCATTCCTATGTTTGCTGCAGCACTATTTACAATAGCCAGTCTATGGCAACAACCTAAGTGTCCAAATACAGATGAATAGATAAGGAATATGTGATATATAAACACAAAGAATTTATTCAGCTATTAAAAAAGATGAACTCTTGCTATTTGTGAAAATAACCTTGAAAAAAGTGTTAATAATTATGGTGCTTATTTTATATAGGTGGTAATGAGCTATAAATCTCATTTTCTCACCATCACCTTCTAATCCAAATTTCATTTGTAAGATCTTGCTATGCTGCAATATATGTGTCTAGCTCATAGTTTTTCCCCATGGAATATGTCTATCACTTATTACTTAACCAGCTTCCTAAAAATGGAGACACCTAAGATTCTTTCAATTCTCTATTACCATAGAGCAGAGAAGCACCATACTGATCAGATTGTGAATTTACAGAAGATAATAAATTTAAAAATATTACAGAGTTGCCTGACACCCAGTGAAAACTGAGTAAATGGTAAGCTATTAGTATGACTTTTTTTTCCATACCATTGAAAAAACTTATAAGGAAAACCATTTTCCTTAAAACTTCCATGCTTATTTGTAACAAAAGTATCAGGACATGTCATCACATGTCCAGTCCCTCCAAGGGGGAACTCAGAGTGACTCTGTCATCTTTATTCAGGTTCTTTTCTCCCTTATGATGATGCTCTTATCAGTAAGTTCTCCAGCAAGTGGAATGAAGAACAATGTGATAAAGCTCATCCTGACCACTCCCAACACCCCGCTGACACCTTTCTCTCCAAGACCCAGAGCTAGACATGGTCCCACAGCAGATCACGTTGCAACTTGCAGTTCCACACCCCAGTTAATTCTCATTCCAAGAAGACATGTTCCTTCCTGATTCCAGAGACGAAAGGACTAAACTTTCTTCAGAGAGGTTGCTTCCCACTCTCCTGGCAGCCCAATGGGAATCCAAACTTCATCTAAACTAGCCACATTTCTAACCAAGAGTATCCAGGAAACTAGTGAGAAACAAAATGAGAGAAATAAAGAGTGAAGGTTTTCATCAGGGGCAGTAAACTTAATAGAACAAACAAACAAAAAAACAACTCCAGATAAGCTATTTTTATTTCCAGATCTTTTAGAAAAGCTGCCACTTACAATACATGCCCTGAAATGTGGGCTGGTGAAACAAGCGGAGGATGGAGAATAAGTTCTGCCTGGCTCAGGAGCCCTTTGGTGCATAATCTCAGACACCCCCCATATTTCTTCTAGGGCCAAAGTTTCCACATGAAGATACTGAATAAAATTTTATCTGTGTGTTCTTCAAAGTCTCAGTTCTTTGTTCTAAAAATAAATAAATAAATGTTTTATGTTCCATCTAAATATACCAATATAAGTAGTATCGCTCAAGTTTTTGCTAGAATGTTTTATTAAATTGAGAGAGAAGATTATCACATTGATACAAATAAATTTATGTCAGCTAGCACACAGTGAAGCATCAATTGTTCCCAAAACATTTATTTTGCAGGATTTAAGTCTTAGAATGCAGAATTCAAAGAAAATTTTAGATCACTTGTCACAATCTCTTTATTTTATAGGTGAATAAAATATGTGATATAAAACAATGAAAAGATGTGTTTTGTCAGTCAGGATCTGAGCCTGCTCCTCCATCTATTTCTGATACTGTCATTTACATTCATTTTGTGTTTCCTATCCCTTGTCTTTCTCACAGGTGGATACATCATAGTGAAGTACGTATCTCAGTAGTCACAAAATATATGGCGATAGTTCACAGGTGATGTGGTGGAAAAACTATGGGGACTATAATGATGTAAGAAAAAATTTTAATTAATACAAAACAACATAAACTTGGCATATATTTGCAGGTCATTAGACATCCTGTTGTGTTCAATACTGCCCATATCTCATTCAGTATGGTATCATTTCATTTAAGTTATGGTTTCTTTATCTGTGAAGAATTTTTTCAGTTTGACATAGTCCCAATTCTTTATGTTCTCTTTTGTTTTCCTTGCTGTTTAAAACAAATCCCTAGGGCCTCCCTGGTGGCGCAGTGGGTTAAGCAACGCACTATGAAGTAAACCGCAGCCACTGCAGCACGAGTTCGGTCCCTGCCGCCGGCCAGGGAGGGGACCCACATGGCATGGCAGACCTCTCCTGCTGTGCCCGCTGCTCCCCTCAGCAGTGTACTTCCGTTGATCTGCCTGTTCTGCTCCCCGCTCTCTGTGGTGAATCCTCTCACCCCCCACACCTCTGGCCTGTACCCCAGTGCTTGTAAGCATAAATAAATCTTAAAAAAATAAAAATAAAACAAATCCCTAAAGATCACTGAAGATTATGTAATGAAATATTTTGCCTATATTTTTTGCAGTGTATTTTATGGTTTCAATTCAAGTCTATTACCTATTTTGAATTGATTGTTGTTATAGAAGGAAAGAGTGGTCTAGTTGCATTCTTTTGCATGCAGCACTCCAAATTTCCCAGCACAATTTGTTGAAGAGGCTTCCCTTGTTCCAGTGTACATTATTGGCTCCTTGGAAATAGAAATAGATTAACTCTCTGTATAGGTGAGGTATATTTCTGGGTTCTCATTTATAGTCCATTGGTCTGTGTGTCTGCTTTTTCCAGAACCAGACTGTTTTCATTATTATATAATTTGAAGCTTGTAGGTGTATTGCCTCCATTCTTTCTGTCAGGATTGCTTTTGTTATGTTGTCTTTTGTAATTCCATATAAATTTTGGCAGTATTTATTTCAGTTCTTTGAAAAATGGCATTGATATTTTTATTGGGGTTGCAATTGAATCTGTGTACTGCTCGGAGTAGGATGGCCAGTTTGATGATGTTGATTCTTCCTGTCCACAAGTAGGGAATACTTTTCTACTTTGTGTTATCTATATTTTTTCTTTTAAAAAAATTTATATAGGGCCTCCCTGGTGGCACAGTGGGTTAAGCAACGCACTATGAAGCAAACCGCAGCCACTGCAGCACAAGTTCGATCCCTGCTGCCGGCCAGGGAGGGGACCCACATGGCGCTGCAAACCTCTCCTGCTGTGCCTGCTGCTCCCCTCAGCAGTGTACTTCCGTTGATCTGCCTGTTCTGCTCCCTGTTCTCTGTGGTGAATCCTCTCACCCCCCCACACCTCTGGCCTGTACCCCAGTGCTTGTATGCATAAATAAATAAATCTTTAAAAAAATAAATAAAAATTTAAAAACATATATATATTCATGTATACATACATTTATATTTATATATAAACATCATTTTTTATATCTTTTTTATATATCACTGTATACACACACACATCACTATACCTCTCATGTATACTTCCTATAAAATTCCCACCACCAATTCAACTGTGCACATGCACCATCACCATAGTCCTATGTGCTCATTTCTCCCTTGTTTTGAACCCTCTTTCTCCTCCTCCCTGTAGAATGTCTCTGATTTATAGTTTCCTGTTGATATTGTTTAATTTTTTATTGTTATTATTTTTTCCTTACCCCTTATTTAGTTCCCCTATATTCCTCCTATAAGTAAAACCATCTGATATTTTTCTTTTTCCTTCTAGTTTATTTCACTGAGAGAATCACTTCAAGCTCCATCTGTGTTGCTGTGAATGGCATGAATTTATCTTTTTTGATTGCTGAATAGTATTCCATCATATATACATACCATATCTTAGTGATCCAGTCATCTGTTTTTGGACATTTGGGTTGTTTCCATATCTTACCTATTGCATGTGTCTCCTATTTTTTTCAACAATGCCTTATAGTTCATTTGGTTTGGTATAGATCTTTTATCACCATTGTTAGGTTACTCCTGGGTATTTACTAGGGCTTGTTTGATTATAAATGGGATCATTTTCTTAATTTCCTCCTCTTCTATTTCATTGTATATATGAAAGCAACTGATTTTTGTGTGTTAATTTTATGCCCTGCCAAATTTATCAAACTGATTGTTTCCATTAATTTTTTCATGGAATCTTAAGGATTCTCTATGTATTATCACATCATCTACAAATGATAGCTTTACTTCTTTCCCTATTTGGTTTCCTTTTATATACTTGCCTAATTGCTCTAACTAAATCTTCCAACATTATGTTGGATGCTAGTGGTGAGAATTAGCATCCTTGTTTTGTACCAAATGTTAGTGGAAAAACTTTCAGTTTTCACCATTGAAAAGGATATTACCTATATTTTGTAGTAAATGTCTTTTATTATGTTAAGGTATGTTCTATTTAGCCCGTTTTTTGAGGACTTTCATCAGATATGTATGCTAGATCTTATTAGGTGCTTTCTCAGCATCTATTGATATGATCAGATGCTTTTTATCTTTCTTTTTTCTTGATGTGATAACGATGTTGATTAGTTATTTGATGTTGAACCACCCCTGTTTTGTGTCCCTAGTAGGAATCCCACTTGGTCATGGTATACACTCCTTGTAATGCATTGCTGGATTTGGTTTGCTAGGGTTTAATTAAGGATTTTTGCTCTGTATTCATTGGGGGAATATGTCCAGCTCCCACTGAAGGCCAGGTCCCCAAAGGATGGAATGGAAGTCAGCGAAATGAGGGGGGCTCAGTGTTACAAAACTCAAATCGGGTATGGTATGTGTCCTACTGAAAAGTCTCAGCAGGTATTAATTTATATATTAATGAGAAAGGGGCAGGATTACATCAACACATGCATTGATCAAGAAGTTAACAATGACTACTTTTTTTTTTCTTTCAACAGCAGCTTGAGGTCTTGTGACCTTTAGCCAGGATAGATGACATAGGTGATTACAAAATGAAGACAGCATCTTTCCACTAGTGTTAGAGTTATTATGATTGGTTAATTCATATTATGGCAGGTATACTAGTTTTATGCAATCACAACTAATTATTCTATTTTCACTCTGAGTATAAGATGAATTATTAGTTTAAGGTCAAACTGGTGTCACCATTCTATTGCAGGCCTGCAGGAAAAGGAAGGTACCCAAATCAACATCTGAATAGTATCTGTACCCTTGCATTTGGCTTTCAATAGGAATCATTAGTTTTATTGTCTTTAGATTTGATTGATAATGTATGTTACTAAGGTATCTTTTGTATTGGATTAAATTTAATTAACAGAAAAGCAAAATAGGGGAAGGGAGGAGGGGTCCTGCACTATTATCACCTGAGGAATGCAGAACCTACCTTTAACAAAAACAGAAATGCAAAGCCTTTCACAGTGGCCCAGTCATGCTTAGGTTCCTGAGGCTTGTAGCCTGTAGTAAAATGTTTGAATCTAAAAGTTTTCCTAATATCTAATTTTAGAATTTGTAGAATAACCACATTCCAATTGTATCTATTTTTACCTGGTTTTATGGTATTAATTTTCTAGAATTTGTATTATAATATTAGCCAATTAGTAATATGTAATCAAAGTGCATAACAACCAATTGCTTTGTTTAATAAGACAGCCAATTATACAACCACACCTATGGATGATATTCCAGCAAGCACGTTTTTAGTAACTTACAAAACTTTAATTATTAAATCAGCCAAAACAAAAAGGAGTTGGAGGAGGGCCTGCTGTGGAACCTCTGATTTTTCAGGAAAGTTTCCCTATTGTTACAGGGCAGGGAGAGGGGCACCCCAGAAGCCCCAAACCTCCTCTCTCTAAATGGGTTCTGCCATCCACTGCATCAAGACAAACATACAAGGCCTTTAATGGAAAGGAACCTTAATACAATTGGGGAACAATTCAGAAAGGACAAAGAATATAGTTACTAAGTTAAGCATCCAAGGAGATGGGTTACTAAGTTACCCATCTCCTTCAGGGTAAAAGTCCAGTCAAATAGCATTGGCCCAAAACAAGGCCAAAAGCCTGCCACACATCTAAAGGACCTTTCAGTAGAGACCCATAGAAAAGGGTCAGAAAGAGTCAGACAAATCTGGGAGGAAAAGAGCAAAATCAATATCAAGATGAAAGCTGCCATTATCAAGCTCCCTATGGGTCTCTCACCCACATCTGTTCCAACCAGTCCAGGATTAAGAAGCAAGTGCAGTTTCTTCACATGTCCCTCTGCTCCATGTGCCTCCTCCAGACCTCCTTGCTGCTCTCCACCCTGCTTCCTTCTTCCTCCCATCTCTTCTTTGCAGCATCTTCTTATTCCTGCTTAGCTCCACCCACTTAGGGCGGAACCAGGATTCTGGAACTTCCCCCTTTCCTGGGGACCACCCTGTTACACTTTCAGTATCAGGAGTTTAGAGATATTTTAAAAAGTCTTCTCATTTACTTTAATTTTATATGTTTTCACAAATGTCAATAAGCAGTCAGCTTTTCATATGTGATTTTTGAAACTTTTTAAAATAGTTTTGATCCTATATCAATGATTCAGATTTGCTTCTAGCTACTGGAGAGACTCACAAAGCTACTAATTTAATAGGTCCCCAACTGTAGCTGGATTCTTGATGATACTTGAAAATCCTTTTCAGTTTCCAAATTAAGCTATTATTTCTGATTTCTGAGATCTCCATTTGATTTTGTTACTTCTCAGAATTAATACAGGCCATCTTATACAAACCCTTTTCCACCACATCTATTATTTGCATCCATATTATCTTTTCTTGCTTCCTTCCTTCCTGTTGTGGAAATATCAACATTCTATACCAGGTGATTTCTCACTGGGGGCCTCCCTGGTGGTACAAAGTTTAAGGCACAGCACTATGAAGCTATGTGCAGCCACCACAGCAGTAGTTTGGTCCCCTGCCACAGAGCTTACACAGCACAGCAGACCTCTCCTGTCTTACCTGCTGTTTCCCTCAGCATGTACTTCAGTAGATCTGCCTGTTTTGCTCCCCACTTTGTCTCTGGTGAATCCTCTCACCTCACAGCACCTTTGGGCTACACCTCAGCTCTTGTACGCATAAGTAAATAAATCTTAAAAAATAAAAAGATGATTTCTTGTATCTGTATTTTCATTGCTCTAACTAAAGATCTCAGGTATTGACTGCTATTTGTCTTTCCTTTGTTTTCAAATTCCTCTTGTTATTGATTTGTCTCATTAACATCTCAACATGCTTTAAGTTTTAAAACTGTTAACTGACAATATTGTGCAGCATTGTATAGAGGGAAAATATTTGATAAGGTTAAAAACAAAAACTAAGCCCTTACTCCTTGCCCAGCAGGCAAGTTTGAGAGGTTGAATAGAAAAGGGAATCAATAGGTTGCCTTGAGGCCTCCATGAGAAGGTCCACGATGAACAGAAAAACCAGCCCAGCTCCAGAAATGCAGAGGCAGGACCTGGACCCATTCTGTGCAAAGGCCATTTAAGACCAGACATCACAGCAGCTAATTGGTGCAATCTGGTGCCGCATGTAAGAAAGCCCTTGAAAAGATAGTATAAAAAAGAGCAACTGCTTCTTCCCGCACAGACATATAATGACCCACTCGCCCCTGCTCCCTTGCAGTGTATTTCAATAAATCTGCCTTTTCCATTCTCCACTCTGTCTCTGGTGAGTTCTTTTACTTTCACGCCTTCAACCTCACCCCAATATTATACCATTACAGAAGATACATTAAGACAAGAACATGGTTGAAACAAAAAACAAGTTTTCCTGGAAATCATTTTCATAATTTAAGTGACCTTGAAATATCTTTAAAAACTTTATATCTTATTTTCAAGTCTGGGCAATTTGACACACTTCAGATAGGGTAATGTGTATACATGTGTTCTCTGATAGGTAATTTGTATGTGAAAAATAAAGAATCTAGGAGATAAAGGATTTTATCAAAAGAAAAATGCCCTTTTATTGGGTGTCTGTGGGTCACCTTAGGGGAGAGGCTTCAGATGGTTGTTTGAGTTGATGGATGAGGGCTGGGCTCAGCACAAGGCTCTTCACAGAGGGCTACACCCACATGCTTTGCCTCTGCTTTCTCGTGGCAATGTTCTGTTCATGCTTTTTGTTGTTTTCTTTCACAACATCTTAAAACAAAACATAAAAGGAATTCTCTGCATGATTCTATACTCTTCTCTATTTCCCCATCGTTCTCCTTTCTTCACAGACAAAATTCTTAATAATGATGATCCTTCAAAGCTCCTACTCTTCAAATCATTCAAATTCTGTACAAACTACCTTCTATTTCTGCCATCACATTGAAATTTCTCTTGTCCCTAATACCAGTGAATCTTTACCTCAAAATCCAATGCATATTTTTGTCTTAATAAATTTGAATACTTTATTTATATATGTTTGACATCAATTGTGGTCCCCATGGATTGCCTACTACCATTTTACCAATGAACCATCACCTCAGTCCTTTGTGATCTAAATAAAGAAAAAAAAAAAAGACAAAGACAAATCAGAGGCACTTGGGGGTGGGGGGAAAGAGACTGGGATGAAGGCAGAAAGAGCACAAGGACTGAGATGATGGTGCACTGGTGAAGTGGTAGTGGGAACTCCATGGCGACTACAATTAATGTCAAATATATATATAAATAAAGAAAAAGAAAAAAGTTATTAAAAAAAGAAAAAAATAAATTTGAGCACTTTAGTTCTATTTGTAAAAAACTTTATTTTAATTTGAGGTAGCTTTTTTTCTCTTCCATATGTGCATATGTTCTACTCACCCTCTCACCAAACCACCCATATCAGTATGCCCTTTGCTCCACTTCCCTTTCTCTCCCCTCTTCCTCTCTGCTGCCTCTGGAATCATTCAGATCTTTCACTGAGTTCAAGATTTAACCCTGCTGAGTTTGGGATGTTGCCAGTAATGTCTTTTGGTTATTTATAGTTCACAGATGTGTAAAATTACATAGATAAAATTTTTTAAATAAAATATTCCCATCCTTTGGCTGCTGTGACACCGCACGCATTTTTCTTGTTAGAGTTCTACTTCTCTGGCCACTTCTTGATTTTCAGTCTGTTCTGCTTTTCCTTTAAATCTTGGTCTTCCTGAGAATCATTAATTAAACCTTCCTTTTTGAAGGGAGAGCATTATATATAATCTTCCTGGGTACTCCCATCCATTACCATGATTGTAATTTGGACATCATAAGACATTTATCTTTCAGGTAAAAATAAAATTAAAACCAAATTTACTAAAAATACAACACACAAATTTACAAAAAAAAAAAAAATGAAAGAGTTTGAAACATTGTTTCTACTATTATTAAAGCAGGACTTTAGACAATTAAAAGCCTTCTTCTTTAAGATTAATTTAAAAAAAAAAGGAATTAAATGACCTCCTGTACTTACCAACAAAGTAGTTTTGGAAATAAAGTAAAACTTTTAAAGTACAGTGGCAAGTCCATAGTTGTATCTGAATATGAATGCCATTTTTTGTTATATATGAACTTATATATAGATATTTGTGATTCTGTATACATGCATGGTATAAGAATAAAAATGTAATTTATCATATTGTAGGAGAAATATTGCTGGACAATGGACTGAAGATGCCTCCCCAGTCACAGAGTTTAGCCTAAGTGCAATTAACATACCAATGCAGGCACAGTTAGCAAGTCAGATTCATGCCTCAGTCTGAGCACTCCTCATCACCTGATGTTTCAAATTTCATCAAATGACGACTTAAAATGAAGTCATCCTTAAATTTTTTTCATATTGAGATAATTTTTTCTTGTATAATTTTTAGTGTACTTTGGTGTTTCTTTAAATTTGTTTTTTCTTGATGATAAATTTTTGACTATCTTACTGTTAAAATCACTCAGTTTCTTAGCTACAAAATGTGACTAATGGAATTCATTTTCTTGACTTAAATGTTGTTCTTGGTACTATACAACTCCTTACAACTCTGGTTGTTAGTAACAGCTCTTGGATTTCTATATAACTAATTTTCTAGATTTTTGTTTATTTTTACTTCTAATTTAGATCTGCTTTTTCATAGATATTTTCTTCTCAACTATTTTTCTCATTTTACGCCAATAATCCCTATTTAAAAAATCTACCTGGGAAAGACTATATTCTCCTAATATTTGCAAATTAATATTTATGTGCTTTTTTTTTAAAGAATGTATTCTGGAAAACATTTTTTCTTATATGGCTGAAAAAATTTTATTTTATTTTGACAAATTATTGATAATTTGGTAAAAATTATAAAAAATTCATAAAAAATGCTTTGTTTATTTTTATTCCTTTCATGTCTTTGAAGACATTTCTCTATACATTTCTAAAATTTGTAAGGCTGACACAAAGTCAATAACTCATTACATTTCAGGTGATTTGTTTTAGAGTCTAAAATATTTTAGGATTGTTCTTTTCAATCTTTAGTGTTCTAAAACTTTGTTGTTTTAAATTTTAGATATATAGTCTAACTATTAATTACTTTAAAAATTACACTTACTGCATTTCTCATTCTTAAGATCCCTTTCTTTTCTTTTTTTAAAATTAGATTTATTTAATTGTATTTGACAACATTTGTAGTCCCCAGGGAGTTCCCACCACCATTTCACCCTTGTACCATCATCAGTCCCTTGTGCTCTTTATGCCCTCCTCCCCATCTTTGCCCTCCTCTTCCTCCACCCCCTTCCATGTTCCCTTTGTCTATCTTTAATCTTGTTTAATCTTGTCTACCTTTTGATCTTGTTGAGTTTGTTTGTTTGTAATTGCCCATTTCCTTGAGCTTTCTCTTGTTTTTTTTGTTTTTGTTTTCTTTTTTATTGTAGTATTCTTTCATATTCTTCCCAAAATTGAAGCCATTGATATTTTTCTCTTGCCTCCTGACTTGTTTCACTGAGTATAATTCCTTCTAGCTCCATCCATGTTTTTATAAATGGCCCTAGTTTATCATTTTTGATTGCTGAATAATATTCCACTATGTATATGTATACCACATCTTCTTGAAGAGCCCTTTATTTTCTTACAAGCTTCTTTTTGTAGTAACTTTTAAAAATATGAATGCAGTATTTGAACTTTCTAAAAGATGTGGGAAAATTAAAATTAATATAACAGCTAAAAAGGACTATGGGTTATTTGTGAATAAAACAACACAGTGCAAAATAAAAAGTACAATGTTCACAGATAAAATAACACTGCAAAGTAGAGGTATTAGGAGAGAAGAAAAGAACTTTTACAAATTTTCTACTTGTATCTATGTATGCTTTGCCAAGAAGCCTCCTGCCTCATTTGGAATACTGAATTTTGTGGTCATTGGTGTAGTTTATTTCTGTATTAGTGTGCAAAACAAGCTCACCTATTTAAAAAGGTTATTTAATATAAAGAATTATTAACCAAGTATTAAAGAACTAAAGATGAGGAAAAAAGAACACTGAGTTATCATAAGGGTGATAACTTCAGTAAGCAATTATAAAACCTAAAGTTGGAGGAGCAGGAGGGAGGAAGTTGGAGTTATTAAAACTTAAAATCTTGCAGGGAAGATTCTATAGCTCTAAGGTTTATAACTTGGAAGAAAGAACATTAGTAGGTAATAGAGAACCTACAGGTGCTCAGAAAGTTCTGTGAAACTGGGATTCTGATTTCTGAGGAAGAAGCATTCCTCAGCTTGTACTGAAGCTTTAGAAGCTCAGAGAGGAAGGTCTAGTTGGAGCCAAAATCAAAAACCTTTACGGAGGGGTATTCAGCACAACAGGTGTTTGAAATCTGAGAGACATACTAAAGCCAATTCCGTGAGTGTTGGGCAAGACTGTAAACTAGAATCAACAGTCACTAGAGCGTGCTACTGGGAGGACACCAACAGGTATTCTAATCTTCTCTCAGTGATGTTATTGGCAGATCCTAACAGGAAATATGCCAACAAAGGAGAAATGTTTATAGAGGTCCCAGGCTGGGTATCATAACAGTATAGATGGATGGATTTGAACCTAAAAGATAAAAGCTTAATAACTAACTAGACATTTTAGAGCAGCTATGGTTATTAACTCTCATCCACATTTATGCCAAAATAAAGAAGCATAAGTTAGGTCTATTACACTTACCTGAGAGAGCCAAGTCCTCCGTGGAGTGTAGCTCTGTCATTTCTACTTTAAGGTTATTGTCGTATTTGTCTTCTCTCTGTATTCACAAGAATGAGAATAACTGCAAGATATTGCAGTTCTGTCTATAGCTTTTGAAATAAGAGCCCCAATTACTGTCACTGTCTCACAGTGACAGTTCTACACTTCACATATTCTTTATAGTCCCTCTAGTACACAGATTGCCTTTCATTTCTGCTCATATTAAGACATATGCTTTGTTTTATTTATTCTACTAGTATCCTATGCTTCCTGTCCTCAATTCTATTATGGGCTTAGTTCCTTCCATGCATATTCATGTCCCTTACAGTGGGATTCAGGTGGGAGGATCAGAAAATGTATATGCTGGGCTTTCCTGGTCATCTATGGATTAAGTCTCAGCACTATCACCACTAAGGCCTGAGGGAGTTCGATCCCCAGCCAGACAGCCTAACCACATCTGGCATAGCAGACCTCTCCTGTCTTGCCCCTTACTCCCTTCAGCAGTGTATTTCAAGCTAGATCCACCTGTTCTGTTCCCAACTATGTCTCTGGTGAATCCCCACACACACCTCTGGCCTGTACCCCTATTTTTCTACACAAAAATAAATAAAATCTTTAAAACAAGAAAATGCATATGCTTTGTTTTTTTCATGAACTGGAATCAAATCAATGTCTTTTCAAGGACAGATGCTAAACTGTTTCACAAAAACATTTGCTTGTGTTTGCTCACTTTATCACTTGTCATTTAACGAACTCAATAAAGAAAATCTTCAGTGCTTTTTAAATCCTGAAAATCAGCATCGTATAGTACTATATATTGTGATAATAAGCAAAGAAGGACCATAAAAGACAAGAAACTTAGTTTATCATTTTGGGGTGTAGCATTTATCTTATAAGAAAAGAATAGCATGGGCAAGTATTTCTATGTTTATCAATGAATATTGTGTTTTTATTTGGACATCATATCAAAATATTAGGCACTACCAGATTCTAATGTAATTTAGACAAATCTAAATCAGAAAATGAAAGTGCCAAGTGATTCATATTAAATAGTTCACATTCCATTCAATTCCTTACAAGAGTATAGAATGGAGCCAAAATTAAATGCACGATTGCTGAACAGGATATATGCATTCTTTTACCTAATTATAGCAGAGAAATCATTTGGAAATCTTTATTGAATACCAGCTAAGTAAAACAAGCTGGGATTTACTAAAAGCATTGGTTGATCTTTCAATTATTTAGACCATTCGAGAGAGCTGTCAGAGATTTATAATTGATCTGTAAAAGTAATACAAGTAGTGAAGTAACTTTAATAGATAAATTTTCATGAAGGATATGAAATGTAGCCTTCATCTATGTGGTCTCAGAATTCTTAACTCTTATTTGCCTATAACAATTATTAAATGTCTATAGATAATATAAGACAAAGCCACAGCTACTATCATTCTCAATGGTGAGAAACTGCACGTTTTCACTCTAAGCTCAGATATAAGACAAGAATATTCATTTTTAACAATAGCATTCAGTGTAGAATTAGAAGTTCTAGATAAAGCAATTATATAAGAGAAAAATTTAAATGGAATCAAAAGTGGGAAAGAAGAGGTAAAGTGATCATTATTTGCAGATGACATGAACTCTAGAAAAAATACAAGAAAACTAATTAAAACAATAAATTAGTTCCGAAAACTGTTTGGTACTACATTAAACTAAAATGCTTCTGCACAGTGAAAGTGATCATAATTAAACTGAAGAAACACTCTATTGAATGGGAGAAAATACTTGACTACCATACATCTAATAAGGGACTGATAACCAAATACAAGGAATTCATACAACTTTACCAAAAAAATAACTCAATCGAAAAATGGGCAGAAAAGTTAGATACTTCTCCAAAGAAGACTTACAGATGGCCAACACACATGAAAAAAATTCCGATCACCAGTTTCATCAAGGAAATGCAAATTAAAACCACAATGAGATACCACTTCATTGAGAAATAACAAGTGTTAGAGTTTGGAGAAAAAGGAACTCTCCTATATTGTTGGTGAGAATATAAACTGGTCCAGCCTTAGAAAAGCAGTGCGACAGTTTCTGAAAAGACTAAAAATGTATCACCAATATAATATAACTATTCCATTCTTAGTTATACCCAAGGAATACAAAAACACTAATCCAAAAGGAAACTTGCACTCATTTGTTATTTCAGCACTATTTACAATAACCAAACTGAAAACAACGTAGGTATCCCAGAACAGATGATGACTCAATAATGGAATACTAATTAAAGATCTAAAAAGATAAGCTCATTTGCAGCAACATAGACAGAGCTGGAAGTGATTATACTAAGCAAAATAAGCCAGAAGGAGAAAGATAAATACCAGATGGTGTCACTTATGAGAGAGACCAGAGTATCAGGCAGAAAAACTTTAAAATCAACCATGAAAGATGACCATAGGCATGGGACAACCAGAAAGGGAGGATTAAGAAGTATGGATGAAGGTGACTGCAATGGACTACAGTGGAAGACCATGAGTACTTTAGTGATAGAAGTGTTAAAGTGATTATACCTGGGGGGGAAAAAATCCTATACTGTCAAAACACTAATAAGGATGTAAAACAATGATACTTCAATTTAAAAAAAAAGCCTTTAAAAATCTACAGGTAGTTATTGCTTTCACTTTCATTTGCTTCAATCAACCTAATATTAAACACTAATTACAGTTTTATCCCTCAACAAAAATATAATATCTTTAAGCAATTGGGAAACTCAATTTCCCATGTAAGAAGATAAATGTCTGTTCTAACTATTCCTTCATCATATAAAGGCAAAAACTAATATAAAGAAGTAATTACAAACTATTATAAGTAATAATATAATAAAATTAGAAAGCAATGGTCATTGTAACTAAAGAAATAAGTACATTTATTGTGCATTTTGCTAGTTATTAATGTTTCCAAATCCATATGCTAAAGAGATGATTTTGAATCCCAGCTTTGAGATAAATAGCTATGCATACTTAGGCAAATTATTTAATATCTCCCTGCCTTCATATCCTCATTGTAAAAAAAATGGGATGATAATAATAGTAATACTTAAGTCAAAATATATTGTGATGATTGCATTAGGTAATAAAAGTAAGCACTTTAATGAGTAAAACAGGTACTTGAAAAGTTGTTCCTCATCTCTTATTACTAGGGAAATGCAAATCAAAACTGCAATGTTATATCACTTTACACCTGTGAAAAAGGCTATTATCAAAAAGGGAATAACCAAGTGCAGGTAAGGATATAGAAAAAAAGGAATCTTAACACATTGTTACTGGTGGGAATGTAAACTGGTACAGCCATATGGAAACAGAATGGAGATTCCTTAAAATGGTAAAAAAAGTGGATATTCCTTATGATTTAATTTAATTCCAGTTCTAGGTATTTAATTCAAAGAAAATGAAATACTAATTTAAAAAGACATCCAATCATATGTTTATTATAACATTACTTACAATGAAAAAATTGTCCATCAATGTATGAATGTGATAAGAAGATGTGATTATATATATATTACATACATTATATATATTAACTACATGCAGTGGAATACTACTCACTTATTAAAAAGAGATGAAATCTTAACATATGTAGCAACATAGACAAAACCTGAAGGTATGATAGTCAGATGGAGAAGGAGACACAACTGGAATTATAAAATAATTCATAAGTAGAATACAAAGAAGAAAAACAGGCAAACAACCAAAACAAAACAAAAACAAACTCTTAGATACTGAGAACAGGTTAGTGGTTACCAGAAAGGAAGGGGATTGGGAGAGTCTAAAAGGTTAAAGGGGATTAATTGTATGGAGGTGGAAGGAAGTCAAAGTTTTGGTTGTCATTTCAGTATGATTATATATATGGAAATTATATATGTTATATATGTTAAATTATAATGCTACCCATCTGAAAACTATATAATGCTATAAACCAATATTTATGTTAAAGCATTAACTGGAATATGGTGAATGCATAGAAAATATTAGATGATGATATTAAATTTTCAACACACTAAATATTACCGTTTTATTTTATTTTTTTAAAGATTTATTTATTCATATATGAATTGGGGTACAGGCCAGAAGTGCAGGGGGTGAGAGAGGATCCACCAGAGACAGAGTGGGGAGCAGAACAGGCAGATTGACAGAAACACACTGCTGAGGGCAGCAGCGGGTGAAGAAGGAGAGGTCTGCCGCACCATGTGGGTCACCTCTCTGGCCTGCAGCAGGGATCGAACTCGTGCTACAGTGACTGTGTTTTGCTTCATAGTGCATTTCTTAACCCACTGTGCCACCAAGGGAGGGCCCTATTACCGTTTTAAATGTTAACCATACTGACAGAGTCTTAGAGGTGCGGCTACTTTTTTTTTAAAGTTTAAATTATATTCAGGTATTTTTAAAAAATAGTGATTCCAAGATCTCATGTGTTCTCAGATGGACTATTGGGAAAATGTGGGCAGTTACTTACCATTCATTAAATTGACCACAACACAAACTGGGAAATACAAGTAGTTTTGATTCCTCCAATGCTTCACTGTGCTGTGCTCAACCCACCAGGGAGGTCCTGGCTGCAATTTTGTTTTGAACAGAATGAGAAAAGAACTACTAGGATCACAGTATGAAAAAGTAAAGTAAAACTTAGGTTTTTTGAATTATTTAAGAAATCAAAACCTCAATATTTTAACTTAATATAAATATGTTGAATTATACTGTGAATATATGTGAATTATACTGTGAATATATGTGAATTATACTGATCCCACTCTGAGTATTGATGTTCTTTAAAGTTGTCTTTTGTAAAGTGGACGCAAATTTAAATTCAATTTCTATCTGAGAATGATGAAAAATTGGTGCTTTGCTACTTACAGGTTATAAACTACTTGCATTTAGAAACTGGGTATTACTCCTTTATAAGTATTGAGTACTGTGTTTAAATAGTTTTCCAAAAACTCAGAGATAGTCTAAATGATACAGATTGAGAGAAGGATAAACCAATGTGAGCTGCTAAGGTCAGGAAAGACAAGAATTGAGACTTGTGCTCTACAGGATGGTTAAGTTTTAGATAGATGCATTGATGGAATTTGAGATTTTGAGATCAGGTTAAGCAAAAAATGTGAGTGAGAAAGGAATGAGAAGTCTAGGGAGGATGTGAGGTAGTGAAGAGGTGAAGTGGTGAGCCTACATGGAGATGCTGGATCTAATATTACAGGCAATACTGAGGTGCTCAAGTAAGAGAATAAGATGAAAGAAACCATCTAATATAATTCATTTGGCTGACTAGGTAAGAAATTGCAAACAACATGTAAAAGAGTGAAATCTTTTCAAAACTGTGAAATTTTAAAAGTTTGGGATAGGAATGAAAAATGATTTGTAGTTATGTACAGGAGTAAGTAGTGAAATACATTTTTTAAATTCAGCTTATCAGAAAGTAAAAAGAAGAAGAGAATCACTGATTTGAGCATAGTTTTTACTGACAGAGTTGGAACACGTTAGAAGGATAGTGAATTTCTATAGTAATTTTTTTGAATTTAATAAACTTTAAATGACATATGCTTATTAAAATATAGAAATTCTAAATATAAAGCATTTTCTTCTTATTCCTTTCAACACTTAGTTTAGTGTTTGTTACAAGCTTAATAAGTACTTAGATAATATTTATTAAATAAGCTAGAGTAATTTTATTTGAATTGAAACACTATCATGTACATAACATAATTTGCAGCACACACGAAAGATTTCATTTGATATAAAATTCAGTAAATTGTAAAGTAATGACATTAAGGACTTAACCATTTTCTTTTATATTCAATAAGATTGAACTTCTTCCACACTCTTCTTAGGAAACAATTTTCAAAGATATCCCAGTTTCTACCAACATTCAAGATTCTAAGATTCCATTTAACCATTTAATTTCTGATAATGAAAAGTATCAGTGCTGGACTTAATTATTTCACATAAACAACTATAATATTTTACTAAGAAATTTGCGGTTCTTAACTGTCTAAACACAATTGTTGCAGTGACGGTTTTTGTATTCTAGCTTTTTTTTCCTGTAACACTTGTCTGATATTGGCTTTTAATAATTATGTCCCACATCAAATGACATTGAGATTGGACTTTGATAAGGTTCCGATGGTGTCAGGCAGGATACATAACATTTGAGTTCTATTTCAAGTTTACTTCAAAAGAAATGAGGACGCATCCAATAATCTTGTCATCATACTGATGTCATATAGTGGCAGTCTAAGCTTCTTATGGTCAGTGTTGGTTATACCAAAGAAGACAAATTATTGCCATGGGAAAAAAGAAGAAAAACGTAGAGTCTATAATTTGTTGCATGTGAGGAAAACTCTCCAATGATTCTGTGTCTGGAAAAATTAAGACATTTTAAGTGGAATTAATAAATTCCACTAGCATTAATAAATTCTACTAGCATTGATCTTAGAGTAGTGCCAGAATAGAATACCATCTAAAGAAACACCACGCAAGTCTTTTCAAATACCGTCATTAAGGAATTAAAGAATTACACTAATCCTTCTGAAATGAAAAGTTTTAGCATAAAGTGATTATGCCATGCTTTAAAAATGTCCAATTCAAAATTTAATCTGACATTATTTAACCTGAAACTTAATATGACATTATTCTTAAGAATATAGAAATTAGTATGATTCAGATTCATGGAATCTGTGGTTAATACTAATTCTGAAGGAACGGATGTGCTTCCTGATGATGATTTTTAATGAGGCATATTGCTGTTTGTTAAGGTAATGGTTCTTCCATTTGTAATTTTAATAAAGCATTTTAGTTGATGCATATTTTCTGTCTATAGGAATTCTTTAATCAGTTATTCTCTGAGCTTACCTTTGAGACAACTCTTACTTTTATTAGTCTAAAACAACCTCACTTAAGTTTCAAATGCTATTTCTTTGAGTCACTGAAAAAAAAATTTATTCACCTTATTCATCTTATTCAGATGTCTAAGCTTCCAGTCCAGATACTTTTCTCAGATAGTGACAACTGCATTTGTCCACTTACCATCAAAATTGTGCATGGTGATACCAAGAAAAGCTCTAGTGGATTATGTGACTACCAAATATATTATTCCATCTTCACATTGTATAAAAGATTCCTAACTTCAGAATGAACACTGATTTGCATTTTTTATTATACTTTAAATTTAGAAATTTACTTGTTCCTTTTGTTGTAAAGTGCTATTTCTCTGCTGAAATTCTCTCTGTTCAGTCATTGTAGGCAAAATTTTCCTTATGTATTTGAACATACAACATACTTACAATAAATATTTATGCTTTTGTCTGCTAATAACAGCAGGGTCAACTTCTTATGACAGTGGTTCATATTTTGTGTTTGTACACGAGGTCAGTAACTTTATGATAATGCTCTCTTAATAATGTAAGTAAGAAAGTATAAAATATTCAGAATGTATTAAAAAAGAAGATAATTAGAAATATGGCAATTTTATCTTACACTATATAATACAATGAAACAAATTTTACGTGTTTAATAGTAATCAAGTCAGAGGGAAACATTAAAATGGGTATTTTGCTTTTAAAATTTGACTCATAATTACCTATTTATTGATATCATAGTCAAAACTCTAAATACTTTTGAGTTTAGGTTTCTTTGTTTTGGAGATACAGAAGTATAGAGAGGCATGCATCTGCATATCTGATCTCCTAGCTTACATCATGATACAACTTGATGTGAGCCCATCTTGCTGCTCTTAGAAAATAACATTACAAGAAATAGTTCTATTCAATGTTCCTTGAATAAAATAGAAAAATTTAACTTCAGAGTTAACTTTCAGTTCTTAAGGCAAAAAACATTTTTATGTGAAAATTTTATTTACATGAATATTTTATGTCTTAATAATGTTGAATAATTTCTTTCCGGATTATATTCTTCTGACCCTGTGGTATTTTCTGTTAAGATTTAAAATGTGTGGGTGCCACACCACTGTGCCATAGCTGGCATGCAAGATCCTACCCAGCCTCTAGCCTCTGGCAGTGAGAATCAGATCACCCCACCCTTGGTGGCCGCTGTAATGTGAGAGCCCTGCATTCATCCACATAAGCAAGAGCTACCCCCTCTCCCCACCCTGGCCTACAAGTGCCAGATGAAGGAGCTCAGCCTTCAGGTATGAGCCTTATGAATGAGAGCAAAGCTGTTCCTGACCCCCCATACCAACTTGGAGAAATCAGCTGCCAACACCCAGTTGCAGGCCATCAGCTTCAGGAGCTGGAACAGGCTCCTTACAACCTCCAGCTACAAGCAGTGGGAGCCTAACTCCAGCCAGAAAGTCTATGGCAGGACCTTAGTCCTGCCCATTGTGGCTCTTAGTGGAATTCAGCAGAGGGACCACAGTCTGAGAGGCAGTCCTATAGTAGCAGTGGAATTGATTACCGTTTGGACATGGAGACCAGCACAGATTTCAACAGGCTGGACCCTAAGGAGTTACACACTACATTTAATGGACACTTTATGAATGAAACCATTCCACCGCCAACATTATCTCCAGCCCAGAAAGTAAATAATAGGGAGAAGAAAAACCACAAAAAATGGCAACTTGAGCCCTCAGGGGAATTCCATACCACAGAGAAAACAAATCTCCAAAATCCAGCCACAAAGATATGGAACAGCTGTTCTTCCTATCTGCTATAACATGCAAAATTGCCAGGAAAAGGAAATTCAAAGAAATGGGAGAATAAAAAGAAAACACAAGAAAAGGGTTATCAAAGATAGACAAGAAAATTTAGAGAAATAAGTGAATGCATTGAGAAAAATCAATGAACAGAAGTTTGAAATTGAAGCTTTAGAGATATAACAGTAGGTGAATAATAGAGATGCAGAGAAAGGATCAGAGAATTGATTTAAAGATAGAGGAAAACTTCCCAAACCTGAAGAAAGAAGAAAACATACAAGTCAATGAAGTTAAAAGAACGCCAAGGTACATGAATAAAATGAGATCTACACCAAGACACATGGAGCCAAGAGTTCAGGACAAAGAAACAATATTAAAGCTGGCAAGAGAGAAGAAGCAGATAACCTATAAAGTACTATCACAACTGCAGCCTGATTTCAATCCCAGCCTGAGTTTGGTCCCTGGCCAGGGGGCTAGCCCACATATGGCTCCGCAGACCTCTCCCATGTAGCCCACTGCTCCCTCTTGGCAATGCATTTTGGTGGATCTGTCTATTCTGCTCCCCACTTTCTCTGGTGAATCATCTCACTTCCAGCGCCTCAGGTCTGCACCCCAGTTCTTGTATGAATAAATAAAAAATAAATCTTAAAAAAGCCACAAAGGAGGGGCCTCACTGAAGCAGTGGAAATTGGAGGGGCAACTAGAATGTCTACTATAATGAATTATTCTTTTCTCACTTAAGAATATACCTTTCAGTCCTTCCCAAGTTACTGTATTTCTCATTATTTTAATGGTATTTTATTATAACTATGTATGTATATTGACATGTACCTTTTGATACAGGAGCGTGGTGACTGTACCACTATTTTTTTAAACCATTCACCTACTAATGTCTATGTTTTGGCTTGGGTTGGTATGGTTTAGATCTCTCCTATTAGATATCACTAGATCAGTTCCAATGTGAGCATCCTTCATTCCTTATGTTTGTAATTTTCATTTATTTCTTAGGAAAGTTATCCTAAATTGCATAGTTTTGGTTCTCATAGCAGCTATAATCTATTTGTAAATATTTGACAATATCTTATTTTTATTGCTTGAGTTTATTAATTTGATATTCTAGATGTTCATATTTCATATTATTCAAAGAACATGTCTTTGATAATTAAAAAATCATTAAAAATACTTAATACCTGTAACTATGAGTTAGACATTGTTCTACATGCTTTCTCTTACTTAATTTGTCCTCACAATAACCCTATGGGACAGCTATCATCTATATTTCACACAACAAATATATAAGGAGAGGGGAATATACTCTAATGACTCTCCAAGTATGATTCTTGTGGGTCTCTGTATGTCCTGGGGCAATGGAAAGTTTACTTGTCAGATAAGCATACATAAGTGAAAAAAAGTAAGAACATGAAAGGGGAAAACAGAATGAAAATCAAATAAAGGTAAGTTGAAGATCAGAGAAAAAATCAAATGGAGAAATAACTGCCGAAACCAAAATAAACAAAATAAGTCATTCTTTTCTCCACCCATCTATTCAGTTAGTCTATTAGGTGCAAGCATCATGCTAGTTGCTGTGGGAAACACACCACAGATATGAAAATCACAGCCTTACCATCAAGGGGCTCACAAATGAGAAGGATAAATATAATCAAACAATTCAGACACGTCAGCTTGCTTAAAATGTCATAACAGAAGTTCAAGCAAAGCACCCAGTGTTCGTGGGAGCACTTCTAAGTAGACAATCTAAGAATTCCTCTTGGAAGAGGTTGTATTTGAAGAAAGAGAATATATTTTTGGTTTTTTAAAAATAATATTCTTATTTTGCTTTATTCATTTATTTTTATTTTATTTTAAATATATTTTACATCATTCTTTCTTTTTGTACAATGCATGCTTTCTTCTCTCAGGAGTAATTCCCATAAAATTCTTAGCACTTATTCACCTGTGCACCATCACCATAGTCCCCTTGAGCAATTATTATGATTGTTATTTTTTTTCCTGATCCCATATTTGATTTTCCATATTTCTCCTATAAATGAAACCATCCAATATTTTTCTTTTCCCTTTTGGCTTATTTCACTGAGCATATTACCCTTCTAGCTCCATCCATGTTGCTGTGAATGGCGTGAGTATATCATTCTTGATTGCTGAGTAATATTCTATTGTGTATATATACCACAATTTCTTGATCCAGTTATCTATTTTGGGCCTTTTGGGTTGTTTACATATCTTAACTCTTCTAACTAGTACTTCAATAAACATAGGGGTGTAGTTATCCTTTTGGATTAATGTTTTTTTCTCCTTTGAGTAGATTCCTAGGAGAGGAATTATTGAGTCATATGGTAGCTCCATTTTTAGTAGTTTGAGAAATCGCCACACAGTTTTGTTGGTAGCCCACCACCCTAAGGAGAGCAGGAATCTTCTGAGAAAACCTGTTTACTCTGCACATGGAGTTTCAAGATGTTATAAGTTCTGATCTCCTCAGAATTGACTTCTGTTCTCTGAGGATGTAAGTGGCTTGTGTGCATGTTCCCTCCTAACTAAGAAAACTTGTTTCAGTAGCAACTTATCAATTTGTATAAGCATTAACAGAATTGTGTGCTATTTTCTTGTTCCTTTGTTAATATCTTTAATAAAAGCTTGGGCTGGAAAGTGAACGGGAGAGTTGCTCTCGATGGCACTCTCCCCCTGCTGCAAACTCATTTAGACTCTGAGTCTTTGTTAATAGCTAAGAACTCACCTACTGTCCCTGACACAATTTCCTATAGTGGTTAGGTCAGTTTGCATTACCACCAGCAGTGTAGAAGAGTTCCTTTTTCTCCACATCCTTGCCAACATTTGTTGCTGCTAGTTATTTTTTGATATGTGCAGTTCTCACTGGTGTAAGAGAATGTTTTGACAGACCACAAAAGTGGTTGAGAGGAAGAGGGTTGGGTCTATGCCATTGGCAGAAAAAAAAAGGACATAACATTAATCAAAAAGAATCGTGATAGAGGGCCTGAAAAGATCATCTCTCAGCACAAATCTTTCCATGGCACTGGCTTTATCTCACTTGTAAATTGGATGTTATATAAAATTTCATTTGGAACAAGCATGGCTCTGTTGGCTAAAACTATTGTAATGTCTGAAAACCACTGAAGTAGCATATTCATTGGCCAAGAAGAAATCCTTACATTGGCCATGTAAGAAATGATTAAAATGTGCTGATGTGCTGAGATGAACTTTGGGATGGATGGCATTAGATCTTTGATGGCATTAAATGCTCAGGAAAACAACTTTTATGCAGAGAGTAATGCTGAGGCATCTAAGGAATTTTAGACAAGAAATTTAACTGTCAAAATAAAATAGAATTATGATTTAATGAAATAAATGTTGGGTACCAGGTCTGGAGGGAGAAGAACTGAGGTAATAACTAATCAAAGGAAATTGACAAAAGTTTGGGAGAACACTCCCGGCCTGCTTGAAGGTAGAGAAAGAAGGAGTGGAATAAAAGGAATGTCAGTACGTTTGTATTGGTAAGAGGAAGGCTAATGATATGGATCTCCTTTAATATTTGTTTAACATCTACATTTGCAAGTTGTATTCAGATATTTTTATAGACTTTACTTTTTAAGTTTATAGAAAAATATCAGTGATAATGCAGAGAGAGCTCTTATACCTTGTACCTGGTTTCCCCTGTTAACATCCAACATTACTATGGTGTATTTGTCATAATTAGTAAACCAACTTTTATTATTATTAACATACTGTATTTACATTTTTAAAGATTTATTTAATTATGCATACAAGAGCTGGGGTACAGGCCAGAGGTGCAGGGGGGTGAGGGGATTCATCAGAGACAGAGTGGGGAGCAGAATAGGTAGACTGACTGAAGTACACTGTTTAGAGGAGTAGCAGGTGAGATGGGAGAGGTCTGCTGTGCCATATGGGTCAGCTCCCTGGCCAGGGATCAAATTTGTGCTGCAGTGGCTGCGGATAGGTTTTGACTTAACCCCTCGCACCACCAGAGGCCCCAGTTAACGGGAATTTCTTGAAGTCAACATTAAAGAACATCATCTTAGACTAAGTCTAACTATTGAAGGTATTTTATATGAAGAAAGAGATTTTGGAGGAAGATTGGAAGTTTTCATTACTTTGGTGAACTACTGAGTTGCTAAGAACTGAGGAATCCCTACTACTGTAATTTTTAAAGAGTGGTGTGGGTCTTATTTGTGTGTGTCATTGTGCTGACCACACTGTAGATCTACTAAGTCAGATTCTCTTGAGGATCTAAGAACTGGGAATAAATTCCTTATGTGTATCAAAGATTAAGACTCACTGGCTTAAGAATAGTAGTATAGCTATTATAGAAAGTAGTGTAGAAGTGCCTCAAAATAAATATTAAAGATAGTACTGCAATATGACACAGCAATCTCACTGATGGATATCTATCCAAACTAAATGAAATTGAAATTTCAAAGACATACCTGCACTCATGTTCATTGTGATATTAATCACAATAGTCAATTCATGAAAACAGCTTAAGTGTCCGTTGACAGATGACTGGATAGAGAAAAATGGAATATTTTTCAGTCATAAGAAGGAATCTTGTTATTTGAATAAACCTGGAGGACATTATTGTTGGCGCCCTGACGCCCCGCCCGGGAACACAGTGACACCAGTGCACTTCCTCTTTGGGGGAGTGGCTTTGCCTTTCCTGGTTCATTGTGCATGACGGCCCCTAGCACGCCAAATAAGGTTATGTAATTGCTCATTGGCTGAACGCTGTTAACTTGCTCCTTCCTCCTTGTTCACTATATATAAGCTCTACTGTACCTGAAATAAATTTGAGACATGCCTTGACCAAGCAAGTGTGTGCGTGTCTCCCTCCGTGGTGTCCTTCTCCCTCCTATCCCTTCCCTCCCTCAGGTCGCTGCTCTCCCCTCGAAGCCCCCCGCTGACCGTCCTGCAGGTGGGGACACATTATGTTGAGTAGAACAAACCAGGCAGAGAAAGCAATAGCATATCATAAAGTATGCATATATCAAACACCTTAAATATATACAAATTTTATTTATCAATTATACCTCAATAAAGATATAAAAAAGGAAATTATATTTTTACAACTATTATATTTCAGTGGGGAAAATTTCCAGTTGGTGATTTCTGCTGTCAATTTTTCTTGTTTTCCCAATTTTCTTCTTTCTATCAGGTTATAATCTGACACAGATTATGAGAACTTCAACTTTCTTGTAATTAAAAGTTTATTTTCCATTTCTGTCTTCTTAGTGATTTTCTGGTCTTGTCAGAGGGCTCCTATTAATTTGTCATATTAAAGAGGTAAGTGTTGCAAGTGTAGCTTCACAATTAAATTCTAAAAGGCATTAAAAAAAAGGTGCTACACCTTTTAATAAATTAATGACTATTTGTGTCCATTTTTATGGTAAACAGAAATTTGTGGCAGTAAACTTTGCCAAAAACAGTAATATCCTCATACTCAGTGCTTAACAAGATAAATAAACTATGTGCATTATACTATTGGATCGACTACACAAATCCTCTCCATTTTGTAAACTCTCCCACTTCCTCACCCTTATGTCTGTCCGTACAGTGAAATTAATGCTTAATTCTTGCATTCATTGGGTATCGAGTGTTGTTGGTCTGGGTCTTAGCATCTTAGCCAAGTTGAACCTCTAAGTCTCTACCTTGGGATTTTGCAAGTAGGGCTTAGAATTTGAGCAGACAACATACTCCAAATGTCAATGTCCTTCCCAATTTATTGTTACCTATCTCAACTCTGTGAACAATTTTCTCATATCTCATCTTGTATTGTTCAAACAATTATTACTTTCCGTGCCTTACTTTTGGTCTAACCTGATATTTCCAACACCTTAAGAAAAACTATTTCTGTGCTTGTCTGTCAAAACATTGTAAATTTAATAGCATACAGTTGTACTGAGTAAGAAGACTTACTCAGTTTCAGGATGAATTTCTGTTCTGCTTATTCTATAATCCCATCAAATGGGATTATGATGAATGTAATGAAGTTCATTACATGAACTTCAATAGCTGTATCAGTCTTTACAGGACTGGGGTAATTAAAAGGTGTTACAACATAAAAAGGGAGAAAGTTTAATATAGCTATTACAGTACAGCTTTGTATAGAGAGATGTTCAGCCATGAACTATACAAATATTGTCATGCAAAAATATTACCTCTATATATGATTTAGTGTACTATACAAAAGTCTATAGTTTTTTTCATGAGCAGTTGAGTATGTGTGACTTGTTTGTTTGTATAAGTTAAGTTTTTGAGAAAGAGTCTTATGGTAAGTGAAACTTATTTCCTGGAAACTTCTTTAAAAAAAAAAAGATTGATTTATTTATGTATACAAGAGCTGGGGTACAGGCCAGATTGTGGGGGTTGAGAGGATTCACCAGAAACAGAGTGGGGAGCAGAACAGGCAGATCAATTGAAATACACTGCTGAAGCCAACAGATACTTCACTATTAGGAGGAATGTGAAAGAGCAACAACTACAACAAGAAAAAAAAAGAAGAAGAAGAAGAAGAAACTCAAGGAAATGGGCAATTAGAACCAAAAGCAAACAAAAACTCAACAAGATCAAAAGGTCAAAGATAAATCAAAAGGACCATGGGGAAAGGCAAGGGAGGGCAAAGACGGGGATGAGGGAATAAAGAGCACAAGGGACTAAGGCGATGGTACACATGTGGAATGGTGGTGGGAACTCCCTGGGGAATACAAATGATGTCAAATATAATTAAATAATTAAAAAAAAAAAAGAAATACACTGCTGAAGGGAGTAGTGGGGGAGGCAGAGGTCTGCTACGCCATGTGGGTCACCTCCCTGGCCTGGGATCGAACTCTGCTACTGTGCCACGGATGCTGCTTCACAGTGTGGTGCTCAACCCACTGCACCACCAGGGAGGTCCCATTTCCTGGAAACTTCTTGAGGTCAACATTAAAAAGCTTTATTTAAAGAATGAGCTTAACACAACCAGATCATGTTACAGATGACTTTGTTTCTGCGAAACATGTACAAGATTGAGTTAAATGTGCTTAAATATGTCCCATTTAATTGAATATTGCAAGTGTTCTGCGCTTCTGACACACACAAGGGAGAAAGCAGACATTAGCAAAAGAAGATGATAAGTAACTTCTCAGACAGGCAGAAACCCACTCTGAGCAAATCTCTTCGTACATCTGATGAAATATGGGTCTGGGCCTCCCTGGTAGTGCAAGGAGTTGAGCACCACACTGTGGAGCTTCTGTAGCCACTGTAGCACAAATTCAGTCCCTGGCCAGGGAGCTGACCCACATGGCATAGCAGACCTCTCCTGTCACCGGCTGCTCCACTCAGTAGTGTATTTCAGTCAATCTGCCTGTTTGGCTCCCGGATCTCTCTGTTGAATCCTCTCATACCCCTGAGCCTCTGACCTGTACCTCAGCTCTAGTATGCATAAATAAATAAATAAATCTTTAAAAAAGAAAGAAAGAAACATGGGTCTATTGGCCTGTGGATTTCTGTCAGAAGGAATACATGTGGATCATCCCTGTACTTGTATCCAAGTTGTTGCCATGTATTTTGGTTTTGTTTTTTTATTCTATACAAATATTCTTGAAGCTGTAACAGGGTGGTCCCCAGGAAAATGGGAGGTTCCAGTTTCCCTGCCCCTCCCAGGTTCTCTGTCCCACCCAAAGGTAAATTTGAGCAGAGAGGAGAAGAAGCTGTAGAGGAATCTAGGGAAGGAAGGAAGGCAGATGAAGAGTCAAAGGGAGACCGAACACAGGCACATGGAGCAGATATGTGAAGAAGTTTCATTTGCTTCTTGGTCCAGGACTGGTTGAAATAGAAGCAGGTGAGAAACCCATGGGGAGTTTCACAATGACAGTGTTTATCTTGATTTTGACTTTTCTCTTTTCTTCCCAGAATTGTCTGATTGTTTCTGACCCTTTTCTATGGGTTCCCAGCAGAAGGTGTCTTAGACTTCAGGCAGGCATTCAGGTCTCAGAGATGAAGTCAGGTCTCAGAGACTCTGCTTTGAACCAACCCTGTTTGGTTCGGCATTTATCCATGAGGGGAGAGGTAACTTTGGGTGCTTGATTTGAAAACTATATTGTTTTCCTTTTCTTTATTGCACACTAATTGTACCAAAGTTCCTTCTCATTGAAGGTATTACACACTAGAATACGTATGCTTTGTCTTGATGTAACAGATGGAAGAACCAATATAGAGTGGGCAGGCTTGGGGATTTCTGTTCTGTAACAAAGCTACAGAACTTTTTGTGATGACATATTTGTTGACTGTCATCTGTTTGTATACCACCAAAAAGAAAAGCAACTAAGATGTTAAAAATTTAAAGTAAGGTCTCCTTGGTGGCCTAGGAAGTAAGCCTCAGTGCTGTCAACACTGTGGCTGAGTTCTATCCCAACCCCCAGGGAGCTGACCCACATGGCACAACAGACCTCTCCTGTCTCACCCGCTGCTCTCCTCAGCAGTGTGTTTCAGTAAATCTCCCTGTTTTGCTCCCTACTCTGTCTCTGGTGAGTCCTCTCACACCTGCACCTCTGGTCTACACCCCAGTTCTTCTACCACAAATAACCAAACAAATAAATAATTTTTAAAAAAAATGCATTTAAAGTATTCTCTCATTGATATCCTCTAGCCCTTACCTCATGTAACTAACTTCAGGTTTGTCTCTAAAAGGCTCCAATACCATTTGGGAAATTATGCCCCTGATAATATGCCCCTGTAATTGCTTTACAATTCATATGACTTCTTCTTGTAGTATAATTTTACATATCATAATTATTCAGTTTGAAATAACAACCCAGGAGTTCTGAAATTGTCTAAACCAGCAGTTGTCTCACAGTATATCTCACTATTCCACTACTCTATTTCCAGTGGGCAGCAGCAAAACACACACAAACATAGACACACACACATACACACACACACGCACACATGCACCCCACATCTCCAAAATAGAAAATCAGCTCTCATTAAACACCATTTTGATTTATACATTTTAAAATCATTGTTCATTTTTGTACAATGTTTGATTCTCCTCTCAGGTATTGTCCCCATAAAATTACCACCATGAAAACACCCACAAACCATCACCACAGACTTGTGCTTTTCCCTCCCATTTTGATCCCTTCCCCTCCACCCCATGAATGTCTCTGACTTATAGTTTGCTTGCTAGTTTTGTCTTTTCTTTTCTCCTGATTCCTTGTATGTTTTCCCTATTAAACAGTGTAATTTCAAACCATAGGCAGAAGAGAAATATTTTCTTTACCAGCCACAGACTCAGCAAGGGCAGTCATCTCACAATGAAATACTTAATATTTCTATTGTGCAAAATCAAATCATTGTTAATTACTTACCTTCATTCCTAATTTACACTTTCAATTTTACCCCACCAACCTACTAGGACTGAAAAATAAACTCATTGTCAAAATATACTTCTTAATAACTGCTTCTTTTATTGTACAAAGTCCCAATAGAAGTGCTGAAATTTGTAAGGTATAAAATTTTCCACCATGAGATATTGAATTAAAATTATCTGGCTTTATTTTTTTTCCTTTCTTTTCTTGGCGGGAAGGAGTTCATTCATTTGCTATATTCTTCCTTCATCCTGACTTTCCTAAGACTTTTCCTATTTTTCTTAATGGTGACTTTATTTTTTCACTTCCCAAAGTGTGTAAGTTTGCCATAAATTTTAAATACTTTCCCTATATGTCAATCATATTCCTAAGAAGAAAAAGAAATTACTCCTTAATAGTTCATATTAAGAGTTTATAATGCAAAACTACTTTTAGAGTTGTGGGAAAGTTGCAGAAACAAACTAGCAATTGCCAGAACCTAGCAAGAGTAGGAAGATGTTAGCAACCCTGGGGACAAAGGCCATGGAACAGAAGTTCAGTGAGACCTAGAACTACGTAGGAGGGGCCACGTAATAGCAGCAGCAATAGTCACAGGGATTTATCCATTGCCAGAACAGACACCAAGTAGGACGGCAAGAGGAACAAACGTTCTCATCTCTTTCTCTTGTCATTCCCCAGTATATTATTGTCCCTTCCACTGGATGAATCAAATTGGAAGCAAAATAGTAAGGGGGCTGAGGTGAAGTCATTCATGAGGGTCTGCCTCACAGCACAGAGCAGGACAGAGGAGCGTGACTAAGGAGGAGGGAGGAGAAAATTCAGAATCTACTATGTAACTGTCATAATTCCACACCTTATCAATTACTAAGTGTGATTGGTCTGTTTTTAAAATACCCTCCTTAAAATAAATCAGTTCCTTTATTTGCAATCCTCCTGCCAATACTATACTAAAAACCCAGATATCTATACTTTTAAAGTACTATTATAAACCTTCCCCTGAAAAGTAATGCTAGCAGATTAGTTTCCTTAAAACATTGGCAAGCATGGGGGGCCTCCCTGGTGGCTCAGGGCCTTAAGTTGTAGTACTATGAAGCACACTACAACACTGCAGCATGAGTTCCATCCCCAGCCAGGGAGGTGACCCACATGGCACAGCAGACCTCTCCTGTCTCGCCCGCTGTTCCCCTCAGCAGTGTATTTCAGTTGATCCGCCTGTTCTGTTCCCCACTCTGTCTCTGGTGGGTCCTCTCACCCTCCCACACACTTCCAGTTCTTGTATGCATAAATAAATAAGTTCTTGGAAGAACAATCAGGGCCTGACACCTGAAGTGGTGCTTAATCCTACCTTAAACAAGATGATAAAATAGTTCTTCTTTCCCTTTTCTTATCTGAGATTTTTTTCTAAGTAGGAAAAGCAAGTGCCAAGAACTTTACAAACAAACAAGAATGGAAGGTTTCCTGTGGAGCCAAAATGGAGAATTTTCTTCATTTCAAATTCTAAGCATGACCTTGCTAAAACTATACTACCGCGATAGTTAACTTATAATTGAGGAAACTAAGGCAAAGAGAAGTAAGAAGTCTGTGAAATATCACCCGGAAAGAAGGAGGCAGTTGTGGCTTTGCTGCTGTTCTTTATACGCCCCTCAGTTTCCTGGGCAGGTAGGACGAGGCATACAAGCAATGTTTTAGTTAAAATTGAAAATTTTTATTTTGCTAAAAGGGAAGCCCATTCAATAAGCTTTTTACATTACTACCTTAAAAAATAGAACCTCCATTTATGATAATGTGAAAAGTAGACAGACATGGAACCATTTTAAATGGGACAAAAGATGTTCGGCTAGAAAAATTCTTTACTGCTTTGTTTGTATTGGGTCCAAGATCTTTGGATTGAATAAAACAGAAATTGTTTCATGGCAATTATTGTTTGAGAAATCAGCAGTAAAAAGGACTTCTTGATCACAGGACTAATGATTATGGACTTTTTGCCAGAGGGTAATCAGTACCCATTCATGCATAGACAAATATTGATAGTTTAAGCTTGTTAACACTGACCAACAATTTTAAGCATTTACCTTGTCTTCCTCATTTTTCCCATAACAAAATTTTTAGATTTCTGCTTGAGTCTTTGTATCCAAATAAACATATATGAATTTTTAGGTGAACAATGAGAATAATATTCAGATGATTTTTAATTCATGTTCTTAAATTTACCTTATTCAAATGAACTACTGGTTTCATGATTTCTGTTATCTTATAATTTTAGTTAATAAAAGTTTTTGTAAGAAGCAGGAACATTGGGATGATGTGTGTACTGCTTTTATTACTAGTGATTTTCTGGGCCTAAAGTTAAAAAGGACTTTAAAATCTCTTCCTCGTGTCTAATTAAATTATGTTTTCAAAGATTTACTTTTATTTATTTACATATACAAGAACTGGGTGTAGGCCAGAGGTTGAGGTTGGTGGGGTGGAGGGGTGAGAGGATTCACCATAGACAGAGTGGGGAACAGAACAGGCAGATTGACTGAAACACACTGCTGAGGGGAGCATCAGGCGAGAGGAGAGGTCTGCTGCGCCATATGGGTCACCTCCCTGGCTGGGGAGGCTGGTGGTAGCTTGATAGCGCTAAAACTGCGTCACCAAGGAGGCCTCTCTAATTAAATTATTAAAAGACATTAGTGGAGAAAGCAATTTTCTCTTCAGACACTTTGACCTGTGATGATGTTCCAAGTTAGCTAGTTAAGAGCTAATTTGCATTATTTGCAGATGTTTTCTGTAGGTCTCATTGTCTGCCTTAGTCATTCTCCAAACACCTGAGAAAGAGCACAGATTTATAAAAACTTAGAAGAAACTGGTGGGTATTATCAATCCCCAGGTGATAATATATCTCCCTTGTTTTTGAAACATTTTTTACATTCCCACTCAGTAATTCCAGTGAGAAACTTTAACACTTTATCCTTGTCAGCCATGTTAACTATCCTCGTCAGCCATGTGAACAGCCCTGTAAAAAATCAGCACCTTATTGGACCTTGCCCTCTTTGATAATAAATACACATATGACTAGTGGTTACAGTTCTATACACAAGAAAGAAATTGCTCAAGAGTGATTTCAACTCAGAAAGAGAAATGGGAACTGATGACATAAACGTTTGATGTCCTAAAATGCATACCTAGTAAGAACAGAAGTGGCAGAAAGGAGGAGAGCCCTAAGAAAGCAATATTCTCCAGAAGAGAAGGCATTGGGGAAATTTTGCCAGTATAGCAAAAATTTCTTCAATTCAGTCTTATTCAGCCCCATTGCTCTCCCTACTATATTCTGATCTTTCAGGTTTAAGAAACCCTACATAATTAAGTACATTTTGTTCAGGATTTGCAGGTCATTCATGAAAGAGTTCAGAGAATAGATCCAATCATACCAAATCCGTTTACCCTGTTAATTTTGGCTGGTTCTGAATACTGGATTTGAAGGATATCTTTTTTTTTCATCCCAAGAGATGTCTAGAATCACCTGCAATTTGCTTTTGAATGACAGGAACTGACTCCAACAGAACTCTGTGATTTGGATAGACTGTGCTTCCATATCGGTTTAAGAATTTCCTGACTACTTTCGGTGAGTACTGTCCTGGAACCAGTTAAGAAAAACACTGAGCTGGTGTGGGACACTCATAGCAAAGGTATAGCTTTCTGGAGTCTATCCCCTAATGTGCTCCACATTGATCACTATGCCCCTAAATCTCAGGCACTAACCACCACAACTCTAAGCCTGCTGGGGAGTGCTGGGAACTAGGAGCAGAGCTCAGTGGCTATAGTGGGCTTAAGAGACTCTCACTCTGTTTTTGTTTTGCTTTGTTTTCGTGTGGTTTTGGCTTATGTCCTGGTCTCCACTTAAATGGCACTGTTTGTAAGACAGATGGAATGGATGTCATGTGCCTGCTAGTTCATCCCTTCTCTCCCTCCTCTTCTTCTCTTTCCTCTGCCTCTCCAACTCTTCCTTTTATCTTCTTCTCTTTCTCCTTTTCTCTCTTCCTCTCCTGTGCTCCATATTCTTACTATCCCTATAAATAAAGTTGCTAAAAAAATTTCTCTCATGTATGTCTTTCAGGCCTTGTCCTGTGCAAGTAAGGACCCATAACCCAGATCATTCTCATTTCCCTTGGGGTTGCCTGTAATAAGTTTTGTGCCCACTTGGAGGCAAAGGAGATATCTTTGATCAGAAGGAAGAGAGTGTATTCCTCAATATATTCTGCACAAGCAAATTTTAGGTGCAGTCCTGGCCTTAGTTGTATAATGGCAAATTTCACAGAATATCATTTGCAATTCAAATCATAGTTCTATAAATAAAAACTGAAATCATATCCAAATTCAGTTGATCATTGTCTGGGTGCTAATGAGTATAGCACCCAGAAAAACAAGTATTAAAGTAAGGAAATACAGGTTTATTTCAAAGTCTCTTACTCAGAAGAGATAGATACACTTGTCTCCTAATATATAATCTCAACTTCAAGGTAAAGAGAGGGAAAAATTAAAGAAGGGATTTGTAATGATAAGTAGAATTCTCGTCATTCTGCACTTTCTTGGCATTATCTTTAAAAAAATATTTATGTTAATTTATTTATTGATATAAGAACTGGGGTTTAGGACAAAGTTAAGGTGGTATGGGAGGTGAGAGGATCCACCAGAGACAGAGTGGGGAGCAGAACAGGTGGATCTACTAAAATACATAGCTGAGGGGAGCAGCTGGCAAGACAGGACAAGTCTGTTGCATATGTGGATATGTGGGTTAGCCCTCAAACTCATGTAGCAGTGGTTGGAAATAGCTTGATAGCGCAGAGACTTTAACCCCAGCACCAGCAGGGAGGCCTCTTGGTGTTAGCTTTATCGCATTATAAATAATCACGGGTCAGAATCACAGGGTTTTTCTTAATTTCTGATGCTAGTTAAGTCTAGGTGGTTGGGCTCAAATTTTATCATTGTGGGTGATTGTAGTATTCCTGCTTCCTCTGAGAGACTTCGTTAGTAAGTGTTGTGTTGATAAAGAGAGAAGGAAATTAACAAAATTCATGCTTACGGGATGAAAAGCAGGATAGAAGTAATTTCATGGGTTTGCCTTTAATGAAGATTTTGCTGTAAGTTTTTAAAGTTCATAAAGTTTTATTAAACCAGTATAAACTTGGGCCTCCCTGGTAGCACAGCGTGTTGAGCGCCACACTGGGAAGCATCTGCTGCACAGCAGCATGAGTTCGATCCCCGGCAAGGGAAGGGACCCACAAGGCACAGCAGACCTCTCCTGCTTCGCCCCCGCTGCTCCCCTCAGCAGTCACTTCAGTCTATCTTCCTGTTCTGCTCCCCAGTCTGTCTCTGTGTGACTCCTCTCACCTCCCACAATTCTGGCCTGCACCCCAGCTCTTGTATGCATAAGTAACAAAAAAAAAAAATTTAAAAAAAAAACCAATATAAACTTGTTCTTTCTAACTAAAACTGAGAGTTTTCAGTATATATTTACTAATTTGATTAAGATGTTTGGTATTTTGTATTAGCTCTGTAGTAAATAAATATGGCTGTTGTATGATTGCTTTAACTTTGGAATGCACAGTGTGATGACCGAGGCATAGTATCAGAAGAGCAAATCCTGTAGAGGTCAGTGGCCTCATGTCCAAATGTGTTTATAGAGCCCCCCTATGAACAGGAATTAACTCCAGATCAACATCCTCAGCATCTGACCTTTATCTTTTCCTAATTTCTGAGGCCTGTATCTACCACTTAGCTTTTTGCTTCATCATCAAAGGCATGCAGATTTCTGAAAGATAAATATTAATAGCCTAACAAACACATGCATTTTGCGGGATGCAGAAAGCTAAGAGTTAGACATTCTAATTTGTAAATTTACTGAGAGTTTCCAGAATTGCTTTAACAGAAACAGTCCAGACCTCATTATAGTAGGATAAACAGGCATGCCAAGAGTATTTCAGCTACCAGAAAATAAAAGTATATTGCATGGAAAGAAGATGTGGGAGATTTTGTTTAAGACAAGAGAATATGCTACACAATAACAGAAGCTATCAATTTTTGTATGACACATTCTATGTATTTCAACAAGTTTGCAATATAGATAAAAATTCCTCCATTGATCCAAAAAGAGGGGAGGTTGATAAGGTTCAGTGATTTTCCAGAGGCCTTGTAATTAGTAAGTGTCATAACTAGAATTCAATCCAAATATGTGCCCAATTTTTCATTGTTTTTATTCTCTATTCTTTGATTCAATTACTGGATTCCCTTTTTCTGTCCCTCTCGGGTCTAGTGTCCCATTTTGGCTCCATCTGGTTGAGAGACTAGCTACTTTCTAACTATCACATTCCTTTAGAAGTCCAAGTATTTCCTAAATGAGCACAGGTCATTTCTATTCTGTCTACAGAGACTTCTGTTCAAAATTGAAAAGGGAATAGGTTCAAGGAAAAGAGTATGAGCTGTTAATTTAATCTTTGCTGTTCACCTCTTCATAATACTATATATATCCACAAACATACAAATATATGGTCATACCCATCACACCTCAAGTGGTGGGAAAGGTAACTTTTTGGTGACAGAGACGTTTACAGCTGGAATTGCCCAATCAGCAGCAGTAACAACTCTTATGGTTTCAGCACCATAAGTGACTGGGGACCTTCAACCATTGGTCCTTCAAGAACAGAAGTTTGACATCAGTAAATATGAAGCATGCACTATAGTTAGTATAGTTGTTGCCTTCCTTGACAAATGCCCTAATTGTCTATCACCTCTGTGCTGAAGATAGTACAAACAGAAGATGCCTAATAAATAGGTGCAGGGTGAAAGAATTCAACATTTGTCTAAACTTCTCTTAAACCTATGCTTTAGAATACTGAGAGGAAAGAGGTCGCCCACTCAAAGAGTTTGAAGACATTTATTACCAGAACGTAAGCACCCAGAGTCTTTCAACACCAGGAAGTTGCTACCACTCCTAAGCTTGAGGGCAAGGGGAGAAATTATACTACCAGATCATAGTGAGAGTCGGAGCCAGGAAGGAGAACACATGATAGAACATGCCGAGTGGAGGAATGTAGAGGAAAGCAGACATGTCCACAAGCAGACAGAGAGAGCAGGGAGAATCTGTGAGAGCAGCCTCTCACTTGCAGTTCCCATTACTCAGCACCAAGCAAGGACCAGAGAGTAAGGGGTCTAGCTTTCATGATATAGACAAGATACAGGATATAAGCAGATAACTGCCTGGGTATAAGGAAGGCAGCACTGGGGGCAGAAGGTCTGTGGAAGTGAGTATAGAACACCTATAAACCCATTTATTGTTTGGGGAAGGAAGGAGTTTAGGCTTTATTTTATTAAACTAATGCATAAGTAAAATGAAAGATATTTTCATTAGGTAATAAAAAATACCAGACTTTCTCTTCTCAGGTTGGGGACTTCTAACTTTCTTTCTATTATCTCCAGATAAACCTCTCTAAGAAATCATTTGTTTAAACATAATAAATACAGGCAGAGATGCCAAGAATCAAGGGTGAAGGACACCACGTTTACTAACTTTCATCACTCTTTGCTCTGTAAGAGGCAGTTGACTTTTTAAGAAGAAACAGGAATCATTGTAGAAAGGGATTTGCAGAGAGAAAGAAGCTTCAGTCACAAACTATGTTTGGGGATATGTAAGCAGTTGACAGCGTGATATGAATGCAATGGCACTAAAAATCTCTTCCATAGACCTGCAACACACCTGACAACCATCCCACCCATTCCTTCTTGAGGTCCCTTTCCATATATATATTTTTTTAGTAAAGTTTTCAGTCATACCTAAAAAATGTTAACAAGAAGTCATCAAACTGCACTTAATGAAGACATGATTAACTCACTAATATGCAGAGACCCAGCAGAAAAGCAGCTTTGAACAGAGTGGGATCTTGAACAAGTCTATTTTGATATAAGATAAGTAGTTCTGGCAAGTACTCCCAAGAGAAAACACAGGTTATACATCAGTTAATTTGTCCCTTATAGGAAAATCTGACTTCTTATTTTTCTGACACAGCAGTTCCTAAATCAAATCTGAATTTTTTTTACTGTAATGACATGTAAAATCTATTCTCCTAATGGTAAGTCACTTTATTAAAGGTGTGCATAGTCATTGACGTAAGTTTGTGTGTCTGTACCACTGTAAAGATTTGCATAGTCATTGACGTAAGTTTGTGTGTCTGTACTACTGCTAATGATACTTTTTTTTCCCATGGAGGCAGAACTAGTTCTTAGTGCCCAAGGGAAAATTCTGCAAATCACAATCTTGAACCAGGCTCAAAATTGGGAGTACCAACTCCAGTGCTAAATCAGAACTACATCTGGGCGTGGTTAAGCTACATACTAGCATCACCAAGAGAGACGGTTGAACTGGAGTGCTCCCCAGAACTTATCCTCTCTTTGTCCAACTTAATTGCCAAGACAAGCATCCCAGTCGCTTGCATCATCCTTGCCCTAACACCATCAACTGAATCCAAACCAAGGACAACAATGTCACCTCTAGATTGATTCCTGTTCATGACATCTGAAAATTGTTACTTATCATTTAGAAATATTTTATCTTTGGAAAGGACATAAACTTTACCTACATAAAAGTGATCTGCTGATAATAGTTTCCAATGATAAGATCAAAATAGTGTCAAAACTCCTATAATAAACAAAGGATGGGAGAGCAAACTCAGGGAAGAAAACTAGGGCAGTATTTCAGGGGTCCATGACAATTATCTGGACTATTGTTATTTAGGGGATGGTTTACCTGTACGTAGGTGAAGAAAAAGTGAGAAGGTTGCCAGAGTCCCCTACTTATTTTTGCCAATGGTATGACCCCAGTGATGGTGATGAGAAGGGTCAAAATACTGTGTAGCTGCTTCCTGTCCATACTCTATCTGCACAGCATGAAGATCCTTTTATCCAAACTGAGCACGCTTCAGGTGTCTGTCACCAGCAGCTAGAAAGTACAGTTACTTTTCTATTTTAAGTCACTTCTTCTCTTCACACAGCAGAAGAGACTTATCAAATTATGAATACATTGACTTCCTTTCCACCCAGCCAAAGCCTCAAAGTTCAACATGAACTATCCTGGGGACAGTTCTTCATCCTGGAGATATATGTTATTTGTTGAATAAGTCATTAAAGTTTAACAGATATCTCTCTATTTATTTAGAAAAAGGAGATAAATATGCAATGAGAGAAAAGTAAAGAAAGACTAAGAGAAAAGAAATGTGTGACACATTATAATGTCCTTTCCATTTAGGTTCAAAGCCAGATTTTTTGCATCTGACTCATAAATAACATTTGTGTGTGTGTGTGTGTGTGTGTAGAAGCACTGGGGTACAGGCCAAAGATATGAGGGGTGAGAATGTTCACCAGAGACAGAGTGAGGAGAGGACAATTGGATTTTTGCTGAAATACACTGTGAAGGGGAGCAATAGGTGAGACAAGAGAGTTCTGCTATGCCATATGTGGGTCACCTCCCTGGCAGGGGATAAACTCAGGCTGCAGTGGTGATAGTTCTGAGATTCATCCCCTAGGATAAATCCTAGGATTTATGCTCCCACCAGGGAGGCCTCATAAATACCTTTTGGAGCGAGTGAAGTCTTAGTTGGTAAGGTTTCTGGAGTCTATGTTTACTTTGATTACTATCCAATCAGTCAATCTAGACACATAAAAGTAAAATTTAAAAATTGTTAGGAAAACAAAAAACTAGAAAATCCAAATATGTATCTGTTCAATAAAACTAGACATCATTTCTTGATTTATCGTAGATATGAAAGATGGTTTCCACTGAAGACATTATAGAAAAGAAGCTTTAGAAGATATACAATTTTCTTCAAATAATCAAATGTTATATGGCAGACACAAACTTATTCCATGCATCTAAAGAGTCAAAATAATGAACAAGTAAATTGTGCTGGAACGCAAGGCAGAATCAATTAATATTTCAAACTATTCAAAATGTAATTGGTGTCTCACCAAATATATATATTATTTCCATCTCTGCAAGAGTGAGAGTCCTGATACAAATATTCAGACAGCAAAGATTCCTATATTAATGGAAAATTATATTTAACTTTCCTTCCAATCATCACACTCTACAAAAAAACAGAAAGTTTCAAACATCATCTATTCAGATTTGTAAGTTTGAAGGTGTGTGTGTGCATGTATGTGTGTGTTTGTGTGTGTATATTTAGATTTAACTTTTTGAAAGAAATCTTGGGTTTGCACTAAGGCACTTCTTCACACTGAAGAAGGCACTCTTACTCCAAACATGTATAGCCTACTCCATATAGCATCAGAGTGGTGCATCTATTACAATTGGTACAACTCATTTGTGCAAATATATTATAACACGTAGCCATCAATATCGTATAATACAGAGTTCCTTCATTACCCTAAAAGTTCTCTGTGTGCTGTCTAGTCATCCTTGCATCCCACCCCACATCCCAACCCCTGACAATCACCGATGCATTTTTATATCGTCATAGATTTGCCTTCTCCAGAATGGTATTCGTTTGTCTCATACAAACTAATAAATAATAAACTAATAAAGTTCAAATTAACTTCTTTCATTATGTAATATACATTTAGGATTCCTCCATGTCTATTCATGACCTAACAGCTCATTTCTTTTAGTGATGAATAAAATGGCATTGTCTGTATATACCAAAGTTTATTTATCCATTCTCCTACAAAAGCACATCTTGTTTGCTTCCAAGTACTGGTAAACATAAATAATAAGTCAACTATAAACATCCATGTGCAGTTTTTTGTGTGGCTATGAGTTTTCAACTCCTTTGGGTAAATACCAAGGAAGTAGTTATTGGATTGTATGTTAAGAGTATGTTTAGTCTTGTCAGAAACTATCAAACTGTCTTCCAAAGTGCTCTATCATTCTTTATTCCCATGAACAATGAACAAACATTCCTATTATACCATATCTTTGCCAACAACCAATGTTGTCAGTGCTAGATTTTAGTCATTTATTAGATATGTATTGTTTTAATTTGAATTTATCAGATGACAGATGATGTGGAGCAGTTTTCATGTTTATTTGTTTCACTTTGTTTACTTGTCATCTGTACATATTTGGTGAGGTGTATGAGGCTTTTTAAAAATTGGATTTTTTGCTTTTCTTTGTTGGATTTTTTTTCTAAAATATATTTTATTAGAAAGAACGTTCATGCATTTAAACACATGGTAATAAACTTGGTCAGGCAGCCAGGGCATTATGTTTACTTGCCATTTAATCCATCACAACTGCTAAAATTTTTTTTAAAGATTTACCCATTTATGCATACAAGAACTGGGGTACAGGCCAGAAGTGTGTGGGGGGGTGTGTGAGAGGATTCACCAGAAACAGAGCAGGGAGGAGAACAGGCAGACTGACTGAAACACACTGCCGAGGGCAGCAGTGGGCGAGGCAGGAGAGGTCTGCTGTGCCATGTGGGTCCCCTCTCTGGCCAGTGGCAGGAATCTAACTCGTGCTGCAGCGTCTGTGGTTTGCTTCACAGTGCGGTGCTTAACCCACTGCACAACCTGGGGGGCCCACAACTGCTAAATTTTTTTAAAAAGTTACTCAGGTTAAAATCTTGGAGGCACACAACTAATTTTTTAATATTATACCCTACACCCAATCAAATGGCTAATTTTATTGGCTATCATCAAAATGTATGCAGAATTTGTTCTCTTTTTCTCCCATTAATTATTTATACCTTTCTCCAAGTCACCACCATCACTTGGCTCTTGTACATGACTTAAGAACTGGTTTCCCAGTCTTTTCCTCATATTGCATATCCCTAAAACAGCAATAAGCATGACTTTTCTTAATAAAAATCATGTTATTTCTTGGTCCAAGACTATCCCAGTTTTCTTTCTCACAAAGCAGCATCTGGCACACACTAGACACTGAAAAATTTGTTAATTAAATCTTTTCATAGGAGTCCTAGGAGATTCAATGACACAAATTTAAGAACCACTAATCTGTGGGGAGGAAAAACAAACTCATTTAGTATAAAGAAACCTGGAGTTAGATAGGTTGTTTACTCTGTCAAGGGATTAAGGGTTTACACAAGCTTGGAGTAGCATCACACAAAGAAAAAGATGGACGCAATACAATTCTTATCAGGCCTTCTTTGAAGTACACTTTCTCTAGTTTTATTTCATACTGTTATGTGCCTTGTAGAAAAACACAATTTTTTAATTTAAATTTAAACATCATGAAGGAATATATATTCATTTAGAAAACCAATACTAAAAAGACTGAGGAAAGATCTAAAAAAAACTTAGAGGTTGTAGGAAAGAGGAATCTAGAGATGAATAAGTTGGTTATAAAAGAATATTTTGGGTAGATTGACAACAGTGACTGTGGAAAGTAGACTAATTAAATTATTCTATCAATAATAAATATATCAAAGTTAGTAACAGTACTGTATTTATGTGTGAAAGCATTTCTAGTCACAGGAAATAATGAAGCATTTTGTGCTAAATGACCATGCTGTCTGCAACTTACTCTTCATATACTGTGTATATGCAACATATTTTGCACATGAGTGTAATATTCTACAGCTATGGTCACTTCAGACAGACCCAGTACTAGGCAGGCATGCTCCTCATGAACTATACAAAGAGTCAGAATTATTACCAGGACGGACTGACATATATATCTTGTCTGATGAGCAGAGGGAGACACAGATTTTTATTCCTGTCACTTGAGAGAGATATTTCTAGTTGACTCTGAGACCTCCTTTCCCTTTTATTTCTTAGTAACTGTGGTGCAGCTCTCACAATTCATTACTAGTTCTCCCTCACATGCCACATGAAAACTGACTAGAATTATTTGGTAGCACAAAGGTATTTTTCATGGAGACCCTTGAAACTCTGAGAGCATTATGGAAGATCCTGGGAATATACTAAGCTAGTAAGAGGAAAAGCACATAAATCAGGACATACTACTTTCAGTGTGACTCTTGGCAAAATCTATTTTGTACTATAATTATGGTCAAACTCTTGGGTATAGCAGGTTTGTTGTTGGCTTTTTGTTTTTGTTTTTCCTATTATCTGAGCTAGCTATTTCTAATTGGCTTTGAGTCTTCATTTTCTCTTTCATAGTAAATAAAGTATAGATCTCAGTTGGACACCTGATTGAAAGAAAAAGTACACATGCAATCTTCTCTTGCAGCTAGAATTAACCATGTAGGTTTAACATTTGGCCAATAAAACAAAAGTGGAAATTTTGTGAGAGACTTTTAGTAAGTTTCCTTCAAAGATCATGGCTATGATGACTAATGCCTTTGCTGTCATCTCTGATGCAACATTTACATGAAGAACAGCGAAAAGAGTCAGAGTCTGATAATCATGGTACTACACTAGTAGTTTTACATCCAGACTTCCAGAGGAATAAACTACTTAATATTTTGGATTTCCTATTACGTACAACAAATCTAACCCTACCTAATACAAAACTGTTTATCATCATTTAATTTGGATTACTTTTTTAAAAAAAGATTTATTTATTTATGCGTAAAAGAACTGGGCTACAGGCCATGAGGTATGTGGGGGTGAGAAGAGTCACCAGAGACAAAGTGGAGAGTAGAACAGGCAGATGTACTGAAATACACTGCTGAGGGGAGCAGCAGGCAGGACAGGAGAGGTCTGCTGTGTTATATGGGTCACCTTCCTGGCATCTCCCTGGCTGGGGAGCCAGTGGCTCCCCAGTGGCTGTAGATAGTCTCATAGTGCTATAGTGCTGTGCTTTAACCTTTGCGCCACCAGGGAGGCCCTAGTTTGGGACACTTACTTTTCATAACCATGAAAAATTTTTCACTTATTCAGTCTGTTTGCTCTTACATGAGAAGCTGACAAAGATTCTGCCCTGTAAAGTTTTGCAGATAGATCTAAATCACACAAGGAAACTGATCATGAGTCAAACTAATTCACTAGAGTCTCAACTTTATTATGTTGTATTTTGTTTTTTAATTTCTTTAGAATAGTTTCTTTCCTTAGAGAAATTTATCACCTGCAGTCTGATCTCACTCACAAATGTTTGCAAAGGTGTGGCTGAGTATTAATAGTGGTTAGACTCGGTGGCAATTTTCCACCAATTCCTCATGTTGGCAAGAGTACTAAATACCAAAAATCATGATCGTGTTTGCTATAGATTGTGTGGCTTCACACTAGAGTAAACAGTTCACATTTCTGGTGTCATTCATGCAGAAACTTTGGGAAATCAGATGCCTTGGAATTTTAGTGTCAGCCTAGGAAAGTAATAGTCATCATTAACAGAAAGAGAATTAACGAGAACCAAACTGAAAATGGAGATGTCAACTAGAGATTTTTGCCTACAGGTTTTAGTTTTCCCAGAAAGGTTTTGTGTGGGTGAATAATTGAGTTTGTTTTCTGTCTATCACTTTTCAGACATAAAATAAATAAGGCAAGTCAAAGAGTCTACAACATTTCATCTGATTCACCTTCCAAATGTCATTGGTGAGGATGTTAATTCAATATTTGAGTTAAGCTAAGACATTGTTTAATTCCTACCTTTAATCAAATCATGACTTTAGTTAAGGAAAATGAATGTCCCTGCAGTAGCACAGCAGAAAATAAACTTATACAGATAAGTGAAGATAAACTGCTGAGAATTAAAACCCAGTGTTCTATGACGGAATGGTCACTTATCATTTAAAGGTGACTTAGATATCTTTCTGAGTGGAAACCATATTGAGTATAACTCTTGCCTCATTGACAGTTTGTTTCCCCTAGTTAATGTCTCTCAAAGGAATGTTAATAACAAAATTATAAAATGAATAAAGGGTTGTGGGAAGGATCAGCACACGTTCACAAGCTTGAATCATCTCTGTTGTTCCAGTTTTCCTACCACAGCTCTATTTCCCCTGGAATCTAAGACTATTTGAGCTTTTTATTTTGATGGGTCTGGTTTCTCCAGACCTTCCCAATTGACACAGCTACTTGCAATTATTCTGCACTATATATGGGTTCTATCACACAAGAGGGCCTTTTTCTTCAAAGAAGCAAGAAGAAGTATCCAATAATATGCTCAAGAGTAGGGGCATTCATATTAAGAAATTCATTTGGTAACAGTGTAAACCCCAGAGAAAAAGGGTCAGTTTCCCTGCCCCACCCTACAGAAGGGTGGAATTGGACAGGGAGGTAAAGCAGGAAAGGGCTTGGGAGAGAAGGAACAAGGAGAGGAAGACCAAGAAGAATACAAGGAGGAAGTTGAAGAGAAAAGCTGGAGGAGGCTCAGGGTATATAGAGACTTGTGAAGAAGAAGCCATGCTTGTTTCTCCACCAGGGACTTGGGGGACATGGAAGAAGACACTTGACAGAAATACAGAAGTGGTGAGAAACCCATGGGGAGGTTGACAATGGCAGCCTTTGGAAAGGGGGATCCCAGAACCCCAAAACCTGCCTGCTCTAAATAGGTTCTGCCATCCACTGCATCAAGATAAAACATATAAGATTGTTCCCTGCTCAGCTCCACCCTCCTTTAGGTGGAGCAGAGATCCTGGCACTTTCCCTTTTCTTGGGGACCACCCTGCTACACAGTGACCCAACTTTAGGCCACTGTTTATATTTGGCTTGGCATTTACCTGATGTCAGCTTGGAAAGGTATTGGGTTCGGAGAATGGAGTCCTTGAGTTAACTCTGAGAAAAGTTTCACCAGAGCTCCCATTTAAGTTCATTCAAAAGAACAGTTTTATTACAAAGGGAAAGAAAAGTAAAGGACATTTGCATGGACACAGTGGGAAGGAACAGCTGCATTTAGAGGGGGCAGCTTTGTGTTTTAGTATCTTATTTCAGCGGAGAAGGGACTTGATGTCATTTTGGAGTTGGGGACAAGGGTTCTTGGGTTCACTCTGGAAAAGGTTTCTCTAGAGCTCCCTGTTCAGCAGTATTCAGCAAGGTCCCTAGGTGTGTTTCTCCATGAGGCAGAGACATTAGTTATTTTAAAGAGGTTTATTAGGGAAAGGGACAGAAGAGTAAGGGGCACTTTCATGAACACAAGTGGCAGGAAGAGTTGCCCCAAAAGGGACAGGTTTGCTGAGAGAGGCCTGCATGGTTGTAGGCAACGACCTTGAGGAGAGCTGCCTCCACTTAGGGAGGTCAGTGAAGAGAAGCCCCAGCAGGGTACAGGTCACGGGCAGGCAGGAGGCTGCTGCTATGCAGAGGAAAGAGTTGAAGAGAAGCACCTGCATAGTCAGACGTGGGCAGAAGGACGGCTGCCCCATTGTGGGGGCAACATTAGGTTTTATCATCTTTTGGTAGGGTCGCGAGCGAGACAGTAGGGGATTAAAGAGTCGGACACAATATTGTTAAAAACGCTCAATAATTCTATTGTCACACTTATGCAATATGTAAAATATAAGGGAAAACACTTCAAAAGTTATTACCACAAAGCAAAACACTATTTCCTCTCCATTGACCACTATAGATCATCACTTCCCTCTAGTCTAAGCCTAAGTCTAACTCTAAGTCTGTGGCTCGAGACCTACCAGTTGCGACGTGATGATTGGAGATGAATTTCAGGAACAGTCCCTTGTTGCTAGAGCTCAGTGCTTGGACTCGGGGATCTGCTGCAGGCAAGGCCCAGTCTACAATGGAATCAGGGCCTCCAAAGAGGCCACAGTGAAACAGCAAGGCCACGAGAGCAAGGTGGCAATTTCAATTCAGTCTTTCACCTGGGACTCACATTGGTGTGGAGCTGGTTGAGGCCTTGCACTTTTGGCACAGCCTCAACATGCTGCCAAGCAGGCTAGCTGGTCGGAGACAAGCTCAACTGGTCATTGGCCTCGAGCCCTTTTTATCCTAATTCTACCTTCTAGTTACCTAATTACTATCCAATCACATCACACACCTATGCCAATTGCATCCTTTTTTAACCAATTACACACCATGTTTCCAAAACATCACACGCAGAGATAATGTCTTATCCCTCCAGACCATCCTTCACACCCCTTCAACTGCACATGTCACTTTTAGGCGGTTGCCATAGTTTTTGGACTGGGAAGTCCAAAAAGCTTATCATTCCATAACTTTCTTCACACTACGCATGTCACTCCACATGGTTGCCATAGTTACTGAGCTAAGAAGTCTATAAAGTTTATCAGTCCAGACCACTCTCCACACTCTTTTAGCCATACCTGTCCTTTAGCTGAGGTGTTATGGTTATTGGGTTGGGCTGCCACAGCTGCAACAGGGCGTCTCCCATGTCTACCTCTCCCTCTGCCTCTTCTGAGCAGGTTTCTTGATCCAAGCATACCTGGGAATCCTGAGTAGGGAATATGTTCTATTCGCTCCCTACAGGTAGGGAGTGGCTCATCTCTGTGGGTGGATGATTTACTCCTTCACCTTCATATCTGTGTTCCTGATGTTCCCTACAGCAGTCTGATCCCTATCTGGGTGTTGCACTTCTTGATCTGGGTGTTGACCCCTAAGGGTCTTGGTTAATGGCTTATGTTAATCCCTCTTACCCCTACCTTCTTGTGTGTTACATGTATCTCAACCTCTCAGCTGCTTCTCTCTGCTTCTGCTGCTGCTCTTGCTGCTTGTACTGCTGCTGGCATCCTCATGACACTGCCCTTGTACGTCCATGTCCAAACCCAGCTGTGCCCACTTGCGCATGCCCACCTAGGCATGCACACAGCACCACAGGTGTCCATCTTTACACCAATGGTGGAAGGGTGGAAAGACCTGATCATTTTCTCTGACCCTACAGTCAAGCATCCAAAGTTACCCATCTCCTTGAGGGTAAAAGTCCAGCCAAATAGGATTGGCCCAAAGCAAGGCCCAAAAGCCTGCCACAAGTCTAAAGGACCTTTCAGTGGAGACTCATAGAAAAGCTCAGAAAGAGTCAGACAAATCTGGGAGGAAAAGAGCAAAATCAAAATCAGAGTGAAATCTGCCATTGTTAGCCTCCCCACGGGTCTCTGACCCACATCTGTTTCAACCAGTCCAAGACCAAGAAGCAAGCGCAGTTTCCTCACATGTCCCTCTGCTCCACATGTCTCCTCCACGTTTCCTTGCTGCTCTCCATCCTGCTTTTTTCTTCCTCCCTTCCTTCTCCTACCTCCTCTCTCCAGCATCTTATCCTTGCTCAGCAACACCCTACTTAGGGCAGGATCAGGATCCTGGAACTCCCCTTTCCCTGGGGATCACCTTGCTACAATCTTGAATGACGAGAGCTGGCTCTGAATGAGGAGAGGTGGCTTTGAACGAAGAGAGATTCCAGGGCCAAATGTTTGGTTTTATACCCAGCCAGGCTGCTTAACTTTACCCATAGGTCCCAGTGATCCACTTTTTTGATAATTATTTTATAGGATTTGTGGTTTGGGAATATTGGTGGTTTGTTTGGAGTGGGGGTTGGAATCTATAAACTTATTTGTGTAATTTATTTAGGACCACCTTTCCCACAAAAGTAAGACATTTACAAATTTTTCTCCCTCTCCTCTTGTGTTATTAATTGCTTTATTTCCCCTTCTTTTGTAAATAAAATCCTTTATTAACCTTTGTCGTATGTGCCTGCAGTTGGGGCTTAATTATAAGTATACTTTGAGTGCACAGGTGAGGACCCAGTCAGGCTGTTAGGGGGAAGGGTAGTCCTGAATGGATTATACAGATGGGTTTGTGGACTGCAACCCCCACTCCAGACCACCAGTGTTCCAGAACCACAAATATGATAATATAATTATCAAAGAGTGGATCACTGGGACCTGAGGGTGGAGTTTAGCAGCCAGGCTGGCTATAAAACCAGAGAGGTGAGCCTTGGGCTCTCTTTACCTTTAAAGCTATTTCCCTTAATTCAGAGCCAGCTCTCAATGCACCATTGTACTCCAGCTCAGAAGATCTGGTTGGATAATTACGGCTATGTATCCCTCTCTTCCCTTGGTGTTATTTCTACTTTATTCTCCTTCTCTTGTTTTTTTTTTTTTTTAAAGATTTATTTATTTATGCATACAAGCACTGGGGTACAGGTCAGAGGTGTGGGGGGTGAGAGGATACACCACAGACAGAGCGGGGAGCAGAACAGGCAGATCAACGGAAGTACACTGCTGAGGGGAGCAGCGGGCACAGCAGGAGAGGTCTGCTGCACCATGTGGGTCCCCTCCCTGGCCGGCAGCAGGGATCGAACTCGTGCTGCAGTGGCTGCGGCCTGCTTCATAATGCATTGCTCAACCCACTGCGCCACTAGGGAGGCCCCTATTCTCCTTCTCTTGTAAAATGAAACTCTTTAATAATTTTTGTCACATATGCCTGAAGTTGAAGCTTATTATACATGTCTTCTGAGCTGTGGGTAAGAACCCATTAAGGGAAATCCATTTATATTAGAGTTGCCTTGTAACAAGGCAAACCCATTTTATATTAGGGTTGCCCTGTAACAAGAGGACAGGAAATTTTCTATCTCCTCCTCCAGCCTAGGCTTTGAAATTTGCAGCAATTTGATACCTGATATCCTGGTGTGATTGGATTGACTAAATGGATGGTTTTGGGAGTTACAGCCATCTGGCATTTGTATCAATTGGTGCTTAAGTGAATGGGTTTGGGATTTCTTTTGGTTCAACTAGGTAGATTTAAAGGAAAGACAGTATTTAATTCCCACAGTCCTTCTCATCTGTGCTCAGGACTTAACACTTGAAGAATTTGTTTATTGATTTGGCCAGGTAGAATGAAAAGAACCTGAGATTTTTACAGTGTTCCTTGATTTTCACATGCTTTTCTCCCAATCTGTGCTTCAGATATTTTTATAGATAGTTTGCCATTTATGTTAATGGCTTTTACCTCCACCTCCAGCTTTTGGTCTGGTAAACCAGTTTTTGGTTTTGTGCTACCTCTTTTATAAATTTTCTACTTTTAGCCTCCATCATAGAATGGGTAGGAATTTGGGGTGTTTCATGGAGAAACATTTTGATACAGGACTGCAGGGGGCACTAAAATTGGTCAAGGACACTACCCAAAGATCTTACCAGTCACTGTCTTAGTTCTTCAGCTCCGTGCTCAATTGTAAGATTACTCAGGTTCAAAGAACAACATTAATGAGAGTTATTTAACAAACCAGGAGGAAAAAAAGAGTTACTGAGGCCACAAATGGCTGTTTACCGCACCTGAGACAATGTGCAGTGTTTTAAAGTCCTAAACACAAACGTTCTCAAGATGGTGTCTTCCTGCCACTGAGGACCTGGAGCACATGGCAGCCAGACTATAGGCTGGGTCCTAACTCACGAAGATGGCAGAAGACACCACAGGAGATGCTCCCAGAGCTGCCAAGATGAGCCAGCACAGCATCAGACAGAAACAACAGCCCAGTGACCCGACAAACACCCACACTCATGCAGCTCAGTGAGGCGCCCGGCTCCAGGTCATTGTCTTCCCTGCCAGGTTGTAACAGCAGCAAAACTGGGAACAATTTCAGTCCCTTGGCTACTTGCAAAGCCTCTGAACTTTTCTTTTCTGAGCTTGGCTGCTGGAAGTCTGTCCACTTTTCCTCCAGAGGCCTCCAACAGCCTCCTGGAAGATCACCATGGTGGGGGCAGAAATCCCTGGCATCGAGATCCCTGAAAATCCAAAAATGCTGAAATCCCGACAGCTGAATCCCAAATACTAATCCTGGGCACTGAAATCCAGGGGGCGGCTTCCCTTATAATTCTTATCAGAGTATCTGCCCTGACCAATACTTTGTTCATATCTCCCCTGGTGAAATCCATCCTCAGAAGCACCCCCTTTTAGGGGCACCACCTGTAACAATCTTTGCATTCAACCACTGCTGACAATTTTAACTATATTCTTTCTCTTCTCTATTTTGCACTAATTGTATTAAAGTTTTTTTTCTACTGAAGATCTTATGCTCTAAGAGTATGTTTCATCTTTGTGCAACAGAAGGAAGAATTCATTTAGAGCTGGCAGATTTGGGGGTTCTGAGGTGTCACTCACAGCTCAGGAAATTTGCCCACTAACAGATTTGGTGCCTAATGTAAAAGGGTGTTCCCCAGGGAAAGGGGAAGCTCCAGGATCCCCGTCCACCCAAAGGAGGGTGGAGCTGAGTAGGGATAAAAAGAAGATAGAGAGGAAACTGGAGAATGAAAGAAGGAAGCAGGATGGAGAGCAGCAAGGAGACCTGGAGGAGGCACGTGGAGCAGAGAGACATGTGAAGAAACTGCGCTTGCTTTTTGATCTTGGACTGGTTGGAACAGATGTGGGTCAGAGACCCTTGGGGAGCTTAACGATGGCATCTTTTATCTTGATTTTGCTCTTTCCTCTCAGATTGTCTGACTTTCTGAGCTTTTTCTATGGGTTTCACTGAGGGGTCCTTTAGACTTGTGGCAGGACCTTGCTTTGGGCCAATCCTATTTGGCTAGACTCAAGGGGATAGGTAACTTTGGATTTTGATTTAGTAACTATATTCTTTATCTTTTCTGTATTGTTCCCTAATTAAAGTTTGTTTCCATTAAATGTTTTACATGTTTTGTCTTGATGTGGTAGATGACAGAACCCATTTAGAGAGGGCACCTCTGAGCACCTCTAAGGTGGCCCTCTCCCTGACCTGTAACAATCTGTGCTTGGTCAGCCCAATAGGAACAATTGGTTTTCTCATGGCACTGACCATTGTAAGCACAAAAGTGATGTTTGTTTCTCTAGTGTGTTTATGAGATGTGTGTAGATTTGCTCCTGACACTTAAAATTAGAAAAACTAGCTTTGACCTTTGGAAATTTTCTGTGTATGTGTGCAATTTGCTTCTAGTCATCAATTAAAAAGTTTGATTTTTGTGGAAATTGTTCTGTGTGGTACCAAGAAGCTTTATTCAGATATATAGTGTAGAAACCAAGTGGTTAGATCTAAGATGAAATCTGCTCCAAGATGGCCTTTGCAGCTATGTAGCAGCCTGCTTTTGAATTTAGAAGTTTTGATGATTTTTCTTCCTTGTGGTCACCTACTGAGATTATGCTTTTTTCTATTTGTGCCATCTTTTGTTAGCATAAATTCAGTTCTGTGACTTTAGGCTTTTGTTTGATCTCTGCCAGTTTATCATTTTCATTAACATTTCTAAAGGTAGTGATTTGGCTTTTGATTGTGACTACTCCCTGATCAGCCTCAAGGGATTTTGCAAGCCAACAACAGGGCAGTGATGGTTCCAATTAGCAACTTTAAGACTGGGTGCTAAAGTACAAGAAGCCTTGAGAAGTAACTGCAATTTCTGGTAGCCTTAATGGATTCTTAAAGATTATTGGGTTTTTGCAAGGTCTAGAGCAGAAAAAATAGGGAACTTTTATCTGGATTGTTTGAAGGGGTTTGTTATGGAGAACAGTTCTCTACACCATTTTGGCCATATAGCCATTAGAATTCTTGGAATTCTTGTTTGATTGATAGAATATAATATTCTAAGATTGCTTTCTACTGCAGAAGTTCTATTTTGAAAAGCACTCTATTTGATGGATGGGGTAACTGTTACAGGACAAGGTGACAGTTACTCCAAACCTCAAAACCTAAATAGGTTCTGCTATCCACTGCATCAAGACAAAACATACTCTAGTGTGTAAGAACTTTAATGGAAAGGAACTTTAATACAATTACTGTGCAACAAAGACAAGAAAGAAAGTTTCCAAATCAAGTACCCTAACTCACCCATCCCCTCTTAGATAAATGTCCAGCCAAACAAGGTTGGCCCAAACCAAGGCCATTGAGGCCCAAAAGCCTGCCACAAGTCTAAGGCACAGCCTGTTGGGGATCTATAGGAAAGGGGCAGAAGTGGTCCAGCACATCTGAGATGGAAGGAGCAAAATCAAGATAAAAGCTGCCATTGTTAACCTCCCCATGGTTTTCACCCATATCTGTTTTAACCAGTCCAAGATCAAAAAGCAAGAGTAGCTTCCTCACCCGTCTCTCTGGTCCATTTGCCTCCTCCAGTTTTTCTACCTTCTTCCTCCAGTTCCTGTCATCCTGATTAGCTCCACCCTTCATTGGGTTGGATAGGGAATCTGGAAACTTCTTCCTTCCTTGGGAAGCACCCTGTTAACATTTGTACCAGTCTTGATACCTGTGTTGTATCAAGTTTAGAGGACTGTTTTGTATTGTTACAGGGCAATCCTATTATAAAATGGGTTTCCCTCACTGGGTCCTCATCTGCACACTCAGAAGACTTTCATAATAAGCCCTAATTTCAGGCACATGCGACAAAAGTTATTAAAGGGTTTTATTTTACAAAAGAAGAGAAATAAAGTAGAAATAACACAAAAAGAAGAGAGGGATACAAATCCGTAAATATCCTACCAGATCTTCTGAGTTGGAACCCAATGGTATGTTGAGAGCTGGCTCTGAATCAAGTGAGATGGCTCCAAAGAAAGAGAGAAGAGCCCAAGGCGCACTTCTCTGGTTTTATAGCCAGCCTGACTGCTTAACTCCACCCTCAGGTCCCAATGATCCACTCTTCGATAATCATATTGGATTTGTGGTTCTGGAATACGGTGGCCTGGACTGGGGGGTTGGAGTCCATAAACCTATCTGTGTAATCCGTTCAGGATTACCCTTCCCCCAATAGTATTTTGGTTTTGATTTTGCTCTTCCAGTTTCTGTTCCAGAGTGGCTAACAGAAGTAAGGAGATGACTCTTTTTAATTGAAAGTAATGTTGATTTTGGTTTCAGTCTTTTAGTTTCTGTTCCAGGAAACCCAGGATTGCATGGTTGGTGGCTAACAGAAGTAAGGAGATAACTTCTTTTGATTGAAAATTGATTTCATGTTCAGAAAACCACAGGATTGACTTTTTTTCCCAATATTTTATTATTTGTGTGTGTGTAGAAGAATTGGGGTGTTGCCCAGAGGTGTGGGGGTGAGAGCATTCTCAGAGACAGAGTTGGAAACAAAACAGGTGGATTTACTGAAATACACTGCTGAGAGGAGCAGTAGTGGAGCAGTAGTCTATTGCACCATCTGTGGGTTAGCTCCCCAGGCCGGGTTCAAACTCAGGCCACTGCAGTTGTGATGGCACTGAGACTTAACCCTTACGCCACCGGGGAGGCCAGGATTGACTTCTAATGTGAAGGCTTAAACACTGAAAACCCTAAAGCCATAAGCAAGTCCATGACCCTCTTTTGCAATTGCTCTGATCTTTTTTTTTCCTGTTTCCAAAATCTTAGGTATGTGGGATGACAATTGAAACCATTTCTTGTTGCACTGGCAAGATCACCTTGATAAACATGAGTCATGGAACAGGCTGCCCAATGGAGGATGCAAGATCCTGGTCTTTTATTTATGGAATAATCACATAGCATCAGTGATGTGGGGTAGGAGTGTTACAGGTTCCCCTCACTGGGTCCTCACCCGCACACTCAGAAGACTTTTTATAAGTCCCACCTTCAGGTACACGTGACAAATGTTATTAACGGGTTTTATTTTTCGAAAGAAGGGGAATAAAATAGTAATAATACCAAGGGAAAGAGAGGGATACAAATCCCTAAATATGCTACCAGATCTTCTAAGTGAGATGGCTCCAAAGGAAGAGGAAGAGATTGCCCAAGGCTCACCTCTGGTTTTATAGCCAGCCTGGCTGCTTAACTCCACCCTCAGGTCCCAGTGATCCACTCTTCGATAATCATCTTATCGGATTTGTGGTTCTGGAACACTGATGGTCTGGAGTGGGGGTTGGAGTCCACATACCCATAATCCATTTAGGACTACCTTGTCCCCCTAACAATATATTGGCACTCAGTCCCACAGTCATTCCATTCATAATTCAGGAGTATATTTTATGCTTTGGTCATCAGACCCGGGGCATTCCCAGTCTTACCTAGTGATGCATAGCCTTCCCAGAGTGATCAAGCTTTCTGTTCTTAGTTGATTTGAAAGGGACCATGTAAGGTTTGGCTCATATTGAGTCCCAGGGAAATTTAGGGTTCAGTAGGCAGCTTTAGGGATAGTGGTAGTAGGAACTTCAGGAATGTTAAGGGAGCTCTAAGATAAGCAAGAAAAGTTAGGAGGGTTTATAAGGGCAGTAAAATTTAAGGCTAAAATGTGAAGTTAATTGGCACGTTAAATTTTAGGAGTCCTTGGACAAGGGAGGTAAAATAATAAACTTTAAAATAAGCAGGAAAATGGGCACATCTGCCCAGAGGAGTATAGCCATTAGCAGAAAGAGCCACTCACAAAATAGTGACGGGGTTTCAGTCTAGAGAAAAAAAAGGTTTAAATATCCCCTAGACACAGGCTCAAAGCAGGCTCGTTTGCCCCTCTTTGGCATCCCTGACTTGGAGTCCTTGCTTTAGGCCTCTAAATTAACTTTTTTTACTTTCTTAAGTTTGCTTCTCTCTGCTTACTTATCTAAAAAGAGTCTGAAAATTCCTTTTTAAGGTTTCATGGGACAAGAACCTGCTGTGTGATTCAAGGGCTAAACTAACAGCTTGCACTGGTTTCTCTATGACTGATTAACCTAGCAGTCTGACCTGCTATAGGAATGCAGGTGCATTCCCTCTGCTTACTTATCTAAAAAGTGCAAAATCTTTTTTAAGGCTTCATGGGACAAGAACCTGCTGTGTGATTCAAGGGCCAAACTAACAGCCTATACCGGTATCTCTATGACTGATTAACTGGGCAGTCTGATCTGCTATAGGAATGCAGAACTGCAAGTAACAGAATGGTGGTTAAACAGGCTGCTTAAGTCTTGCAGACCCATAATTTCTGATGACTTCTGCTGGCAACACTCCACTGAGTTTGTGCAAGATATTCCGTGTGGGATAAATGACAACTAAGAGAACTGTCTGTGATGAAGTTTACAAGCAGAAAATTTGGAAAGGGGGCACCACAAGACCACATGCCTGGCTCATAAGGCCAAAAGAAAAGTTAGGAGTGGGGTACAATTGGTTAACACAGTCATTAGACCAACTATAGAAATGAAAAAATCCCTTGGCCAGTATCAGTCTACTATAGAAAGTATAGAAGACAGAAGGGATACAGAGACTGAGGGCTAATTACAGAGAATCACTAGTCCTTACGAATAAACCTAGTCATGTCCTTGGAGTAATTAATTTAACAAAGTCAGCTTCACAAAGGAATGAACTCCTTCCAAAGAGTAGAATACTTTATCAGTGCAATTTTTGTGTTGGCAAGGTGCAGTGGTCCTTCTGCCTACCTGTGCTTTGCAGGTGTCCCTTTTTGCCAACCTTCTTCCTTAGCAAAGAACCAGAGGCAGCTTTGCTCCCAAAACTGCCCACCTGTGACTGACTATGTAAGTCTGTCTTTTAACCTGTCCCTTTTGGGGACAGCTCTTTCTGCTATTTTGCGTTTGTGCAAACTTATTTTCCTTTCCTTTTAATAACAAACCTATCTTTTTAATATAAATAACAATAACCATCGCTGCCTTCTGGGGAAACTTTCCTTGGGAAACTTGCCACTTACTGCTGAAAGGGGAGCTCTGATGGAATTTTTTCCCAGAGGTAACACATTTGATGTAGTTTTGATGAAGTGTTGGTTTCAGTGAACGGGCTCTTTGGGTTACCTCTTAAAGCATGGTGACCTGAGATAAACAACCTGGTGTTCTTGAGTAATGACTTTTTGTTCAGTTCTTGGTATGCAACTTAGTTTCTGGTATGTATCTTGCTTCATTTAGATCACTTACTGCCATGAGGCAGGATAAACCTGGGGGAAGGGCAGGGCTGGGATGGGACAAGACTACAGACCCTTTACTCTCTCCTTGGTATGCAACTATACAACTCACTTACTGATCTTATTGTAGTCACATTATATCTGACCATGTACAGCTGTCACTGCAAACCCACCTGGAACTTTGTAGAGACTAAAAGTGTATATATAGCACCTGACTTCCTACAAATGGGGCTCAGCCTTTGTATGTGAATCCACTGAGTTACCACCAGTTCAATTAAACCTGCTCTTGTTAGCCCTGGTGTCCTAATTTCCTCTGTGCCATATAACACTTGGAGAAAAAATTCATTATAATTCCCCTTTCAGCAGCACACAGTGAGTTTCCCCATGAGGCAGAAACTTTTGGTTGTGTTCAAGGGGGCAGGCTTATTATATAAAAAAAGGAAAAGTGAAAAAGATGCTTGCACAGACACAAGCAGGCAGGAGGGAGAGCTGCCTCTGAACGGGACAGTTTTGTTAAAAGAGACTCCTGCGTAGAAACAGACAGGTAGTCTTGGGAAAAGAACTGCCTTTTTTGAAAGGGGTAGGTTTCAGAAGGATGGTTACATAGACACAGGCAGACAAGAGAGCTGCATTTTGCCAGTGTAGAAGTTGTACTTACATAGTGTTCTTTTGGGAGGGGTTCATTTCTTAGTGGAATTGTTACCTGTTGTTAAATTAATTCTAGGGTATTGTAGGTCAGAGAAAAGTTATCAGGCTTTTCTGCCCTCCCGCCATTGGTGTGATGATGGACACCTGCGGTTCTGCTCTCATGCCTAAGTGGGCATGCGCAAGTGGGTGCACCTGGGCTTAGACACCCGCATATAAGGGTGGTGTCACGAGGACACCAGAAGAACAAGAACGAGAGGAACAGGATGCCAGCTGAGTAAAAGCAGCAGAGTAGAAGCAGAGATGAGAGACTAGAGAGCCCAGAGAGTGAGATTCCCCCTGGGGCTAGGAGACCTGCCAGCCTCCTGGCCTTCAGCCCCCTCCCACCCCCACCTCCCTGCCTGCCCTGTACCTGGTCACCTCTGGCCTCTGATAATAAAAGCATAAAAAGCCACCGAGGACTCCAGGACTCATTCCTTGACCCGCCTGCCCAAATCATCAAGAACTTGCTCTGTGCCCTTGTTGGCACCACAGGTATGATCAGGTTGATTTGTAAGTATTGTTGATTCTCTATAATGGCCCTCGACTTCCATATCTCCACATGGTCTGTGACTCCAAATAGTTTTTAGAGCAGTTGGCACCTAAGGAGTTTTCATTTCTATAGCTGACTTAATAACTATTAATATGCTAATCATTTCTCCTACCCCCAGTTTCTGGTCTTGTGACATCTCCATCTTCAATTTTCTTAGCCTCCATCAGTTTTATTAATTCAAAAGTGGACTTCTGGGGGATTTAAAATGCTGGTGTTATAAAGCCAATTTGCCATAGCCAGCACCTTATCTCCCTTTAAACAAAATGTTTTTATAATTTCTTGTTTCAACATAATTGAAATTTCTTTCAATACAGTCCTTTCAGTACAGTCCTTAGGAATCCCTGCTTACAGTTTAGCATGGTGTGTATGCAATTGGACAAAAACTTGTATGAAGAATATGTAAAGACTAAATAAAAAAGTTTTTATACTTTACTAAAAAAATACCATGGAAGAGCATAATGAAAAATTGTCAAACCAATAATATGCCCTAATTGACTCATTAACAACAGCTATTCAAAAGTCTCACCCACAAATACCCATCCAGCTACTCTAGTTGGGTTTTATGCCCCAGCTTATAATCTGTTCTTGATATTATTCCATGTGCACTTAAGAAAAATATGTATTCATTTCTTTGGGGATGAAAAGCTTTGCAAATGTCTATTTAAGTCCATTTATTCCTACATATAATTTAAGGCCATTATTTGTTTGTTTACTCTCCTGTGTTCTATCCATTGATGTAATTGGTGTGTTAAAACTCCCTACTATTAGCATGCTGCCGTTAATGTATGCTTTAGGTCTGTTAGTCATTTTTTTTATATATTAGACTCTACCTGTGTTGGGTCACAGATATTGAAATACTTAGATCTTCATGAATTGTCCCTTGAACTTCATACAGTGTCCAACTTTGTCACTGACTACTTTTTTTTTTTTTTTTTGCTAAAAGTCTAACTTCTCATATTAGATTAATAGTCATGGCTTCTTCTGTTTTATTGGCTTGAAATACACTGCTCCAGTCTTTCTCTTTAAATTTGTGTTTGTTGATCTGAAGTAAGATTCTTGAATGCATTATTTATATGAATGCTTTTTATTTAATTTGTCACTCTGTCTTTTAGGCGAGTTCACACCACTCATGTTATGATAATTATTGAAATATAAGGCTTATTTATTGCCATTTTATGTTTTATATTTTGGTTGTTTACACTTACTGTTGTTTCTTTTCCCATGTATTTCTATCAGCTTTTACATTGGATTGCTTTTCCTCTTAATTCATTTTTCTTTTAAGTGTCTCTGTTCTAGATTTTTGTTTTGTGCTAACCTTAAAATTTTGTCAGACTTTCTATATCTAAAACAGTTGATTTTTTTTTTTTTTGGTTTCAACTTGTTATTTATCTATACAGATTTTATCATTTTCTTCCTCCTCTAGTTATTTCTATGTGTGTGTGAAATACTGTTTTTCACCTTGCTCAAGATTTTTTGTTCTTTTGCTTTTTCTTCAGTGTAGAAGAACTCCTTTCAATATTTCTTAAAGGTGTTGGTAAACTGCATTAACTTCTTTACCTGGGAAAGTTTTAATTTCTCCATTATGTTTGAACGATAATTTTTGCATGGCAGTATTTTCAAACTGCAGTTGTCTTTTGTGTTTATGAGTGTGCCATTCTATTCTCTTCTAGTCTGAAAGTACCTAGGGAGAAATTTAAGTTTGACTGAGGTGCCTTCATATGTTACATTTCACCCTAGTAGTCTTTGACATTTTTTCATTAACTTTGACTTTTGATAATTTAAGTGTTGTCTTGTTAAGAAATTCTTTCTTGTGTCAGCTTGTCTATTTAATATGCTTCTCACATTTGCCCTAGTTTCACTCATCATCTCTTTTAGTGCTTTTGATAAAGATCATCAAGCACTTTAGTGAAGAACTCTTTTTACTCCTTGATATATTCTCTAAAGTCTTGGACCGAGTAGAGAAAATGAGAATAGCTATCATGAAGAATTTTCAAGGGAAAGTGATAGAAGGGATATCCAACACAGAAGTCTAGTAAGGAGAAATGAGAGAAAAAAGAACCAAGGCTATTTGAACTTGACTTTAAGATAACCCTTTAACTTCTCCATCCTCAGTTTCCTCATTTGTAGAATAGTGGCAGTCATGTCACCTCACAGACTGTTATGATGACAAGATGTATAGTATGTAAAGTACCTTTGGGTTAATTTAATGAATAAATTAGATCAACAATAGCATGGAGTGTGATTTCCAGAACAATTCTTCAAAAATTTCAAGCCACGTACAGTCCTTGAATTCAGTTTTCAGTTCATAATTGAAGATCAAGAAAACAGTCTTGAGATATATTTTAGTGTATTGTTTATCAAGAGAATGAGTGGTGATAACATGAAAGATCATCTTTCTTTCATTTCTTTTTTCTTTCATTTCATTTCTTTCATTCCTCATAAGGAAATGAAAGAAAATATTTGCAGCAGGCAGATTTCACATTATTTGGAAATTGTGAAAAAAGATCTGTAAAGAGGGAGCGATGAGAATGAAATGCACAAGAGTTTAAGATTTAAAAAAATATCTAGGACCTAAAGTAATTTATCATAGGGAAGTGAATCCTTTCTCCAACTAGAGGAAAAAATTAAAATGTATCAATAGAGATAATACTGCATCGATTTGGAGATTAAAGTCCACAATGAAATAAATTCAAGGCCAATGGAAATGAACTTAACAGAAAAGTAGGCAAAACCAAATGAAATGGAGATGGTAAGATTATGAAAAGATGGAAAATGACATTTTTTATAACTTGAGATGTCATCTCAAGAAATCTCAATAGAGAAATTACCTCTATAAATTGAAAAAGTAAGATAAGATGCATTTTAAGCAATCTTGGTTGAATATGCAAAACTAAAATCCTCATTTGTAAAGAGAAATCATCACTAGAAGGTCTCAGATTGGATAGAAATACCCTGGAGTAGAAGATATATTAGTAGAAGAGGTATCAGAAGAAGTAAAGAACTTCCAATGTTGTATACCTTTCTTTGATACTATAAGATTATATCAATAATAACAAATAGACTATATTTTGAATGCTTAGCATGAATTCCAGAGCATCAAGGAGTTCTGTGTGACTTGTGAATCACAAGAACAGTGGTTCCATTACCCAAGGATAATGAACACCCCTCAACACTATATTTCAGCACATCTGCCTGTTCTGTTCCCCACTGTGTCTCTGTTAAATTCTCACACACCCCATATCTGGCCTGTACCCCAGTTTTTGTATGCATAAATAAATATATTTTTTAAAAAGACATTGAAACCTATATTTTTCTTCAAGACTACTCTCTCAGCAGAATTCCCTAACTTCAAAGAAATGTTGTATATCTCTTATTTCCTATGACTTCACTTTTATTTCTTTTATTTGAATGATTCAATTCATTTTTTAAAGATTTATTTATTTATGCATACAACAACTGGGATATAGGCCAGAGGTATGGGGTGTGAGAGGATTCACCAGAGATAAAGTGGGGAACAAAACAGGCAAACTGACTGAAATACACTGCTGAGGGGAGCAGTGGGTGAGACAGGAGAGGTCTGCTGTGCCATGTGGGTCACCTCCCTGACTGGGGATGGAACTCATGCTGTAGTGGCTGTAGTTTGCTTCATAGTGCTACAACTTAAGGCCCTGAGCCATCAGGGTCCCTATTTGAATGATTCAATTCTTCTGTCAGCTCCTAGGAGAGAAATGCAGAGGTGGTCCTTAATCTGTCTGAATTATGGTCCCCAATAAATATTTGATGAGAGCATTAGTATACCTCCAAGAAAAATAAAAAATATGAATTAAATTTTATTGAAACCAGGACTCTTTAAATACTAGTTTAAATTTAAACACTAGTTTAAGAATGTCAGAAGCAAAATTTTCTATCTAGTTAGGAACTTTGGAACTGGATATCCTTCCCAAAATGTACATTCTAAAATTGTTTATCTCAGAATCTCAGTTGTTCATAAAATGAACTTTTGACAAATATATAATTAAGTTATTTAAATATGATCACTATCATGCATAATGAAATAAGTCAGAAAGAAAAAGAAAATACTGGATAGTTTCACTTATAGAAAGAATGTAGAGGGTCCAAATAAGGATTCTTGCAATGGTGCATGGGTTAATTGGTGGTGGGAATTCCACGGGGATTATACACAAGAAGAGAATGCATACATTGTACAAAAATGAATGATGTAAAAACTATATAAAATAAACTCAATCATTAAGCTTTATGTGAAAAAATAATTATAACACTAAATTGAATAATGCAGATGGTGATTCTGCCAGTAATTCTATAAATTTAAGCCAGAGTGAGTATTGCATGGGAAATCTGAAGCTATTTCCCCAGGTCGTCTAACATGGCACTCGTTTTTTGAGTTATTCAAGTTCCCACACCATGGATCCCAACCTTAGCCAACTTGTCTAACTGGAAAGAATTTTTTCTGTTCAACTGGCTATATATGTATTTTCTTAACTTTCTGGTATTCAGCTGCTCTCCCTTGTTAATTTACTGGTTTCTCTTTGGATGGAATTTCCCCATGATTAAGATCTTTGTGGGAGAGCAATTCCTAACTCTTGTCTCTCTTAAATACCTCACAACAAAAGTCAAGAAAGTTTACTTTGTCAGCCTCTTATTACAATGAAGAAATCAGCATATAATAGTTAGAATTGAGCTTCACTGATCAGAACTTTTAATCATAAGAAAGGGATACAGAGATGGAATGACTATTTTAAGGCCCAATCGATTGTTGCAGAGGCCTGAAGTATGAACCAGACTGTCTCACTCTCTAATGATTTCTCGGTTTTTGTACATTTTCAAAATGCATTTACCAGTTTAGTTTCCAATGAAGTATAATCCCCCATTCTTATTCTAATAACTTTTGCTTTAGAATGCCAAAGACAGTTTTAGTTGCCTACAACCAAAAAATACCAATAGTCTGAGCAAAAAACTGACCATGCTGGATGGTTGGAGAGACTGATGTTCCTTAATGTGACATTGCAGGTGGGAACTGCTTTAGAGAATTCCAGGTGTAATTGTGTTGGTGAAACTCTGCCTTCCATACTGACTTTAGAATCTAAACTCCATATAATAGGTGACTAACACAATAGCACACATAAAAATGAAATATTAGGAACAATCTAATTCTACAATAGGGTAATATCTAATAATATTTAGGTTATATATGAATTATTACAAAAAACAGTATACAGTTATATTATAGAAAAAATACTCATTAGAAATATAACTGCTATAATACCATGCAGTATAATTAATATGACACTGTCTTTACTCATTTTTAACCTTAGAAAAATGGCTGAAAGTTTTACTGTGAGTTTATGAAGTGATTTTTTTATGCTTTAACTTAAAGATTTTAAAGTAAATCTTTAAAAAGTAAAGTAAAATCTTTAAATTTTCTTACAAGAGCATATATTATCACTGGAATGAGATTGTTAACATACCAGCAACATTAATATGCATTAGTAAAGAGAAATTCCTATATTTGCTATTTTGTATTTTCCCCAGCTAAATCTTTACCAATTCATTCAAAAAGGGTGAATTTCTTTTTTTTAAAAAAAATATTTATTTATTTATGCACACAAGAACTGGGGTACAGGTCAGAGGTGCAGGAGGTGAGAGGAGTCACCAGAGACAGAGCGGGGAACAGAACAGGCAGATCGACTAAAACACACTGCCGAAGGGAGCAGTGGGCACAGCAGGAGAGGTCTGCTGCGCCATGTGGGTCCCCTCCCTGGCCAGCAGCAGGGATCGAACTCGTGCTGCAGTGGCTGCAGTCTGCTTCGTAGTGCATTGCTTAACCCACTGCGCCACCAGGGAGGCCCCTGAATTTCTTTTTATAAAGAAAAAAAAATAGAGCTGAACTCTGGAAGGTTGAACTTAAGAAAGGTCTCACAATTTTTCTTATTAGTTTCATGTTAATATCATTCATCAATATATTAGTTAAAATATTTTCCTTTCTGTTTTATATTTCAAAAGTTAAGACTAAGGAAAGGTTCAGATTTAGGATAGAAATTCCCAAATTTTCTCATTCCTCTTTTCTTGAATAGCAACCCAAATGATACATGGTTAGTAACCACATGTCCACATACAGAACTCACAAAATCAGTAAATATTAAAAATTACACTTAACTGGGAATAAATTTCAGTGAGCTATATCCTCTGGAACCCTCTTATAATCTTCCTATTTAGTTAGTAGTAGTAGTAGTAGTAGTAATAGTAGTATTTTGGGTCTGGGTAACCAACCCAAGGCATTCATTCACCTGAAGAGTACACCTGAAGTGTTCCATTTTATCTCTGGTTTTCCATAAAAACATTTCTGCATACAGTAACTATTATCTATTATTTATTTCACAGGATGGGAAGTGTACTTGATGCTTCCATTCATTACATAGTTTCATAAAATCATAGTACAGTGAGTTCATAATCGCTATTTTATAGGTGAAGAAAGATCACATGACAAGTAGGTATCAGAGGGCGGTCTGCCCGTCAGTTTTGCAGCCAAAAAATACTGTATCACAAAAACTAGTTCTCACAATTTACTTCAGCAGTGTGAAGTAGAAATGTTGGATAGTATGTAGAGTAAGAGATGGAAACAGTTGGCTATTCAAGGCAAATCTCAGAAAACAACACTTTGGGAAGCTCTGCCAGGATGCACAAGTTGGTGTCTACTTTCCATGTATCTGCAGCTTAGGAAGGCAGTTCCTTCATATTAACATTCATTAGGGAGTAATGAATGCTGCTAACATTTCATATACAGTCTAGCCTAATTGCCTAAGTCATGTCATAAATAGATATAGTAGCAATATACTAAGTTAACAGACATAGTAGCATATACTAATTATTTAGAGGAAAATATTACTATCAATATCTCCAATCAAAATATTTTAAGAAAATTGAGCATTTAAATATTTTAGTCTACTAAAGACTACGAAACAAAATATAGGTGGGTATTTCCTAAGCATGATATCAAAGGGGAAAATCATAAAACTGGAAACATTTGTAATAATACAATGTATAAGAGAATAATAAATTAAATAAAAATGTTTGTAGCAAGTGGATAATAAAGGGACTACTTTCGTTATATAAGAAAATGTGGGAAATTAAGAAGTAACTTCCAGATAAAACTGTAAGGCACTTAACTCTACCCTTTCCCTCTGTCTCTCCCTTCCTCACTCCCTTTCTTTCTCTCTCTCTCTCTCTCCCCCTCTCCCTTTCTCCTCCCCTCCCTCCTTTTCTCTCTCTCATATCCACACACAAAACATACATGCAATCTTCCTTCTCAAAACACATAGCAATAATTCATAAAATATTTAAAAATATACCAAAACACATATCTTCAATAAATGTTTAAAAGACAAATGTCACCCAAAAATACACTTGATCTTAGCCAAAAGGCCAAGAAGCAATAGTAGCTCAAAAATAAGATCAAATGCCAAAGCAGTAAGCTTAAATTCTGCTGGCCTTTGACCTGGAAGCCAGAGGAGACAAATAGACATTCCCATGGGAAATAAAAACTCAATGTGGTGGCCTCCCTGGTGGTGCAGTGGGTTGAGGGGTTAAGCACCATGCTTGGAGGCATCCTCAGCCACTCCCAGACTAGAGAGGGGCTACCTGCATGGAGGTGATGTCCTCTCCTGCCTCACCTGCTGCTCCCTTTAGCAGTGTACTTCAGTCAGTCTGCCTTTTGTTCCTCACTCTGTCTCTGGTGATTCCTCTGCACCCCTGCAAACCTACCCCCACCCACTCCTCCCCAGTTCTTGTATACATAAATACATAAATCTTTAAAAAAAAAACCTTCCAAGTGACACACATGTACTAATTTAAAAAAAAAATGTAAGGGAAGCCCTGGTATCTTTGAAGATCTCTGTTCTTTTCTGTAGGCCAGTCCTTATGAGGGCAACTTAGTAGTAGTAACTGTTGGGTAACTTAAATGCAATGGGAGTTACTGAATCTTAGTGTAGCAGGGACCAAGTGTCACTCAACTGCCAGAGGTAAAGTAGACAAGTTGCTGTAACAGCAGAGTCAAAGCAGCAATTAGAGTGGTGCAGCTCACATAGACCTGAGTCATTGGCTAGTTGAATATAATGTCCCTAGAAATAAAATAAATGGACGGTCTGTTAAATTCTTACTTGATCTCTATAAGCAGATATTTCAAGTGAACAAAAGTCTAAGCTGAATCAAAAACAGATCATCAGGCTTCCTCAAATCAATTCCAAGACAAGCCAGTGTACATGCCCAGGACCCCTTCAATGTAGGTGAGGCTAAGTCCTTTTGATGAAAAGCACCCTAGTATACTCACAACATTTTATGTTGTCGATCTTTCATCCAGTTTTCCTCAAGGGACTTGCAGCCTTTCACCAGACTAACTGCACTGAGGGAAAGAAAATAAATCTTTTGGGGACTTGAGGACACTGGTTCTGAACAGACATTAATTACAAGACACCCAGAGGTCACTATGGTTCACCAGGCAGAGTAGGAGCTTACAGAAATCAGGTGATCAATGGCACTTTAGTTCAGGTCCATCTCACTGGGGTCTAGTGTGTTGCTGAATATGCCCTGTTGTTGCTTCCCTAGTTCCAGGATGCATATTTGGAACAGATATGCTCAGTAAATGGCAGAATCCTTACTTTGTTCCCTGCTCTATGGAGTTAAGCCTATCATGGTAGGACAGACTGGTAGAAACCACTAGTGTTGCCTTTACCTAGAGAAAAACAAGCCAAAAGCAATACTGCATTCCTGATGAGATTGCAGAAATTAGTACTTACTATTAAGGATTTTAAAAAGGGGTCATGGGTGGTGATTACTACTACATCCTCATTTAATTCACCTAGTTGGCTTGTGAAGATGATAGAAGGATCATGGAAAAGGAGAGTAGATTATATAACCTAATCTGAATACCTTTGCCTTATCTATTGTTCTGGTATTCCACATAATACTACTTCTCTCATCAAGGAGCTCACCTGTGACAACAGGACCAAGTTCAAGGAATTAATTGGTCTTGCTGTGTTATCTACCACCTTGAAACAACTGGCTTGGCCCAACAGTTGAATGGACTTTTGAAGACTTAGTTACAGTAACAGCTAGGTGGCAATGGCTTAGAGTCTGGAGCAAGGTTCTCCAGAAGACTGTGTATGTTCTGAATTGGCATCTAATATGAAGTGCTGTTCTTCCCACAGCCAGGATCTATAGATCCAGGAAACAAATATTAGGAATGAGACAGTAGTACCATGAATTATCACACACTAGTGAAAGCACCACTTCCTGTTCATGCAGACTTGTAGCCTGTTAAGTAAAGTTCTTTCCAGAGGAAGGAATGCTTCCACGAGCAGACACATTGAGGATTCCACTGGACTAAAAATTGAGGCTGTCTCCTGGACAATGAATGAACAACCACAGGAAGATTTACTAGGTTGGAAGGAGTGATTGATCCTGACTACCAAGGGAAATTGTACAACTACTCCACAATGGAGGCAAGGAAAGCAGGTATAGACAACAGACAATTCCTTAGGGCATTTTTTTAGCATTTCATGCTGCCTCCTCTGATTCCTAATTCATTCCACCAGAGCCATTCTTACACTAGAGCTAAACTTGGAGTCACTGATAACCATACAACAAATAGTTTTTATATCAACTCTCATGATCCAAAAATTAGAAATCTTACAGAATTACAAGTTCAATTGCAAAAATAGCCAGGAGCAGCTTCACTGTTGCTGACTAAAACATACCAAATTTGCTTCTTATACTTTATGCCCTCCTTGAGGACTGTTGGATTATAATAGTAATCTCTTGGATCCTTACAGTGGTATCTCAACCTTGAAAGTATGTAAAAAGCATCTGGGGTGCATTTTAAAAATATCTACTTCTAAATTCCAGCGTTAGAGATGCTAATTTACTTGATTTGGTGTGGGACCTGGGCATTGGTATGTTTTTAACTTTCCCTGAGTGAATATACTATCTTAGAGCATTCCTTTATATTGAAACAAATAGGAGGTTGTGAACTTTCTCACTGGCTATAAATATAAGAGCCGACAAACATACTCTCTACTTACCACCAAAATGCCTGATTTAAGGGCTTCCCTGGGGGCCCAGTGTGTTGAGCTCAGCGCTGTGAATCATCCGCAGTTCCATCCCCAGCCAGGGAGGGGGCCCACATAGCACAGCAGACCTCTTCTGCCTCACCCGCTGCTCCCCTCAGCAGTGTATTTCCTTAGATCTGCCTCTTCTGCTCCCCACTCTATCTCTGGTGAATCCTCTCACCTCCTGCAACTCTGACCTGTCCCTCAGCTCTTGTGTGCATAAATAACTAAATCTTAAAAAAAAAATGCCTGATTTAAGAACTGTGACTATTTAACACTGTTATTCTTAGGAGAGATGACCCTACGTTGAAGCAGCCAAGTCACACTTGAGTCATACTCAGTAACAATCCCTGCTACAGACATCTTTTCATCATTTGTTTATTCGTGTTTATTCGTGTCCCCATTCTTTCCTTTTCTTTTCCCTGCTTATTACCTCGTTCATCTCTACCATTTTCAATCATTGCTTTATTCTAGAGAAAAATATTTTAAGAAGGAGTTTGCTTTCTATACTGTAGAACTTGCATGTGTAAACAGATGCCACTGATTTAGATTTGACTAATTCAGATAGGTTCTAAACTGATGACCTCTATGGTCGTGATAGAATTTGCTAAATAGGTGCATAATAAAGACATGATTTTTGGTGTTCAGACTATAGTGGAGGACTGTCTTCTGTTTCATGAGCACCTACTTATTTACAATATTTTTATTTGCTGAATTATTTATAATTCAGTACTACTTATTATATAAAAATGTTAAAGTCTTCTAAAATTCTAGCTTTACATGATTTGGATTGGCACACTTATCCATTGCTTTCTTGTAGTTGTAAAAACTTATACCATTCCCTCTTCCCACTTCCATAGTAGATCTTGGCCATACTGGGATATGAGTGGCTGAAAATCATGTGTGATCAAATTGGAAATTCTTGTTCAAAGAGGTTTATTCATTGAAAAATTTCACAGACATTTTAAAATGTTAATGTGCATCATCATTCTCAAAAGAGGAGATAAAAATCACTTGTTTTGCATAATTTCATTAACTACAAGTGGAAAATATTGGAGTACCTTGAAAGAACAGTATTTCACAGAATACACTTACGAAATGTTGCTTAGAATTTTGTAACTGGTGATGATATAGATATTGATCCTATAAGTCCCAAGCATATAATCAAATAATCATAGATGTCCCTGGATCTCCTATCATAGAGCCTGCTTTTGGGAGGGCTTACATCCTGGGAATGTTTATGAATTGCCTACAACATTGATTGTTCTCCCATCTCTGGGATTCCATCTGCCTGCCAGAACAAACTGCTTATTTCCTCAACACCAAGAGTCAGGAATATAGTACAGATCCTAAGTGGTCCTTTAGTTTTCATTGTAGAGATCTGAATATTGCCTCATAAGCTAGAACACAAAGATGATCTGGGGAACATACTTGTAGGTAGGTAAATATGGGTGAAGAGAAGAGAATGTCTCTTTGATATCCGTGTGCTCTTTAGAGGTATTTATTCTTGAATAGTTTTATACTTGTAAATAGTAGTAGATTTAAAATATACATAGGAACATACAGTAAAAAGTAAGTTTCCTTTACCCTTTCTCTCATTGTTCTACTTCCTGTTGCTCTTACAAGAGTCACTACTATTATTAGTTTGCTGTTTATCTGATGCCTGTTGTCATGGAGTAATCATTAGTGCCCAAATCAAGTCTGAAAAATATCCCATTTGAATGTGTTTACTTATACACATTTGATTTTATAAATGCATATGATTTTTTGGCACAAATGGTGGGTACTGTATACACTGTTTAGGGCATAGCTTTGGGTCACAAAACAGATTTATATTGGCAAAGTTTTCAAAAAGAACACATTATCTCAATTTTATAGCTATATAGTATTCCATTACATAAGTGTACCACTATTTTTCTTCCTAGTGTGTTGTAGTATTTTATTTTTAAAAATTTATTTATTTATGCATATAAAAATTGGAGTGTAGGTGACAGGTGTGGGGAGTGAGATTTACCAGAGACAGAGTGGGGGAGCACAACAGGCAAATCTACTGAGGTACACTGCTGAGGGGAGCAGCAGGCAAGACAGGAGAGGTCTTCTGAGCCATTTGGATTAGCTCCCTGTCTGGTGATCCCTTGATCTTTAACCCCTGCATTGCCAGGGAAACCCAGTATTTTATTTTTGTTTAAAATTTTTATTAAAGAACCATTGGTTTATAGCATTCTTTGTATTTTGAAAGTAAGGAACCCTCCCACTCCAGGTATTGTTACCATTGTACTCCCCACAGTAAAGCACCTATAGTTCACTCTCATCATCCATTGTGCCCTCATTCCATTTTGTTCTGACTCCTCCCCTTCCCTTGTCCCCTCTGAATGCCTCAGTTCTATCGTCAACTTTCAAGGTTTAGTTTTTCAATTTGATTTTATCTAACCCTTTATTTGGTATCTCAATATATATTCTGCATATAAATGGCAACCCTCTGGTATTTTCTTTTTCCTTCTGGCTTATTTTGCTTAGTATAAATATTTCCAGTTCAATCCATACTGCTGCAAATAGCATGAGTTTTTTACTAGGCTGCTCAGATCCCCAGGAGCAACTGGGAGGCAAGTAGCAAGGCAGAGCACTTCAGGAACCTCTTGTGTGTCAGGTGTATGGAGTATTTCTCCAGACTTCTTGATTTTGGAACTTCTTATGGAATAGGAGACTGTCCCATTTCCTCCAGACCAGTGTGGTCTCTGGGTTCTGTGCCTCCTCATTCACATTGATTAATCCACCCACTCACAGTGTCTTATAGTTTTCTTTGTATAGGTCCTTCACCACCTGTGTTAGGTTTATTCCTAGATATTCAGTTTTTGGGGTATAATTGTAAATGGAATTCTTTTCTTAATTTCTTCCTCTTTTTTTTTTAGTCATTTCTCTTTTTTAAAAAAAGATTTGTTTATTTATGCATAAAAGAGCTGGGGTACAAGCCAGAGTCGTGGGAGGTAAGAGGATTCACCAGAGTGGGGAACAGAACAGGCAGACTGACCAAAACACACTGCTGAGGGCAGCAGCGGGTGAGGCAGGAGAGGTCTGCTGCACCATGTGGGTCCCCTCCCTGGCCAGCAGCAGGTATCGAACTCGTGCTGCAGTGGCTGTGGTTTGCTCCATAGTGCGTTGCTTAACCCACTGTGCCACCAGGGAGGCCCCCAATTTCTTCCTCTTTAGCTCATTTTTTTGCATGTAGGAAGGCAACTGATTTTTTTTTAAAGATTTATTTATTTATGCATACAAACACTGGGGTACAGGCCAGAGGTGTGGGGGGGTGAGAGGATTCACCACAGAGAACAGGGAGCAGAACAGGCAGATTAATGGAAGTACACTGCTGAGGGGAGCAGCGGGCACAGCAGGAGAGGTCTGCCGCACCATGTGGGTCCCCTCCCTGGCCGGCAGCAGGGATCGAACTCGTGCTGCAGTGGCTGCGGTTTGCTTCACAGTGCGTTGCTTAACCCACTGCGCCACCAGGGAGGCCCCGGCAACTGATTTTTGTGTATTGATTTTGTAAACTGCCACTTTGCTAAACTGAATTTTGTTTTAATTAATTATTCATTGAAGACTTTATGGTTCTTTCAGAAAATAAGTATTATCTGTTCTTTCCCAATTTGTGTTCTTTTTATATCCTGCTCTGCTCTTTCCTAAATATTCTAGTGAGAATTTCCAATACTAAGTTAAACTCTAGCATTGAGAGTGGACATTTTTCTACTAGATCTTTGTGAAAAGCTTTCAGTTATTCAACATTAAGAGTGGTGTTAGCTTTGGGTTTCTCAAATATGGCTTTTATTATATTAAGTTCCATATACCCTATATTTTCAAGAGTTTTCATCATAGACATTGAATTTTATCAAATTCTTTCTTGTCATCTATATATATGATCATATGGCTTTTAATCTTTCTTTTTGTTGATATGATAAATATGATATGATTGGTTGATTTTCTAATGTTGAAACACACTTATGTCCCTGGTGGAAATCCCATTTGGTCATGGTGTATAATTCTTTTAATGCAATGTTGAGTTTGATTTTATAATTTTTTTATGCATCTGTATTCATTATTTGGGTCAATGTATTTGGTAGTATTCCTTACTTTCACGTTTTTGGAAGATCTTGAGCAGGAAAGATATTAGTTACCTTTGAAGGTTTGGTATAGGGCCTCTCTGGTGGTGGAAGGAGTTGAGCACCATGCTGTGGGGCTTCCACAGGCACTGCAGCATGGGTTGGCTCCCTGGCCATGGAGGGAACTCACATGGCTCAGCAAACCCTTCCTGACTTGTCCGCTGCTCCGATCAGCAGTGTATTTCAGTTGATCTGCCTGTTCTGCTCCCCACTCTGTCTCTGGTGACTCCTCTTACCTCCTGCACCTCTGGACTGTACCCTAGCTCTTGTATGCATAAATAAATTTTCAATTTTTTTTTAAATAAAGGTTTGGTATCACTAAATTGTGGAGTCATCTGATCCAGGACTTCTATTTTGGGGGAGAGTTTTGATAGCTCTTTCAATTTTATAGCCTGATCTGCTCAGAAGATTGTATAATTCTGAGAATTTGTCCATCTCTTCTAGGTTACTGAACTTATTAGCATATATATATATATTTCTAGTAGCTTCTTAATACCCTCTGGATTTCTGCAGTTTATCTTTTTTCCTGATCAAATTTACTTGTATTTTCTCCCTTATTTTCTTATTGAAACTATTTAAGGTCTTTTTGTTTTGTTGTTTTATTTGTTTGTTCTTTCACAAACAACCAGTTTTTGGCTTCACTAATATTTTGGACAATCTTTTTGAACGCTATTTCTGTTATGTCTGCTCTATTTTTTATTATCTTCTTTCTTATACTGTCTTTGGTCTTGTTTTTCTTTTTCTAGTTCCTTGATATTGGAGAGAATGTTACTTATTTGAGTCCTGTCTTGCCTTTTGCTGTGGGCCTTTATTGCTTTTATACTTTCCTTTTAGTATTTGTGCTAGGTCACATGAGCCCTGGGTGGGTGTGTCTTCACACCCAAAGCAAAATGACACAAAATGGTTGTGTCACTTTTCTCTACGTATTTTTAATTTTTTTTTTATTTTCTGAGTAAGCCAATAGTCTTTTAGTAGCATAGTGTTCAGTTGCCACATATTGTAGGTTCAACCTGCCTTTTTTTTTTTTTTCTTTTTTTAGTAGCTGATTTCTCATGTGTTATCTTTATGGTCAGAGCAGATGTTTTGCATAATTTTAGTCTTTATGAATTTGATACTTGTCTTGTAACCCAATATGCAGTCAATCTTTTAGAAAAACCCAAGTACTCTTGAGAGAATTGTGTATTCAGCTTTTTTGTGAGTACAGTTCCCTATGTTTATCTTTTAAGCACATATGGTATAATTATTTGTTTAAGGCTATTGAGTCCCTATTTATTTTCTGTCTAGTTGATTCATTCTTTGCTGACAGTGAGATGTTGAAGTCCCATGCCACGAATATATTTTTTCCAATATCTATTTTCATAATTGACAGTAGTTGACTAAAATATTTTGGTGATCTTTCATTTGTTGAGAATACATTGATGAGAATTTTGTCTTCCTGATTTTTTGTTCCCTTAATCATTATATAGTATCCATCCCTATCATTAACTTTTACAACTCAGAAATCTATTTTGGTTGATATAAATATGGCTGCTGTATCTGCCTTCCTTTCCATTTACTTGTAGCACTATTTTCCAGTTATTTATTTGATTCTATGTTTATCTTTAGAGCTCCTATGCACTTATTGGAGATAACAGATATTTGGATTCTGTTTTTATTTCTACCACTGTCTTCTAGTTGATGTATTCAGTCTATTCACATTTAGAGTGATTATTGATATAATAAGATTTTTTGCTCCCATTTCACCCTTAATTTTGTTGGTCTATCTATTTTCTTGTTCAGTTCTTTGTGAATGTTCTTTTTTTAGTTTCTATATGAGAGATACTTTCAGTATTTCCTAGTGGTGAATCCAGTGGCTATAAATTCCTTCAGTTTCTTTTGTCTAAGAATACACTTATTTTTTTCTTCTTTCATAAAGACAGCATCACAGAATTGAATATTTTTGGTTGACAGTTTAAGTTTTTTGATCATGTCATGCCATTTATTCTGTCCACACTATTTCTTCAGATAATTCAATGTTAGGTTAATTAGCACCCCTTTATAGTTTATATACTTCTTCCTTATTGCCAATTTCAGTATTCTTTGTCTTGAACCCATGGAAGTTTCACTACTGTATGTCTTGGTATAGGTCTCATTTTGTTTAGGAACTCTGGTGTTTTTATAGCTTCCTGGATTTGCACATTTATTTCTTCTCCTGGTTTGGAAAGTTTTCCTACAATACTTCTCTATGTTTTCTGTTCCCTTCTTTCTCTCTTTCCCTTATGGAACATCCATTATTCTTATAGTAACTTTCCTCATAGATTCATATAATTTTCAAAGTATTTCTTCTTTTTAAAAATTTTATTTATCTCTTCTTCTTCCTGGATTTTTTGATTTTAGATTTTTTTAGATTCAAGTTCACTGATTATATTTTTCATTAGGTCTACTCTACTTCCATAACTTTCTCCTGAATTTTTCATCTCTTTTATTTAAAGCATGTCAATTTTCCATTTGTTGATTTTATATTTCAGTACTTTTTTTTTTTCTTCCAAATTTTCTCCCATATCTTTGGATTTCTTTATCACGGCAATTTTGAATTCTGTATCTGATAGAAGAACAGATCCTCTATGTCTTTGTGATTAAGTTCTGAAATTTTTTTCTCTTTCTGTGGTATAGTATTCTGAGTATTCATCTTACTGTTTATTGTGTTTTGCCATTTCCACATTATTTGTTTTCAAGCCCTTTAGGTAGGCATGTCTCTACTCTCTGTACTAGTCCAGTGTCTCACTAGTGACTTCCCTGTGTTTCTGATGCCTCACAGACTTCACTGTCAATAGCTTCCATTCTTTTTCTTGGATTTTACTGGTTGCTCTCTAAGCTACTGTTGCCTTGTAGGGCCTTTGCTGTGCTGGTCTAAGGGTCTAAGTCACAGGTCTCCATCACAATTATTTTATGCAGACTTCTGTTGATATTTATGTTATTTCTAATCTTCAGTCCCACAAACAGTACTGAGATTGATTTGTTTGTTTTTCAGTCATTTTATATAAATATGTATATATGCATAGGTATTTACCTAGGAATAGAGTTGCTGGGCCCAAAGGATGTACATTTTTTATTTTGATAGATAGCACTAATCTATCTTGAATTGAATCTGTGATAAAAGTTATAATATATAATATATATAATATATAATATAATACACAGCCACGTGTGACAATCATCTACACAATCACCAATACAATGCTTTAGTCAATGTTTTAGCTTTGCCTAATTATTGAAAATAGTTTATGATTACCTTTTTAATTTGTATTTCTCTTGATATCAGTAATGTACAGCTCTTTGCAAGTTAAAAAGAAATTTTAAATATCTTTTCCCATTAACTGTTTACACCATTTGACAATTTTTCTAATAAGATCAAAAGGAAAAAACAAATTTAATGATAATCTGTATACTTCTTATATTTATGGTAGATTCCACCTTTTAGTCATTTTATTATTGATTTGTTATCCCTATTTACTAATTCATTGACTCATTCTCTATTATGCTACATGAGTCCAAACTATTTACAACAGTTTGTTCTTGCTTATGATTTTACCGAGGGTATGTTTTTTTTTTTTTAAAGATTTATTTATTTATGCATACAAACACTGGGGTACAGGCCAGAGGTGTAGGGGGGTGAGAGGATTCACCACAGAGAGCGGGGAGCA
>JAGFMF010012245.1:2020480-2070391 GCA_019455555.1 Galemys pyrenaicus
CCCCTGGCCGGCAGCAGGGATCGAACTCGTGCTGCAGTGGCTGCGATTTGCTTCGTAGTGCGTTGCTTAACCCACTGCGCCACCAGGGGAGGCCCGAGGGTATGTTTTTGACATAAACATTTATATTTGTATATGTTAGAGTTATTTTCTTCATTGACTTCTGATATTGCATCATACTTAAAACATTCTAAGGTTATAAAAATTTTATTTTATGTGCCAATAATTTTAATGTATAAATACAACATTTATCTCATGTGTATTAAAATTACAGACAAACTGTCTAGGAAATCAACTATATGTGATAACAAATAACACTCAGGGAACAAATATAATGAAGACAGACTAGTTCTGTAAGATATTATTATACATTGCAATTATTACAGAGTAAGAAAAAAAGAATACTCTAAAGAAGAATATGCTTATTTAATATATAATAGATATATCTCACTAAGGAAATGTAAACCAAAATCATAAGTTATACTGCATATCCACAAGATGGCTACTATCAAAAAATAAAAGAAAAAATACAAGTGAACAAATGTTGGTGAAGATTTCTACTTATGTGCATCATACAGAAAGTAACTTGATCCACTAGAAAAGAGATAATTTCTAGGTTTCTGCTCCTTCCTACACACTTTAGGAAGTTTCCGAGACACACATTTACTGAGAAAGCAAAGATGATAGTGTCCTTTCAAATATAGAATCTTATAAACAAGTTATACAAGTTATCCTCATGCTAATCATTCAGGGATCTTGGGCTTTCTCATGTTTCCTCAGCTTGCTTCCATGAGGCACTGTGGTACGTGAAAATCATTATGCAACCTTGTCACATTAAAATTATGAATGCATTATAAGATCGGTCATCCTCCACTTTTCATTTTCCTTTTCCTTTTCTAACTCCCACATTTTTTACCCACTCACAAATAGAGGACTCAACATGAAATAATGAGTGAGTTTAAAGACACATGCTCTGTCAGAAAACTGGGCAGGGACTATCATACATATCACAGCATTCGTGAAGATTATAATGCCAAACAGAAACTTAGAGTTAAAAGATTTCCTGGAAACTCAGATAGTATTTTTTCCTTCTCTGTTTCCCAGTAGTGTTTAACCCCAAGAAAAATTTAAGTGTTCTCTAGAATGTGTCTCAAAACGTCAGGCCAAGTCCTATATTCCCAATGGGGAATAAAAAGCACAAAGGGAGGAAAGATTGTTCTTTCTGGTTTGGTGGATAGCAAAAAAAAATCTTGCCCTTTGTAAAAAAGAAAAAAACAGATATACATAGACTAAATAAATAGAAATACACTATATGTGTCATATGTTAACAATTTCATGAAGCAGGCAATTATGAAAAAAAGCCTAATAGAATATTTTTTGAAAAGTAATACAAAAACAACATTAGAGTAGGCTATAAGTGCTATAACAAACATCACCAAAATATCACTAGGTTCACAAAATATTTTTTTTCTCACTCATATGACACACTAATGTGAATTAGTGGTTGCTTCAAAGTGTACTCTGTTCCACATAGTCATGCAGGAACCCAGACTCTAGATCTGGTAGCTCCACCATTCCTTACGCCCTTTGAGAATGTTCCAGGATTCCCTGTTTCTGACTGTCTAATGAGCAAGGAAAAAGCAAATGAAAGATAATATAGGATATTTTAGGGATTAAGGTTGGCAGTGAGTACATAAATTTTACCTACTTTATGTTGCCACAGACTAGCTACATAGCCTCTCCTAAATGCTAGGCAACTTGGAAATATAATCAAGCATTATGTAATGAAAAGAGAACAAAAATGTTGGAGAACAAATGGGTTTACTTTATAAGACATGGCTTTTGAAGTTTGGTTGGAGTTTCTCAGTCCTCAAATTGATAATTATTAAATGATATTTAACTTCTTCTCATCCACTTGTTATCTTTCTCACATAGACATGTCAAGCAAAGAACATTACATAGATCTGATTTATTGCCTCAGCTTATTTCTCATCACCTCAGCCATTTTTATTATCATTGGTAAGACCTACTTAGACCAGAATCCTAACTGGATACTTGAATCTAGTTCCTGGGATTTCCAGAGACCTGATTCATGTTCTTTCTAATTCAAAAAAACCTCTTCCTGTAAGTTGTCTATCTCATGGATAAAGGCTGTCCCTAGTGTTAGTAGGATGTGAATCAGAGCTTGGTAAATTCCCTTGGATTAGAGTAGGCTTATTATTTACACATCTTTTAGTTTGTTATTTTTTGAACTACACAACACAAAAGAAAATGAAACTTTCACCAGTATTTTCAGAATGGAATTCAATTTCTATAAGGTAGGGATAAAACAAATTGAAGGTCAAAACAAGATACAGAAAAGTTAATAAACCTCATAGTCAATTGTATAAATCCTTATGATAACACTTCTCTCTTTCAGCAAGGATCCCAACATCTGAGTTTTCCAAATATGTTATAAAATTCCTCCTGTCAGTCCCACCTACCAGAATGCATGAGAATCATCGAAATGACAGGATGCATTTCTTCTCCATTTTTTCCATATAAGGAATATTATACTTTTTTTTAACCATCTGAGAACAGCCAGTATTTTATGCTTTTTAAAAGCCTTTTTGAATGTCTGCACAATGCTTATCAGATTGTTATGTAAAATAAGGAAAATTTGATTAAGATGAAGTTTCTGATTCAGTAGGACAAAATGGGTCTAGGATTCTGCATTTCTACCAAGTCATGTCAATGCTGCTATCCACAACCAGACCTTGACTAGGAAGGGCCCAGAGTAACTCCAATTTTAAGAAGTCACAGCAAACAGTATCATTGTGAGTATGTACAAATGTGGTGGACATAAGGAATAGATGAGTAGAATACATAGCCACATGATGAAATGTTCTGTCAAATATTATATGAATATGCAGAATAACATTTTGGTTAAAAACAGGAAGTCTGGATTCAGGCAAATTTTATTTCAAGGTAACAGCAATTTCATTCATACTCTACATTATTTTGGAAAAGAATTTCTTTGCTAATCTAGTATTCCAGCATTGAAGCGTAACAACAACAACAACAGGTGGAACCTTATGATATTGTCATTTTTGTAAGTTAGATATGATCATAGTGAGCAATTTTGTAAGGTTTAATCTAATAGAAGCACTTCTTAGAGCAGATGTGAATGTTAGAATGGATAACATATCTGATGAAATAACAGTTTCAGATAGAGAATAAGAACATAATAATTTGTAGTATGTCCTACCTTATTCTGAAGTTAAGACTTCATTTTAATAAAATCTTCCTAATTGTACACAGAAATCTGATAAGCATTGTGAGGACATTCCAAAGGGCTTTTTAAAAGTATAAAATACTGGTTGCTCTCGCCTGGTTAAAAAAAAAAAAAGTTTAACATTCCTTAATGGAAAAATTTGTGTGTACATATGCAATTAAAGGATTAAAGATAAGTAAGTGGATACTTTGTCCTCTGTATCTCTTCTCAGAAGGCTGTTTGTATTACTTCCTTTCCTTTGTTTTTTTTTCTTTTAGCATAACGTAGTAGTTAAAATTACTGACTCTGGAGCCAGATTGTTTGAAATCCAGTTTCCCAGGTGATAACTGTGTGACTTTTGGAAAAGTTTAGTTTACCTCACTATGCCTCATTAAGTCATTTGTAAAATGAGAAAATAACAGCATTTTTCATAAGATTGCTAAATGAGTGATTTACAAACATACTTTAGATGATGATGATGATATGACAGATATCCTACCTCTGACTATAGGAGTACTCTTCCCAAAATTACCTGCTAATAATTGGTTAACTGTAATAAAACAATTGTTACTAAGCAATAAAACAACTGATTAGAAGCCAATTGAAAACAAACTAGTTAAAGGTTAAGGTTTTTCTCTCTTTTCTTTTTTTTTTTTTTTTTTTGGACACTATTGCAGATGTAAACTATACCAACAGAATATGAAATCTAGAAGACAATCTTAAAGACAATTCTTCATTTTATACCTAAAAAAACTGATACACAGGAAAATGAAACCTCTTCAAAAATACATCTAAGTAACATGGGAGGGGGAGGTGCCAGGAACTCAAGACCACTGCAGGCATGTTTAAGGAATATAATTATCTGCTTTTGTCTGTAAGTGATTAAAAAAAAAATGTGCAGTCAATATTGAAATTGCAAAAGATGGTGTCAGTTAATGTACTCAAGCACAGTTTAAGACATTTGTCAGAACTATGAAATATTAAATTGTCTCTTAAATATTTTGACAATTTAGACAATATGGCTGAGAGAGAAGTAACAGAAAGCAAAACTGCTAGGAAGGAAGAGTTAAAGCTGAGGAAGAAAGTTATACATGTCTCTCTTGGCTGTCTTGAGTTGACTGAATTGTAGGTAGTAGCATCTTTGATTCAAGATCAGGAAACTTGAAAGAAACAGGTAAAATAAAACAAACAGTTCTTCAAATAGACCACATTCCACAAAATTATATGAAAACATATCACAATCTTGTTTGAGAGGATGTATGTTACACTTGCACTCTCCTCTAGTAGACTATCTATTCTGTTAATTAGGGTAGATTAGATGCTAGAACAGATATCAATCATAGAAAGTGTAAAGGATATTTTTTATTTCTCATGAAACTGAATGTGACATGCATCATTCAAGGAGAACAAGGAAATATAATCTTCATTTAGATAATTACTTTCAGTCACAATTAAAATTAATATCTGGCAAACAAATTCTTCCAGTCCTCTTGTTCCACCATTATCAAAATGTTTTAAAATGAGTAATCCAAACCGTGTTGTTCTCCATTATTTTATATATCCTATAATATTTTTTGATACTTATTCTCCAATCATTCATTATATATTGATATCCTGAGCATGCTTCTAAAAGGCTGCAAGCGTCTATATAATTTTTTTTTTTGGACGAGCTTTTATTTAGGCTATTGCAATAGTAAAGTTCATTAAAAGGGAATGTCAAAGAAAAGAAAGGGGAACTGTGTATTTTGTTTGTTATTTTTATTATTATTATTTTGTAATTTTAATTTTCTTGTGAAATTTTCACTCTCACATATTTTGTATACTATTTTCAATATTTTCTTAAATATATCACTCAAGATTATCTTATTTTTCTCTGTTGCTGTTGCGGTAACTGGTTTCTGGTACTAGGAGTTTAAAGGAATTATGTATAGTAAAGCAAGTCAAATGACAAAAACAAAAACTGGACATTTACATAGGGGTAGATTTGATAACATTAAATACTTACAGAAACTAGAAGACATTAATAAACACTGGGAGAGCTCTGAGGCTAAGAGAGGGAGGATGGAAAAAGGGAGACAGGGGCAAGGTGATACTAAGAAAATATTTTCGGCTAATTTGGAAGTCAGAAGGTTTTTGCCCCCCTGTATAAATATTCGTGCAAATCAACACAGTGTTATTCAACATCTAAGCAGAAAATATTTCCTCTTAAACTGATCAGGCTGCAGGAAGATGATGAAAGATACTTTAATTTTAGTTTTATTTCTGCCATTGGATTAGTGACCCATGTAAATAATGTAAATAATTTAACCATAATACTGAATTTTTAAAAACCTAAAACAATATAAAAAGTATATTTACTCAAGGTAAAATAAGAAATTGCTCTAAGATTTAATGAATCTTTAAAGAAAAGGGGTGCATTTTTTTTTTTTTTTTACCTTTTTGGCACCTCTTTGACAGGAAACTGAACTGGAAACTTGTACTCCCATTTATATAATTGACTGTAGATTAAGTATGCCTGACAGTTTTAAAGTGTGATTTATTTTATTTAATTGAATCTTATTAAAATCATTCATTACCTTTATTTAATTTTATGATAGCATTTAAAACTTATGTGCCACAAACTGTGCTAGGCCTAAGCAACACTTAGCTTTTGTTCCATCTCACAAAATCTGTGATTACTTCTATTTTTTACATAAATTTTAATTATTGTATTATTAATATTTATCATTCTCATTTTACAAATGAGAACTTGAGGCTAAGAACATTTAAGTGAATTGGCCAAAATGACACACCAAAATCTATAACCAGAATGCAAGGTACTCTTCTTTATCAGATACTATTGGGTGATAGAGGAGTTGAGGCTAGAGTCTTCAGCTGAGTACCATGAAAATGAACATTCAGAGTCCTATTTAGTTGAAGTTTAGAGGCTGACAAGAGAGTACCCCAGCATGCATACATGCAGAGGTGGTAGTCCTGTGCCCATTGGAAACTGCTTTTTTACTGGAGTTCTGGGGAATTCTTGAATGCAAGTCTCATCTCATCTATTGGAACCAGGAAATCCAGGAGCTTGTGTCTTGCATACCAAATCTCAGGTGCCAGAAGTATTCAATTTCCTTCCAGTGAAATAGTAATGATTTGAAGTGGGCTAGAGACACTAGGTAGGAAAATTATTCACATGTTTTCTTAGTCATTAGGAAGGTTCTCAGTCAGTCACCAAATAGATGACTGTCAAATGAGAAGTTCATCTCTCAAGCAGCAGCTGTTACAGAATGTAAATAGTCTTTCAGGGGAAGACCTATGTGTGGGTGTTTCTGTTTTCTCTGACTCAAACCCCTGGGAGGATTGCTGGTTACAATTTTTATTCATTGATTTATCTATTTATTTATTTTTATTGAGGTAACATTGGTTTACAATACTGTATATAATTCAGAGGTAAAGGATCATACCTCTTTAGATATACTTTTTTTTTCAAAGATTTATTTATTTATGCATACAAGTACGGGATATAGGCCAGAGTCGTGGGAGGTGAGAGGATTCACCAGAGACAGACTGGGGAGCAGAACAGGCAGATTGATTGAGATACACTGCTGAGGGGAGCAGCAGGTGAAGCAGAAGAGATCTGCTGCGCCATGTGGGTCCCCTCCATGGCCAGAGATCGAACTCGCACTGCTGTTCTGCAGATACTTCACAGTGTGGTACTCAACCCTCTGTGCCACCAGGGATGCCCTAGATGTACTTTTTTGTAAGATTTATTTTATTTATTTATGCATACAAGAGCTGGGGTGTAAGCCAGCAGGTTCAAAGCAGAGACAAAGTAGGGAGAAGAAACAGGGAGATTTACTGAAATATACTGCTGAGGGGAGCAGTGGGCCAGACAAGAGATGTCTGCTGTGCCAGTGTGTTAGCTTCCTGGCCGGGGATTGAACTCATGCTGCAGGGTCTGCCAATAGCGTTATAGTGCTGAGATTTGACACCTTGTGCCACCAGGAAGGCCTCTCTTTAGAGGTATTTTACACACCACTTCCACTCCCGAGGCCCCCATAGTCCTTCATCGTAGTCCATTTGGCTCCATAGCCCCTTTGCCCTCCAACCTCTCCCTCTTCCTTTGTTATCCTCAAGTTTACAGATTTCTAAGATTTCATTTTTGGTTTGTCTGACCCTTTGTTTTGTTTCTCCATATTCCACAGGATTGAAGTCATCTATCAATTGTCTTTCTCCTTCTGGCTTACTGCACTTGTATGCTTCAATTCCATCCATGTTGTCATAAGAGGCAAGAGTTTATCATTTTTTATAGCTGAGTAGTATTCCATTGTGTATAGATACCATATCTCCTTAACCCATTTGTCTATCTTTGGGCAATTAGGTTGCTTCATAACTTGTTTCTTTTTTTGTTGCATCCCTTTAGGACTCACAAATGCAAGCCCCATTGATTACATAGCCTGGATATCCCAAGACCAATTTCTCAAGTGGCAATCACTAAAAACTGGCACGGAAGTATGAAAAGCTCTTTCTGGGGAGATGCTAGCAATCTGAAGTGTCCTACAAGGAGAAGGTGAAGGAGACATCTGCTTCCAAGATCTCTGGAGGCTAGTAGTCAGACATTAAAAGTATGCTAAATCAGAAGTCTGTCATTCAGACAGCAGCTTTGAAAGCATATAAATAATTTCAAGGGAAATTGGGATTTACTCATATTTTTTTTCTTCTCACTCTAAACTGAGTCTTGGGAGTATAGCTAGAGAAGCAAATCAGTCCTATAGAATCTATTAAACACTGATTTTTGGTTGCTTTATAGTAGCCTTTTGGGTCTCATAGATGTAAGCCCTGTTGATCTTCAGAGATTGGTAGGAATTTTTTGTAACTCAGTATAATTCAAATTCAGTATAATGTTTTGGGAGGAGTCTTAAAATTCAGGGCACTAGAGTCTAAATAAACTCTGCTTCTCAGAAACTGGCAATTGGGAGTTCCCTTTCTGATTATATGACACTCTACTGGGGATGGGATTTACTATAATAGTGTATCACAGTCTTTCTTACACTTTTCAATCTGTGTATATTTCTGTTAACTTAATGTGCGAGAGTCACTCAGCTAGCTTCTAGATTTCTTTCAGAAGAAATTATTCCCTATGTAGCTACACACAAAGAGAGACCATGAGAGTGTGGAAATTCAAGAGCTTTCTATGTTGAGTTGCCACTTTAGACTGAAAATTCTAAATAACATTATTAAAAAGAATACAAAATCTGGGAATAAATTTAACCAAGAATATGAAAATCTGCAGACTGAAACTATAAGATGCTAATGAAAGAAACTGGGAATGTGATGCTTCTATCTTTGTCCTTCTTAAGAATACTTTGGCTATTTGGGATCTCTCATGGTTCCCTATTTTTTTTAAGATGTATTTTTAAAATTTTTGTATAAAATGCCATTGGAATTTTTAAAGGGATTGCATTGACTCTGTAGCTCACTTTGCGTTATGTGGACATTTTAACAATTTTAATTCCAATCAGTGAAACTGCAATATCATTATATTTATTGTCTTCTTCATGTGGGTTTATTTCAAGCTATATTACAAACCTACAGTAACAAAGAACCATGGTATTGGTATAAACATAGACACATCATCAATAGAACATAATAAAGAGGACAGATATAAACCTACACATACATGATCAATTAAGTTTACACCAAGGACATCAAGGTATACAGTAGGGAAAGCATGGAGTCTTCAAAAATTATGTTGGGAAAACTGGATAGTCACATACAAAAAAATAAAACTGAGTCCCTATATTACACCACACACACAAATAGCAGCTCAAAATGGGTTAGGCACTTGACTATTAAGAGCTGAAATCAAAAACCTTTAGAAGAAAATATAGAGGGTAAACTTGAGATTGGTCTTGGCAATGATTTTTTAAGACTTGACATCAAAAGTGAAGGCAACAGAAACAAAAATACTTCAAATACTTTGATTACTTCACACTACATAGCACAGGAACAAATAATCAAAATAAAAAGACAACCTTTGGAACAGGAGAAAATATTTGCAAGTCCTATAAAAAAGAATATATTCAAAATATATTTTAATATACAAAATATATAAAGAATTCATATAAATAGCAAAAATAGTCAAATTTAAAAATGGGAAGAAGAATTGAATGCTTGTTTTTTTCCAAAGAAAACAAAGAATTTCAAAGAATAAATAGACAACAGGACCTGAAAGACATTCAGTGTTACTAGTAGGGAGATATTAATGAAAACCACAATGAGATATCTTCTCAAACCTACTAGAATGACTATCATCAAAGAGACAAGTATTGGTGAGAACATAGAGAGGGAGGGAAACTTTTGTACGCTTTTGGTGGGAATGTGAACTGATACAGCTACTGTGGAAAAAGTATGGAGTTACAAGAGATTTAAAAAAAAAAAAAAAGACCACCATAAGATCCAGCAATTTAACTTAGAATCTCAGAAAGATATTTGTACTCCCATGTTCACTGTAGCAGTATTCACAATAGCCAAGATATGGCAACAGCCTATCTATGAAATAAGTCAGACACAGAAAGAAAATTACAGTATATCATATCTATGTTGGATCTAAAAAAGTAACTAATATAAATAAAGACTATAATTGGTGGTTACCAAAGATGGTAGTTGGGTAAAAAGGAAATGTTGCTCAAAAAGTACAAACTAGGGACCTAAAGTTATAACATAGCGATTACAGTTAAGACTATTGAACCATACACTTGGTATTTACTAAGGTAACAAATCTTAAATTTGTTACCACACATAAAAGGAAGACTTAGTAGTTATTTCAAGGTATATAGGAGTTAGCTCACACTGTGGCAGTAAGCATTTTGTAAGATATAACTATGAAATCAATACTTCGTACATTTTGAACTTACACAAGACATCTGTTAATTATGTATTCATAAAGCTGGAGATTAAAGAAGAACCAGTGATGAGAAAATCTTAAAAGCAGAGGAAAAAAACATCATATATTCATCCTATGATAAAGCAATAACAGATTTCTCTTTGAAAATAATGGAAGCCACTAGACATTACATGGAAAAGAAATGCAAATGGAAATGAATGGAATGGAAAAAAAGTGGAAAAGAAAAAAAAAAATCTCTAGCAAAATATCTTTGAAAATTAAGAGGAATAAAAGGTAAGGGGCTTTCCAGATATACCAGGGTGACCTCTTCTAACAAAATCATTTACATAATGCTTATTAAGTTATACGTTATAAACACACAAAAGAAGATATAAGAAAAATACTATCTAATTCACTTAGATTTTTTAAAAAATAAATTCATAGAAGAAACCACCAGAGAAAAAACCAAAGACAACTCACAAATATACAAGTAAATTTTGCTATTAATAAGACTAATAAGGGACAATTTTCCTCATATAAAAGAGGTCTTTCAAATTATTAAGAAAATTACCGGATGTCCCTGGTGGCGCCGTGGATTGAGTGCCACACTGTGAAGCATCCGTGGCACAGCAGCGTGAATTTGATCCCCGTCCAAGGAGGGGACCCACATGATGCAGCAGACCTCTCCTGCCTCATATATTTGTTAAAAAATGCCAGAGACATGCATGGGAGGTATAAACACCAAAATCAGAGTGGTAATTATCTTTGGGAAGGAAATAAATACCATGTTATAGAATGATACAAGACGTTTCAACTGTATCTGTAATTCCTTATTTTTCAAAAAAATGTTAAGGGGCCTCCTGGTGGCGCATTGGGTTAAGCAACACACTATGAAGCAAACCGCAGCCACTGCAGCATGAGTTCGATTCCTGCCGCCAGTCAGGGGGGTGACCCACATAGTGCAGCAGACCTCTCCTGCTGTGCCTTCTGTTCCCATCTGCAGTGTGCTTCCGTTGATCTGCCTGTTCTGTTTTCTGCTCTGTCTCTGGTAAAACTGCCCACTTCCCATGACTCTGGCCTGTACCCAGCTATTGTATACACAAATAAATAAATCTTTAAAAAAAGAAAAAAATTTTTAAAAATTAAAGATTTTATTTAATTTATGCATATAAGATCTGGGGGACAGGCCAGAGAAGGTGAGAGGATTCACCAGAGACAGAGTGGGGAGTAGAACAGACGGATCTACTAAAATGCACTGCTGAGGAGAGCAGTGGGAGAGACAGGAGAGGTCTGCTGCGCCATGTGGGTCATATTCCTGGACTGGACTGAACTCATGTTGCAGTGGCTGTGAATACTTCATAGTGTGGCGCTCAACCCCTGCACCACCAGGGAGGCCCCTATCTGTAATTCTTTTTTAGGTTATTTGATTTAATTTTAAAGGTACAAACTAGTTACAAAACCAGAACAAAGAACTCCCATATATTCTTTCCCTAACTTATCTCTCTCTCTCTCTCTCTCTCTCTCTTGCTGGCTCGCTCGTGCTCATGCTCTTACTCTCTTTCCTTCTCTCTCTCATCCTTTCCTTCATCCCCACTCTCTATTCATATATATCTACACACACTTTTTTTTTTTTGAATTTTTGACAACAGGTCACACATATTATACACCTTTATGCCTAAATCATAATCATGGTACAATGATTAAAAGTAGAAAATTTATCATTTCTGTAATATGATTAGCTATTCACAGTTCACTGTATTTTGTTGCATATCTGTAAAAATAATTCTGAGAGCTTCATGCAGAATTATAGATTCAATGTATTCAGAAATAAAGGAAAAATATTAAAATGATTAGCAGGGCAATGGATATTTCATTATTCTCTATAGTTTCTTCAATATATCTCTAAAATAGCTTCTATTTCCTAAAATATAGAGCATAAAGATTACTTAAATTGTCTACTAATTTCCTCTAGCCCAATTTTAACATCAGTCAACAATAAATACATATTGTCTACCTGTGATGGAGCGTATAATGGAGTAGAAAGCAAAGTTCTTGGGAGACACTAGTGTTGTGCTTCGCTGGCAAGTTGTAGTCTTGTGCCATGAAAATTGAGGACTCAGGAGAAGAGCATTTTAGAGAGTTTATTCAGTGATAGGAAAGCAAAAAATCTTCCTGCAGTGACAGGGAGAAGGCATCTGAATAGGTACCACTGAAATGCTCATTTCTAGGGTCTTTTATATTGCTCACTAAGGGGCCCTATTTGTTGAATACACATGCAGGGTGGTAGCTTGTTAAGGATTAATACACAGGCAGCTGAGAATGTGGAAAGCTTGCTAGAAATCAGCACTCACAGCCCAAAGCAAGGGACATTACCCACACCCCCCACTCTTCTACTGATCACAGATGCAGGGCCTGTAAATTTCCATTTTTCTATAATTTTTCTTCTGCCACTTTCATTTTCCTTGGGGCCTCTCACTGTCCTCCTAGGTATCTGTATCACTAGTTTCCACTTAGGGAAAGGCTTCCTTTTTTGTTAACTTGTTAAAAAGATATACATGCTATGAACTAAATGTTTATGTCCCTCCAAAAGCCATATGTTGAAATCCTAGTCCTTAATGTCTTAGTTTTTGGAGATGGGAAATTAGAAGGTAATTCAGTCATGAGTGTAGACCTCTTGTGGGGACATTACTGCACTTAAGAGACAGAAAAGAGATGATTCTCTTTCTCGTCCTCAATCTCTGTCTCGCCACCATGTGAGCATACAGTCATCTGCAAGTTAGAAAAAGCCCTGTCACCAGAAACTACAATAAATCAGCCAGTATCTTGATCATGAAATTCCTGGCATTCAGAACTATCAGAAATAAATATCAACCAACTGTCAAATCACCAAATTTATGTGTATTCTGTTACAGCAGCCCCAGTAAATGAAGACCAATACTACCCTCATTCTTCAAATGAAAAATAATGACTCACAAGTTTTGTTACTGCAAGCCCTTTTCAAAACAAGATGCTATGACAATGCCAAAGACTGCTTGTTACATAATTGCGCTCAGGAACACTCTGCTTTTGGGTGCATAGTAGTGCACACTCCCACTGAGACACCTAGCGGTGGGCAGGTTTCTACCTGAAGAGGAAATGGCAGTCTGTTTTGCATTTAAATTGATAACATACACAGTTGTCAGAGTAGTAGTTAATTACTCTTAAATCATCCCAAAGAGGCATAAAGAAGAACAGAATGTAAAAACAAATTGTCCCAGGTGCAAGTCAGGACCACATGCCTTCATCCCTGATCCACTATATTGTTTCAATTATTACTTCCACATTTTATTTTTCAATCATTCCTGTATAAACAAAACACCATAGGTAGGATATGTTCTGAATATTTAAATTTACATCAGTGCTTAATAAATATAGATTGAGTTGCTTAATAAATATAAAATGAAACAGAATTGATTCATAGTAAGAATTAATGGGACAATGAGTAGGCCCTAAACAGAATGTAGCTAGGAATATATTGATGAATTCAAATTCTGAAATCTAAATTATCAAGATTGTTAAAACACTATGGTCCTCTAGAGAATTTCTTTAAAGGAAAGTTACCAATAAAAAACCTTTGACTTTATAAAACTACAAGTACGCCTGAGAAAAATATTTTAACTCGTATCAGCAAAGTTTGGGAATTTAGAGGAAAAGCACAAGTTCTTGAAAGAATTAAATAACAATGAAGTTATAAATTGGCACATTACTCTAATAGGAATAATACCTACACTATAATTCTCTAAATCTCTTCGTTCAAACAGGTGAGAGTAGTTGATATTCTCTGAGACACATCTGTGTCTCAATAACTATTGAGGTTGCTTTGGTTTTGTAAATGACAAGCATGAAGTATTTATTGTATAGCCTTGATTTGAAATGCCATCTCTTCTTTTCAAGTGCATTTTTGGAATTACTATTAGCTAGAAGAGATTTAAGCTTTTAAAACCTTCAGGAGTACTTAAGGAAGAACTTGGGAATTTGAGAATATAATTAATTAATATTCCTAGAGACTTAGTATGCATTAGGAGTCATCTCTACAGACAGTCCCTGATCTACAATGTTTTGACTTATTATTTTTTAACTTTACATTGGTGCAATATATAGTCAGTAGAAACTGTCCTTTGAATTTGAATTTTGATCTGTTCCAGGCCTGACCACATGTACCATGATGTTGGACAATATGTACCATGATGTTGTACCATGATGTTGTACCACATGTACCATGATGTTGCAATAAGCACAGCTCCCAATCACCATGAGATCACAAAAGTAAACAACCAAAATTCTACAGTATACTGAGTTGCCAGCATTTTTGCAATGTTATGTTTTGTTTCCACATGTCATCGTGTCCATTTTTCATTTTTAATATGGTATTCAATAAAGTACCTGAACTATTCAAAACTTTAATATAAAGGAGACATGTTAGATGATTTTGTCCAACTCTATGCCAATAAATGTTCTGAGCACATTTTAGGTATGCTAGACTGTGTTGATGCTTGGTAGGCTACCTGTATTAAATCAACTTATGATGCACTCATCGGAACATAATCCCATCACAATGCAAAAGGGTGGTCCCCCAAAAAAGGGGTGGTTCCAGGTTTTCTGCATCACCCAAGGAAGGGTGGAGCTGAGCAAGGAGAAGGAGAAGCTGGAGAGGAGACAGGAGAAATGAAGAGGAAGGATGAAGAGCAAGAAGAAGACCTGGAAGAGGCACATGGAGAAGAAAGGCATGGGAAGAACCTGTACTTGCTTCTTGGATTTGGACTTGTACCAGAGACCTGGGGGACATGGAAGGAGACACTTGAAACAGACATAGGGAAGAAACCTGGGGTAGGTTAACAATGGCAGTAGCTATCTTGACTGATTTTCTCTTTTCCTTTCAGACTTGTCTGGGTCCTTCTGCCCCCTTTTCTAAGGGTTCCCACCAGAAGGTGCCTTAGATTTGTGGTAAGAATTTGGGCTTCAGCTGCCTTGCTTTGGGCCAACCCTGTTTGGCTGGGCATGAGGGGATGGGTAACTTTGGGTGCTTGATTTAGAAACTACAATATATTCTCTATTCTTTCCCTTCTCTTTTCTTTACTGCACAATAATTATATTAAAGTTCTTTTCCACTGAAGGTCTTATACACTAGAGTATGTTTTGTGTTGACGTGATGGATCACAAAAATCTATTTAAACAGGCAGATTTAGGGTTTCTGGGGTGCCTCTCACTCTGCCCAGTAACAATAAGTCTGATATAGCAACAAAGTATGTTTCTCTCTCTGTCCCACCAGATAAATTATTCTGTTTCCTTTATTTTGCCTCTAGGCTTAATAAACCCTCCTTTTTTATATTCCAAAGGAGAAGAGCTTTGCTACAAAGATAACATCATAATTGCTGACCACCAGCAGACAAAAGTCTGCTGTCCTCCTCAAATTTTCAACAAATTAAACTATTTCCTTCTCAAACTGTTTTCTTTTATTGGCTAGGGGAACTGATACTGGCAGGCATTCCAATATAAAATCTAGAAAGATCTATACTAAAAATTTTGATGAATAAGGGTAAGAAGTCAGAAAAAAAAGGATAAATTCCCTTGATTGAAAGTCATGGATAAGTGACTGGTTTGAGACCACAGAATTTTTATACACTGTTGATGACCTTTTTGATAAAAGGATTATAAGCACTATAGAGTGTTAGTGACCAAAACTACTAAAAGGCTAAGTGGAATGATTCTCTAAATAAAAGGTTTGTAAACAATTACTGTAAAAGGCAAGATACTAAATACTGTAAGTTATGCAGGCCAGATGGTTTCTGTTTCAACTACTCAACTCCATCTTTATACTGCAAAAGCAGCCAGAGATAATGCTGTAAACAAATGGATGTGGCTTTGTCCCAATAAATTCTATTTATAAAAAGGCAAGTGGGAAAGATTTGCCAATAGGCCATAGTTTATTGACTGCTTAAACTCTCAGCAACTTTTCTAGGTGATAGTCCCACTTGAGGACAGGTCTCCTGTCAAACTATTAATCCCATATTTCTTTTCTGTCCATTTATCCTTATCAATTTGCCAATCTTTTTTCTTTTCTTGTTTCTTCCTCCTTCTACCCTCTTAAAATCCACCCCCACCTTGAACCTGGACTCACAGGCAGCCCTTTTTCAGAAACCCTGACTGGTTCTCTGTGGAAAAAGTAGGACTTAATGAGGCAGGATCACAAAATGGTTGTTAGGTCTTATTATATTTAAGAGAGAAAATATTTAGAATGATTGCTTAACCTAGATTCCATTACTGAGAATAGTGGGATTCACCATAGGGAAAATACTTGGACAGTCTCAGGCACACCAGACAAAAAAGAAGCTAATGGTTCTGACTTAACTCACATAATGGTCACTTTCCTAAGCCTCTTTTATACATAATAATGAGTTCTCAACTATGAAGCAAACTAAACAGTAGAGTCAAGTAGACAAATAGTGTACTTACAAATCCTGATGGGTGGTGCTATTAGGAAAGGATACATTTGGGGAACAAAAGGAAAATTGCAGAATTTCCCATAACCACAATTTTACAGTTAATTTTACTGTAAGTTTTACTACTTAATTTTACAATTAAGATAAGGAAACTTTTCCCATAAAAATTAGAAATTATATATCAATAACTATTATTTCCTGTGCAAATGTTACAGAACTAGTATGATGCCACAAGTTAGACACAAAAGGTGAGGAAAGGAATGTTAGCTGTTAGCTTTAAAAGTGACAGACTGTATATAGACCGTAACTGTAGGTGACTTTATTAGTCAGGGTGTCTGCAGAAAACAGATGGTGCAGTGAGCTCCCTAATTCTAGGAGAGTTTAATAAAGGAACTATTTTCAAAGGAAATGAGTAAGGAAATCAATAATCACATAATTTGTGGTTTAAGTTGTGCTACTCTTGAAGATAAAAAGGAAGCTATTTTAATAAATTGTGTCAGAGCAATGGGTTGAAACTATGTTTGGCCAGGGCAAGTTGTAACATTCAGATTTCTGTAATTTCCCAGGTTAGCAGGAAAAAGGAGTTGTTAACACCCAGACTATAGGGACATTACAAAGAAAGGCAGTAAGAGAGAAATGTCAACTAACATGAGTTGAAGACCTCAAGAAAAAAAGCATCCCACCTATAAAAAAACAAGAGGAAGGGAGTGGATTAAAATCCTAAACTTCACTGTCCTCCTACACTTTGATCTCTTGCTAACATCTCCCATGACTGAACCAAATCAAATAAAAAATATCTACATATGTGGTAACATTTCTCAGCATAACTCAGAATAACTATGCAAATAACTCCAGCCTTTATCATAGGAAAATTCCCTCACTCCACTCTCTTGTTACAAATATCCCCAAAGAATCTTAGAAGAGTTTAATAAAACCAGTCAATGGTTCAAACCAACAGCAAAGCTGCTTGAGTACAAATGTATAAAGCAAAATGGGCATGTGCTTCAGTCATCACAAACCATATACTGACTACTTGACATCACATAAATACTATATCTGACTATGAACAATGCAGGCAGAATATCAAGAAAAAATGAATATTCACCTCTGCAAACTGTGGCCCTTCTTTTCTGCATGAGCAAATGAAATGTTAGAGGTAGAAAGATTATATGGCCAGCATTCTTCAGAAATCCAGAGCAATTCCCTTTACTTCCAGGCCCAAATGAACACCCATCTACTGGGGAAAGCCCATTATAACACATCTTAAAATAAAACCTAGGTAAGGTTAGGCTCTTCCACTGTTCTTAAACCATAGGAAATCTCTCCCACTTCATCAATTGTCTAGCTAATATCTCTCTATTTTTTTAAAATACTTATTTATTTATGATTACAAGCACTGGGGTACAGGCCAGAGGTGTGGGGGGGGTGAGAAGATTCACCACAGACAGAGCAGGGAGCAGAACAGGCAGATAGACAGAAACACACTGCTGAGGGGAGCAGCGGGCACAGCAGGAGAGGTCTGCTGCGCCATGTGGGTCCCCTTCCTGGCTGGCAGCAGGGATCGAACTCCTGCTGCAGTGGCTGCGGTTTGCTTCATAGTGCGTTACTTAACCCACTGCGCCACCAAGGAGGCCCTCTCTCTATTTTTTTAAGTCAAATGATTCAATGACTTAATAAGGGGAGAAAATCATCTTTTTTCCTGGTAACCTGGATTTGCTTCTTCACTACAAGCTGAATTTTACATGAGGACTATGCTACTTTAAAATATTTAGGGCAGTTACAAGGAGAGAAAGAAAGAGGTAAATTTAACTCAAGGAAGGGAAAGAATAAAGAATGAAAGCAAAACAAACCTACTATTAACAATGCTATTCTGCAACCATCCCAGGCTGGATAAGTTCATTGTCAGTTCAGACAGCTTAAAAGAGAACCTTCGAGCCTTTGGCATCATCCCCACAGGTTTGTTAAGAGTACCCAGGGGAAACAAGCCAGTGGGAAGACAGCAACTTGGGGACCCTCTGCAAATCCTTATAAGCTCTTTCCTCTCACAGTTGTTCTCCACCACTCCCCACTGCACCCCACCCCATGGTCCTCTGCCACACTCTGTGCTCTGTGACACCACCCTTATAGGTTTAGTCTCTTACTCATTCTGCCCACTTATGCATGCCCATGTCATATTCCAGGTGTCCACCATCAGGCACGCATACCCTAAGCCCTTTCCAAGCACCTCCTTCATTCAAGGCCGCAAGTGATAGCCAGAGAGGTCAACAGCACAGAAGTCTGAACAATCTTCATTTACTCCACAAACTTGAAATGAAATATTAAGGAAATAATATTCTTGTAATGAGGGTAGGAGAGAAAAAGAATTGTGACCCACCTGATTGCTGTGTGAACATACTGTAAAGTGTTTTGGGCATAACTTCTCCCTGCTCTAGCAGATAAGATAACAAAGCCATCTGCCTAGAGTTGAAGACTGAAAGAGCTATGCAAAACCTGGGGCTTGCAGGTAATGCCAGACTACATTTAGCATTGCCGTCCTCTGCACATAGACAATATCAACACATATTTAGGAAAAATAACATAGAAACAGATATCCTCTGTCAAGTACAATTAAAATTTTCATGTCAATGACTCATTATTCCTACTGATATAAACAAAATTGAAACTTATGGTTATTAGAACAGCTCTCAAATAGTAAAACCTGTCATATTTCCTGGGTTCAAGTCCTCACCTTGATTATTAATAAAATCTTTGGCTATCATTGAAATTTGCATTCTGCTTAACAAGTGAGAGTTTTACCTAAGCTTTCTGAGTGATCCAAATGCTACAAGTGATCTCATTTCTGTTTCCTACCAGATGGATTATTGAGCTAACACTAGGACTTCCCAAACTATGCAAGTGGACACTATTTACACCTTCATTATTTGGACAACTAGAAAGATAAAAAGACAGCAAACTTTTCAGCCCACCTGGAATTTTAAGAGATTCTCTTGCCGAATGATTATTCTAGACAAGGCATATGTACATTCCAGGATGATAGCAACAAAAAACTAGTAAAAGATCTTTACAGAGATTTCCAAACAAGGTTATATGTTTCAACTTAGAAGGATTTATTGAATATCTAATACATGTAGCACATAAGACTGAATTTTATAGTGATTATGGTAATGACCACAGCATAAGAGATTTTGACTCCCTCTAATGATATTGTGGAGTTTATCATGTTCTTGCCATGGCTATTTGGGTGATCAGAACTTAATTTTGAGGTTGCCTTAATTTTCCTGTTCTTAATAATGCTTTTGTGTGACTTTCCCCTGTACCTAATCCTCACCTCATTTATTCCATAGCTCCTTTCTTTTACATTTTTTAATTTTTTTCTTACCTTTCAGCACCAATGAATTTATTGTAAGTCACTTCAAATGTTTCTGGGAAAAATAGCTAGCTACTGAACCAATCAATAATTATAAACATTATTATAAAACTTGCTTCTGGAGACTCCTAGTCTAAAAAAAAAGATAAGGTTGAAAATATTAGTGAAATGTTGCCTAATGAATGGACATCATAAAAGGGAAGCCCAAAATTAATATGATTTTCAACAAAAGAGGTCACATCCAGGTAAGAGACCATTTTGGAGATGTCCTGTGAAATGAGTGCTGAATGGCAGGAGATTAGCAACACCAGAAGAGGTGAAGCCAAGAAGAATGTTTAGGGTACTTTTGGAACATATTAACTTCAGATCCTATTTGGCAAAGCATAGAAAAACAAAAGAGATAAGGCTGGAAAAGACAGCTTGGAGTACTGGAGGGTGGGATTTGTAAATGTCAAGGTAATTGAGAATCTAACAAGAGGTTTTTGAGCAAAAAAAAAAAAAGTGATATAATCAGAGTGCTACATGAAGTCACACAATTACAGATAGGAAATTGAGGGGCAAGTTTTAACTATGTAAATAACAGACAGAGAGACATCTTCCAGGATGATAGTCTCATCTCTTCAAAGACAAGAGGTCAGACAGGCAGTTTCAGGAAAAAAAAGAAGAAGGAAGAAACAAAGAGAGACCCACACTCCATTTACTCCGTTTTATCTAGGAGAATGCAAGTCAACTCAGTTTGGGTAGCTTTCTTTGTCCCTGCCCCACCAGTATACCCCAACGGGTGAAGAAATCTGTCTCTAGCTCCTGTCTGTACATCCGTTGCCCAGCTCCTACTCGAAACACCCTGATGTCACAGCAGATGAATCAAATGAGTCACAACATTCTGTAAAGTTTGTGATGGGGGAGAAGAGCAGCTGGACTTCTTTTCCAAAAGATGCTACCAGAACAGAAATCTTAGATTTGGAGAGTTCCAGAAAAAAAACCCATCTTGTAAGTCAGTGGTGAATCAGTGATTTTCTGTCATTCCCGTGAGCGCCAAGGCCAGCCTTTATTCCAGACCTTAAACAAGCGAACTGGATCCAACTCTACTAATACAGCTGTTGAGCGCCTCCTGTGAAAAAAATTTTACCGCTGACTTCAGTTGCCAAGGCCCCCTCCACCCGTCCCTCGCCCAAATCTGCTCTTTCTGCCTCCGTCCCACCCCCTCCCCCGCTTCTCTCTTCATCCCCTGCTCTTATTCACAACAGTATTCCGTGACATTTTCTAGGACACAAGTGGAGTGCCCTGCTTGGCTGCTCTGGGCGATGACTCCTAGGAACTTCCCAAGGACCCGAGTTCTGCATGTTCAGGCATGCAAGGGGCGATCAGAGGATGGGGGGGGGGGGGGGGGGGGGGGAGGAGCGAGGGGGAGAACTGAGTTGAGTGTCAGGAGGTCCAGGGCAGCGAGGCCTGGGCTCGGGTAGATTGGAGTTTAACATACCCCCTCCAATTCCGAGCTTGGTAAGGGGCAACCTTAGTTTCTTCAACTCTCTATTGACATTGCGAAAACCCAGGAAGGTGACTACGCATCCTCCCGCGCGCTCTGCCGGCTCCTTTCGTAGTGTTTTATAAAACTCTTGTCTAGATTAGTTAATTTTACGAAAGCAAATCCGAGCCCTCCATATCTACTCTCTCTAAAACCAGTGCGGGGGTGCGAGTGATGACAGATTCAAGGCGATCGAAGTTGTTTAGGCTGCGCAGCTCAGAACTAAGCGCTTGGGACGCACCGCGCACGCTGAGAGCTGGACAGCACCTTTCCCAGGGCTGGTTGCTGCGCACTGCGTCATGGGTTCTGGCCGCGTTTCTTGGGACTGACGTCCTCTCTCTAAATTTTGGTCTGAACAGTGAGACTCTTAAGGTGGCTGGGCGCTGGATAATGTGGTTTTAATAGTTTCTGACACCTACAGAACATGTAGAGGAGGGTACTGTCCCTGAGACCAAGTCTTGTAACACCACTACTTCCTACCTGAAATTGAAATGGGTGGTTGGAAAAGTGCATTTTGTGAGATCCATCAGATTTTTTTCCATTAAACTTTTTAATCATTCGTGTGCCTAAGGCTCTGGCCACTATTGCATATTTAATGCCTTACTTGAAAGCACAGTCTAGGCCTGCAGCTGCTCCCACCCTCCAAAGCATCCCTTTAAGTTACACCTGAGTAATTTCAGTAGTTATCAAGAAGAGAAGACCCCAGTTGAAAGTGACCTAAAGAGGGGCCTCCCTGGTGGCGCAGCGGGTTAAGCAACGCACTATGAAGCAGACCGCAGCCACTGCCGCACGAGTTCGATCCCTGCTACCTGGCCAGGGGGGTGACCCACATGGCGCGGCAGACCTCTCCTGCCTCGCCCGCTGTGTATTTCAGTTGATCTTCCTGTTCTGTTCCCCACTCTGACTCTGGTGAATCCTCTCACCCCCCTGCACCTCTGGTCTGTACCCCAGTTCTTGTGTGCATAAGTAAAATAAATATTTAAAAAAAAAAAAAAGAAAGTGACCTAAAGAAATGTTCAAATGCCAACAGCAGTGCCAAGTCCTTAGAGTAGCTGCAGGTTTAGAGCTATTTTCTCCAACAAGAAAAGGGGTTGGACATGTAAACAGCCCTGTAGGAGAAAGATGTGTGCATAGCTCCTAGAGCACATTCAGACACATATCAAGGCTGTAGGGCAAAGATAAAATGAGCTTCCTTTTATTTTTGAGGGAAATTCATAATGATTTTACCAATGTTAAAATCCCATATCACATGAGAAGATGGATCTTACCTGAATCTATTGTGATAATCATTTCAGAGTATTTGTAAACAAAATACCTTGCTGTAAGCCTTAAACTTACATAGAGATGTGAACAAATTTCTTAATAAAACAGAGGAGAGGAGGGATATTTTTAGTTAAAGTTAACCAGACTTTAAAAAAAATTGCATAGATTTGACTAGTCCTATTTTTTTTGTTGTTTATGTCATCAATTCAGTATTCTATAAAGGAAGAGAATGACATCAAGGAAAATCATTGGCCTAGGGAAAAAAAAAGCCCGTAGGCGTTTAGGTGTTATATATGTGGAGACAGAAAGCTCTGGAGCATCAGGGAGACTCCAACTTAAGGCAACAGCATGGGTGAATATGAGTTTCCTGTACACTGGGAATAAGGGGCAAATAGTTTGTGCCTGAGCACTTGGGTTTACAGATCCAAAGGCAATTTAGTCCTGATGGAAAGAGTTTAGTGTGAAAATTGGGGTAGAAAATTGGTTTCCCAGTATATCACCTGATATCTTATTATTTGTTCTATCAGTTTTTTTCAGGAAAATCTTCATCTTGCAACTGGTAGGGCTGGTGCTAACCTACAATTTCACTGATTGTGACTTTGATGAGATTAAAAAGATGTATCAGAATGTCTTTTTTCCAGCCCTGAAGAACTATATGAATGGGGTAAGTGAAGAAACATTGAAAAAAAAAATGTGTTCTCTTTGGAAAACCAGGCATCCACAGGCACAAACTGTAATTTACATTTCAAGAATAGAAGAATAATTTGGAAAAAATTGTGTAAGAATTTTGTCAATTTTTTTATAAGCGATGTTGAAATACAATGACTTTGGAAATGACTGCTTAGATAGTGGTACATATTAAGTGTGCAGAAGCTGTAACACACTACCCATCGAAGGTGTCTATTTGTTAAAAAAAAAAAACTGCTCTATTAAGCACAGGAAAAATAAAACGCTGAGCAAGAGCTTGAGAAAGCAAGAGGAGTAAAAAGAATCCTTGGGAGCTAAGTCTTAACAAGTGAGTATAGTTCAGAGGAAGGAACACTTTAAGTCTTTCTACTGTTATAGATGCCTGGTGCTATTATGGGATAAGGCAAGATATTAACACAGAGTAGTAGCCATTTTTTGATTATTCTAATTTCTAATTAGAATATGCCTGGTTAAAAGCATGAATGGCTACAAAGCAGATATGGGTATTTTTTTAAATGGTACATCTGTAGCCCTGTGTACAACTGTGACCAGAGTTGGGGGAGTGTCTTTGATATCCGGGTTCAAACAGGCATCATATAAAGATTTATGTTTCCTTAACTAGTCAATAAGAATAGATGCCTAAGGAACAAGCACCGAAGTGGAAACTGCTTTCAGAACATCTTTTAAAACCACGGACTAACGAAGTGGGGAGGAAGGAGAAGGGATGGTTTCTCCTGTGAATTTAAGTCTTTACCCTTCTTGTCTTAAGCTTTTTTCCCCTTTATTTCTTCTAGATGACAAGCACCGATTTCGATCACTTGGAATGTAAAGACCAGGTGAGTAGATGATCATTGCTGCTGGCTTTCTCCAGAGAAACGCGGGCCTTCCCGGGAGCGGGGTCCTGCGGTGTAGAGCCCCAGGCGGTGGATGGGCTCCCAGGCGGTACGGACCGCGAAAGGACGAGCCAGCAGTCGGCAGCAGACTGCCGAAAACCTCGGCGCGGGTGAGGTGGGAGTAGCGGACGCCGCTTACTTTTCAGTATCTGGCGAGGAGTCTGGATCGTGCGAGCACAGGGAGAGGCTCCTCCTTTCCCCGCCCACCCGGGAGGAAGGCAAATCAGGAACTCGGACCCCGCAATCACGTTTAGGGCACTCCTTTCTTAGAGGACAGCCTCCGCGCAGTCGCCGGGGCAGTAACTAGGGAGGAGCTGACGCCCTCGCGGGTCCTTCTCCCGCACCCCAGGCTGCTGTCCAGGTCCCCTACTTCCTTTTCCTCCGCCCGGGATCTCTTGCCTCTTCCCGGGTCGCCTCCGTTGTATCCTCCCGCTGTTCCATTCGCTTCCCGCTGCTGCCCCTTCACTCATTTCTTAAGTCGACTCCTTTTTATCCCCCCTTTTCTTTTCCTCATTGTGTTTTCTCCTTTTCTCGTACTTTTTTTTGGTTTGTTTTTGCGGCCTGTGAGCAGCCGGATTGCCTCGCTCAAATCGAACGCGTTACCTTTACTCCCACACATGGCTGTCTGTCGCTTGCCAAGGAAACTTTTGCTGTGGGAACGAAGACCACCTTCATTCTAAAGTGCCCAGGGTACTCCGGAATGCAGGTAAGCCAGATGAGTCAGACATTTTAATACCTTGATGTTAACCTTGAATTAAAATGGGATTTTCTTGCAGAAGTCATGATTTTTATATTCAGGTTCTGCCTTTTGAAGAGCAAATGAGCCAATAAAATAAGACAGGTGCAAGTATATACGACTGCTGCCTACTAACTGGGTGGACTATATAAATTTGCACAGAGGTGGCCAACGCTGTCACTTTTAGGGGGAATTGAAGATTGAAATCACAGATTATCTGCGTTTAGTTTGAATTGAATACGCAATACCAAGCAGCTGTGTGAAAAACTGGTTTGACTCTGTTTTCTTACCAAGAATGCTCTGGAGAATCTACATATGGTCCAAATAAGAGCAAAGGACAGGTAAAATTAAGTTCTGGACTTCATGTTAGGAAAGGAGAGTTTGGGGTTATTTATTTCAGTTCCTTTAAAAGCCGAGAGTAGGGACCTAGAACCAATAATATTTAATTGTGACTTAGCAGATTTTAGACTGTAAGTAACATTTATTTGATCTGACTGCTGCTTGTCTGGAAGGCCCTGTCAATAATCAAAAGTAATTTTTGAAGGAATGCACTTTTTTTAAAAAAAAAAGCTAACTCTTTAGAACAAGACTTCAGGTATCAGGCACATTTAGGTGGTGGGCAGACAGAGTGGGAACACTTTGGGTCCAAACAATAGGATTGTTGAATTATATCTAAAATAGAAGCAAAAACCATGTCCTGTCCTTAAGAAATTTATGATCTTGTCAGGGAGATCATGAAATCACTGGTTAATTCGTTTTTAAAAGTTTTAAATCAAGTTTTAAAGCACAACGCATTGTGCTGTGCATTATGGGAAATACCCATGACACAATAATAAAAACAGCCTGGAAGTGGGAGCCAAGTTAAGTGACACAACCTCTGAAGTTTTGGCAGAGTTTACAAAAGAAAGTTCTGAGTTTCTAATTGGAAATGCGTATTTGGAATTGCTGGCATTGAAACAAGAGCTTCCAATTAGCAGAGGGAGGCTTGTGAAGGAGGAAGTGTTTGTCCTTAAAGCAAGAGTACTTGGACTGAGAGACAGAAGGCATTCTTCTGGAAAAAGCATTTAGAATCAGTCAGAAATCATCACACTTTGAGATATGGATTTGCATAGAGAGACAAACTAACCGTCTACTCGGTGATTATTAAAGGTGATTGCAATCAATTTTGACTATTGACTCTCTTATTCCACAGATGAATAAAACCCAGGCAACAAAGAAGAGAAATAGAAGAGAAGTTCCAACAAATGAATGCCTGGAACAAGTCTCAAATTTATTAGAATTGTGGCGTCATTTCAGTCGATTTCCAAGGAAACAATATAAATCTTGATTATGATTATTTCACGGTGACAAAGCATCTTCTTAGATAGATGGAACATTAACTCTGATATTTAAAAGACCACTCATAGTTATTTTTTTAATTACAGATTTTATAACTTATTTTTGTAAGCTTTTATTGTTTAATGTAAATTTTACATGTGAGGGAATTATTATCTCTCAAATTTGGGGGTGTGCAAGAGTATGGGGAAATGGCTTCTGTAGCATTGATGCCTGGACCCCTGGCTATAAGCAGTATTTCATATTTGGAACTATATAATAAAGGGGGATTCTAAAAGTATAGTAGAATTTTTTTCCCTTCACAAAACAAACCTTGTTAAACTCCATAACATTTAAAACAGTCTTTACAAGGCAGGTGTCTATTTATTTGTGTAGACACCTTTGTTCTTAAAAATTTACAAGAAGGAAAATAAAAACAATAGTGGTGCACAAAAATTTGTATATATGATGAAATAATTCAAAATAATTTCCAAACAAAGTATTGTGAAATCCAAATTTTCTAACAGACAAGAGTAGTATATGCAAGCATATTCCAAAGAAGTGACCTGTCACTTCCATATTTGCATTTATAGAATATATTTTTGATTTATTTTGTAAGGTCTCTTTAAATATATAGTTTGCTTTGTAATTAATACCTCTTCTATAAATACTACTAATAAAATAATTCTTATACACACTTCTTATGAATGGTCCTTTTAATTTGCTTTGGAGACAAGTGTCATGTGTACTTTTCTTCAGCTCATTATTTCCTCTCATCTCTGGAGCTCACTGAACACTCTATTGTTTTGTACCTGATGGTGCTGCCTCTACAGAGATTATGTGAGAATAGGTGGTGTCCAAATGAGACCTAAACATCCTTTTCCAGTGTTATAATGCTTTACTTTTGCCCCTTGCTAAACTTTCCCCTCGCTTGAACGAGAGGAAGTAGGCAAAGGTAAACAAAAATGGGTGATATTTTGATTGGTGACTAGAAATAATATTTGTCTTCATTCTGGTTCTAATCATCCAAGCAATTATGGAAGTATCAGTCTATAGAGCAACAGAGAACTTAGCATCTTGTACATAAAACCTAAGACTATCTTGTAACCTATAATATTACAATAATATATTGTAATATATCTTGTAACCTATAAAAGCTGTTTAGCTTTCTTTAAAAATAAAGAGACATACCATAAATGATGGAAAAACCACAAAAATACCCAATGATGCATGTCCATTGCCCCTTCTTCCAAAATGCAAAGTGTGCATTGGTGGTATAGTGGTGAGCATAGCTGCCTTCCAAAATGCAAAGTGAAAATTCAACTTGCAATAATTCAAGTATAAATTCAAACAGTTATTCAAGCAAGTCAAGCCTCCACTGAGTAGTCTGTGCTATCCTTGAACACATAGCTGAGATCAAAAATTATTTGAAAATCTTAAAATTGTGCCAACAAATATTTGTGAATTTTGTGACCAGTCTTAACCTTCTATAATGCAACTTTAATACTGCTTTAGAGAAAAACAAGGTATACTTTTTAAAGTTCATTTTTTATATACTAACTTTCTACATTTCTCCAAAATTCATACCCACTTTCTCCAAATTATGGCAAAATAAGCAACCAAGCAAGCTCATTGACTTGCAGTGAAAATAGTTCATTGTCAGTCCTATTATATTTGGCAATTGGAGGTCAGCCCCAGGTCTATCTTACACACTATCTCATTCTAAGACTGAGGCTGATAAAGCAGCCCCTGCTTGAGATACGGTTTTCATTCATGATAGAAAAAAGTTGGCAGAAACATAGGGCCTCCCTGGTGGTGCAAGGGGTTGAGCGCAGCACTGTGGGACTTCCTCAGGCACTGCAGCACGAATTCCATCCCTGGCCAGGGAAGCAATGCACAGGGGCACAGGGTGCAGCAAACCTCTCCTGCCTCACCCGCTGCTCCCCTCAGCAGTGTATTTCGGTCAGTTTGCCTGTTCTGCTCCCCACTCTGTCTCTGGTGAATCCTCTCACCCCTCAACACCTCTGACATTTACCCCAGTTCTTGTATGCATAAATTTTTTTAAAAAAATAATGTGAAACATTTCCAGATATGATTTTCAATTGCTTATGAACACTGTAGAACTTGATTTGAGAAACAAGGCAAGGGATAGCCAATGGTAGCATACCCCCTATCTTCTTAGAATCAGTGAACTTGACATGTCCTACCATTGACTTCACTGAACTTGGCCTGACCACAACCTTCCCTCCAATTGGCCTAATGCTGCATTGCTCATATCACCACTCAACAAGCTACTGCTTAGTGTGACATTGCTCACTGTGATTCACTCAACATGCCTGGCTCACTTCCCACTCCCCTCACACAGAAGGGCAGGCCCTCTTCTGTATCACTGAAGCTAAAGGAGTTCTCAGGGAATATATGCCAGGGTATGGTATCTTTTGCTCACTCTGGATTTTGCTAATTACCTCCAAGGAAGGAAATTATACTATTGTTTAGAAATGATACTTACAGGTATCCCAGTGGGGGCACCTCTATATTGACAGCATCTATGATTGTGGTCCTACAAGACCATGCATATTGGAATACTTTAAAATTGAATACCTGACATCTAGTTTCCAATCAACCTGAAACTATATGTTAAAAAAGATACCAGTTGTAGGGAAAATGACAGTTCTCAGCACACCATCAACAATGGGACCTATCAAGAAAATAAAAGGATCCTAGAAAATCAGAAAGGCTTGAAAGTCAAGCAAAATATAGGACAAAACTGAATAAGTTTTTTTTAAAAAAAATAGTAAGGCAAGCTAAAGAAAAGAGGACTATGTTGTAAAAGAAAGAACAAGATAAAACATCAGAAAAAGAACTTAGTGAAACAAAGATAAATAGAAGAGAATTAAGAGTAAAGGTCATAAAGATGGTCACCAAACTTGGAAAGAGAATTAAAAATGTGAGAACGCCAACAAGGAGATAAGAGCTATAAAAATATACCAAACAAAAGTCATAGAATTGAAGAATATAATAACAGGACTGAAAAATACAATAGAGGCATTCAACAGCAGAACTGATAAAGCAGAAGGGATGAGCAAGCTTAAAGACAGGACAGTGGAGCTCACCCAAACAAAATAATAATGATGATAAAAAGGATAACAAATAATTTTAAAATTACATAAAGGACATAAAGGACAAGCAGAATAAAATTTTCACTAAAGAGATTCTGAAAGAAAAGAAAGAGAGAAAGGGGGTAAAAAACATATTTGAGGAAATAATAAGTGAAAGCTTCCCCAATCCAAAGGAGGAAACAGATATCCATGTACAAAAAGAGTTCCAAATCAGATGATCCCAAAGAGAGCCACACCAAGACATATTATAATCAAAGTGTCAATAGTTAAAGGAAGAATCTTAAAAGCAGCAATAGAAAAGAAATATGTTGTATACAAGGGATTGTCAGTGATTTTTCATCAAAATCTCTGAAAATGTAGAAGGCGTCAGTATGATATATGAAGATGCTAAAATATAAAAACTTCTCTTTTTTTAAGATTTATTTATTTATGCGAACAAGAGCTGGTGTACAGGCCAGAGTCATGGGAGATGAGAGGATTCATCAAAGACAGAGTGAGGAGCAGAACATGCAGATAGACTGAAATTCACTGCTGAGGGGAGAAGCAGCAAGGCAGGAGAAGTCTGCTGTGCCATGTGGGTCAGCTCTCTGGCCTGGGATTGAGCTCATGCTGCAGTGCCACAGATGCTTCATAGTGTGGCACTCAACCCACTGCACCACCAGGAAGGCCCTAATGGAAAAAAACTTCCAACCAAGATTATGTTACCTGGCAAGACTGTGACTTAGCATTGAAGAAGAAATAGTGATTTTAAAGCTGAAATACTTCATTAATGCTAAACCTGTACTACAATAAATGTAGAAATGTTAAAATGTCTTCATCAAGTTGAAAAGAAATGACACTACTTTGAAACAAGAAAACACACAGAAGATATAATCTCACTGGTAAAGATAATGAGTTAGCCACTCATATTAAACCAAAGATTAAACTACAATAATTAGTTATTGGAAATAAACACAAATTTTATAAAATGTGAGGCCTCCCTGGGGCACAAGGGGTTAAGTACCATACTATGAAGCATCCACTGCCACTGCAGCATGAGTTTGATCCCCTAACTAGGGAGGTGACCCCTATGGCGCAGCAGACCTCTCCTGCCTTCCCAGTTGCTCCCCTTAGCAGTGTATTTCAGTCAGTCTGCCTGTTTTGTTCCCCACTCTGTCCCTGGTGAATCCTCTCAACCCCCACATCTCTGACCTGTACCCCAGTTCTTATATGCAGAAATAAATAAATCTTTAAAGAAATTATAAAATACAGTATTAAAATGTAGTTTTAGATTAAATTCAAAGTTAAGTTGCTATCAACATAAGATAAGATGTTCTATACATTGGATTTATGTAGGAACTTTATGATAAGCATGAAGCAAAATCGTATAGTAGAAACATAAAAGAAAGTGAGAAAGCAATCTAGTCATAACACTAAAGAAAGTTAACAAAACACAAGGGAAAAGAACAAGTAAAGAAGAAAGGAACAGCAATGAACTACCAAACATCCCAAACTCAGTTAAATAAATAGCAATAAATACATGTCTAACAACAATCCCTTTAAGTGCAAATGTACTGAATTATTCAATCAAAAGACACAGAGTAGCAAAATGAATTGAAAGAAAATGACTCATCTATTTGCTATCCATAAGAGACCCATTTTAGCTATGAGACAGACTAAAAGTGAAAGAATAGAAAAAGATCTTCCATGAAAATGGAAATGAAAAGAAAGTTGGCATAGCCATTATTTATATATCACAAAGTCGATTTTAAAGACTAAGAAAAAATAAAGAACATTACATAAAGAGATTAATCTAACAAGATGTAGTATTCACAAAAATAGAATAATAACCTCACAAATTTTACTTTAAAGGGTTAGAAATAATTATTAAATGAGATTCAGTTATTTTCCTAGAACTTTCCTGAAGACTTTAGAGTGGATGCAATGAGTTTCATGCAAGACTGCTATTTCAGTTAAGCCTTTTCTTGCCTGATGGCAAAGAATTTAAAGCTCTGAAAACATGTATGAACAGCACACATTCCATGAGCTCATGCATTTCCAGTATCCAACAGGATTCTCAATGATCAATAGACTTCAAAATGGCCTAAGGACTACTGGCAACAAAATTACTTGGGAAGTTTGTTTAAATGGAGTCCTGCAGTCCACCCTCCTCTTTGTGAATCAGTGACATTAACTTAGTCAGTTACATATTATTAGGATTCTAAACTGATCCATAAATAAACCTTTGTATGTTCTTGTGAGAATTATAGCAGTAGGTAAGGAGAAAACTATAAGAATCCATTATCCCTTCCAAATTTCTATTTTGGGAGAGAGTCTTTGATGGTCAGGGTATTGCCTTTGGGGAGACGATTTTTGCAACCGTGGGCACTGACTTTTTACCAATGATTTAGGCATGGGAAATTAATTCTTCAGTTGGTGGACACCTCTAATCATTATGTCCTCATCATGTGTATTTATGTACCTAACTTTACTTGAGTTGTATTTAACACACTGTAAACATGTGTTAGTGTTAACACTGCCAACATTTGCCCTCTAGATAGTTCAATTTTGAAGATCTAATGCAAAGTAAACATCTTTATAGTAATTCATAGATTAATATATCATTCCCTCCCCAACCCCTCCACTTTTTAGTTACCCTTCATCCGTTTGTGGCAGCAGTCTGGTAATGAGTGGAAATTCTCTATTGCTGTCAATGGCTCTAGTCTCATACTGGATATTCTTCAGGGAAAAGTGTGAGTAAAATGTTTGAGGAATATGTTACATGAACAGCGATGTCTTTAGGAAACTAACATTTTACAGATCATTGGGATGATGAGGCTCAATTTCTGTCACACAAGTTAGAAAAGCCCTCATGATTATGTATGTAAAGGTTGCTTCTACAATATTGTCATCTGATGCATTTAGCCCATGTATCTTATTATTCTAGAGCATTAATATAGAGTACTTCAGCTTTAATTTCCCAGTATGATTGACAAAGGAAATTAAAAGATCTTTAAAATAAAGACCAGTGCTCCAGCCTAACTATGAGACAAGATAATGTTACATGGATGCCCATAGCTACAAAAATCTCTAAGCACACTCTTTTCAGGGAGCTTACCCTTCTTTCAAGTAAAGTGCTAGCACAGGTATTACTTAACAACCATTTCATGTACTGTTGTTTCATCAGGTAAAATTTGTTCTTGTTTTAGGAATCAATAATTCCCAGGGATGGCTCTTTGGCCAGTACTGTGTTATCCAAGTAGGTAATTAGAAAATCAGCCAATTCATATCAGATTATAGGCAAAGCCACAAAGCAGATTAACTTAAATCCTTTATTATTTTGAAAGCAGAGAGTATTTTGATACATAGAAAATTTATATGCAAAGAATTGAGTAAATGGTTTGTTAGTAAAGGGATTCCTCTATGTTGCAACATTTACCAGACATTTCTCAAGGAGTCAGGTAAAAACAAGCATTTTCTGTCATCTCCAAACTGGACATCAGAATTGTCATTTCAACATTTTAATGATGTAAAGGTTTATGTGTGGATAGATAGACCTGACTAATCTTTAATCTCTCTTATTTCTATCCTACGTAGAAATATCTTTGTATAATGTGTTGTTCAGCAGTACTACACTGACATTGACAGACATGTTCTGTCTTCCACCACAAAAGGAAAAATGGGACAACCAGAATAATCAACTCCCCATGGCAGAAATCATCTTAGATTGACAATGAGGAGACTGAAATGTAGTACCTGCTTTCTACCACCTGATTACACAGTTATGGTCCATTAGACTGCTCTTGAAACTGCCTTGGGTTTCTGATATACTTCTGTCAATACAATGAAATGAAGTCTAAACATTTTAAAATTTGATTAGAAAAATAAGCAAAACATATTGATTATGTAATGTGTAGTGAATTACCCCAAAACTTAGTAGTGGCCTAAAACAGCAATAAACATGTATTGTGTTACACAATTGAGACTTAGGAATTCAGAACTGGCTTAATAGAGCAGTTCTGACTCAGTTTTTCATGTTATCAATATATCAGTAAGGGCTGAAGTTATCTGAAGCTTTGTCTGTAGCTGGAGAATCTGCTTTTACAATGATTTACTTACAAGTCTGGTGAAGCAGTATTGGTGGTTGGCAAGAGGCCCTCAGGTCCTATCCATATGAAGTATTCTCTAAGACTGCTTTAGTATCTGTACAAATGGCAGTTGACTTACCACAGAGAAAATGATCCAAGAGTGTGCAAGTAAATTTCTTCAACTTCTTTTATGATCTGGTTACACAGCTCAGTGTGAAAGTAGCATGAATCCAAGAGGTAAGAATGACTGAGGACCATCCTAGAGGATGATGATCATAATATATGAATTCAGGAGCAAAGAAGAAAATGTTACAGGTCAGGGAGAGCATCATCACAGAACCCCAAAACCTGCCTGCTATAAATAGGTTTTGCCATCCACTACATCAAGATAAAACATGCTCTGGTGTGTAAGGCCTTCAATGGAAAGGAACTTTAATACATTAGTGTGCAACAAAGAGAACGGAAAGAGTACAGATTCCAAATCAAGCACCTGAAATTGCCCATCTTCTCGTGGCTATGCCCAGTCAAACAAGGTTGGCCAAAACCAGAACCACTGACCCAGAAAACCTGCCACAGTTGAAGGCACTTGGTGGTTGGGACCCATAGAAAAGGGGCAATAAGGGCCCAGAACATCTGGGACAAAAAGAGCAAAATCAAGATAAAACTGCCATTGTTAACCTCTCCATGGGTCTCTCAACCACATCTGTTACAACCAGTCTAAGAACAAGAAGCAAGGGCAGCTTCTTCGCATGTCTCTCTGCCCCACGTGCATCCTCCAGGTCTGCTACTTGCTTTCCATCCTGCTTCCTCCTCTAGTCTCTTCAGCTTCTTTGCTTCCCTGCTCAGCTCCACGCTTGCTTCCGTGGGACAGGGAATATGGCACATCCCCTTTCTAGGTGGACCATCCTGTTACAAAATGGCTTTGAGGTTAAATATTCAGAAAGCCATATTGAACCTATTTTTATAAGTGAGGAATGACATGGCATGGCATTATGTATTATTTACCTGAATATTGTGAAGCTCTAATGTAGTGAATCAAATTAAAAAACTGACTTCTATTATATCCACATATTTGTGGGCATCTCTTAGTAAAAAGAGTAACAGCTAACATGCATATCTATGCATAGTGATGATACTATCAGATTTTCCATGACAATTGTAATAATTTTCAAACTTTTGTCTCATTGCCAGATGTGGATCTGTTTGTCACAGGCCTAAATTCACATTGCTCCACCATCATTAATTCAGTGATCGTGGACAAGTTAGATAATCTCTGGGAATCTCAATTTCTTTGTCTAATGTGAATCCACATGATGTGACCCACTGTTTAATGTTGAAAGAATGATTGCTGGATCACATATTTCCTACTCTTCTGCTACCCTTCAGTGATTTCCCCTTCTCCTATTTTAAACTTTGTCCTACTATAGATATCGACACTAAATAAATGTGGAATTTTGGACCAGTCACTTAACCATAGTGAACCAGTTTCATCTTTTGTGAAATGGCAATAGAGAGTTTTCATGAAACACCTTACTTTGAAGATTATATCAAGTTAAGGGTGTCAAAGGCATAAAATTATAAAATTATTATAAAATCCTGATAAGGCAACGTTTTTCAATTTCAATTTCCTCCCCAAACTGATAATATGTCAGAGTCTTTGTTTTGCATCATAAAAGCAGCATTGTAGAATGCACAATTTAGAAAACTCCTAAACATGTATACCCTTTGTTGTGAAACCATCCCATGCTGGGTAGGTTCACTGCAGTTCTCACAGACCAAAAAGAGAATCTGGAGCTTTTGACAGATTTTACAGTCCTTTAATGCTGAGACAGGGGTCCATACACAGAGGCCAGCAGACAGAACAGGAGAAACACTCTAACACTAACACTGAGAGGCAGAATTGCAGCTCTCCTGCCTAGTTTCATTTACCCTGTTATTTGCTCATAGTCACACAACTGACACATGGTTGTAAATGCAAGGTCCATCTGTTGTTTTCTAGATGTCCAAATTGTGGAAAACATAACACTTCAAAGTATGGACTATCATTGTGTGGAAGGTGAAAAATAGCCTTATTTTATTTAACTAATTTTCCTTACACCCAGTAATTAAAATTACTTGTATTTCCATATGCAGAAGTTAAAAAAAGTTTAATATCCCATTATTTTCCTGTACACAAACTCAATAAAAAGTATTCCTTTTATTATGGAAAATTTCAAATTTATTTGGAAACTTAAGGATAGTATCATGTAGCGCACTCACCCATCCCCCATATTTAACAATACTCAACCTTTTGTTATCTAAAAAATGCATCTCACCTCCAACTATTTTTAAAGCAAATCACCATATTTAATATATCTATTAAACATATTATTTATATTATTTCATATGTCAATAACTACGTCGAACTGTATCTCCGAAAGAGAAGGCTCTTTTAACTACAATCGCAATACTACTAACATATAAAAATAAACAGTATTTTCTTAAATCATCAACTCTCCAGTCAGCGTTAAAATGTTCTCAACAATTTCACGGTTTTATAAGTTTTTATAGTCACAAATGTAATTTTATTCTTCACGCCCAGATTCGCTGAAAACTGCGAGTTTCTCGCACTTTGGGGGAGGGTCAGTTAGGAACGTGAATCCGAGGGCTACGGAACTGAAGTTTCGGCTCCCTGTCAAGCATTGCAGGGAGTTCTTTTTCAGTTGCACTAAGGGCATTCCCACAGATGCGATTGGCTGCTGACACCGGAAACGCCTTTAGGTGTGCAGGCCCTTCTGGAGATCAAGCCACGAGACGTGGCGGCTGGTCGGATGCAAGGTTTCCATCAGCCCTAGAGCCCAGAGGAAGCCACGCGGGATTGCGATGGATTCGGACGCTGGAGGCCGAACTGCCAGCGCGCTGTTCGCGGGCTTCCGGGCCTTGGGGCTTTTTAGCAACGACATTCCACACGTGGTGCGGTTCAGTTCAGTGAAGCGCCGATTCTATGTGACGACCTGCGTGGGCAAGAGCTTCCATACCTATGACGTGAGTGACTTCCTTTGCTGCTTCCTGGGAACTCCAGTCTCTGTCGGCCCCTGTGTTCTCGGGCAATCCCACTAGCCTCCCCCACCTAACAAGGGTTTCTCTACAATTCTCTTCCTGTACCGGTTCCTGCTAGGTTTCGCCACCGTGTCACATCCACGTGCTGATTTCGCGCTTCCAATTCACTCAGGGAGAGAGATGCAGAGAAAGTCTTGCTGAGAGAAAATACTAGAGAACTTTTCAGTGCTAAGGCAAAGTGATTTGTTAGAAGATATATATTGAATTACATGTCATCAGAACTGGACCAAGACCTTATATTCTTAATGACAAAAGTTCCAAGCAATTTTATCGCGCCGTTCACGACACAAATAGTGTTAGAAATCAGGCTAAAAACACGGAGAACTGGAGAGGGTGAGATTAGTTACGATTTAGGAATCTGTTCACGATTGGTAACAAATCATTTTCCTGAATGTTACCTGAACATCTGTTTTATGCAACATTTTTTATCATGCATGGTGCCACTTCTAGCTTTGTAGCGGTTTCTTTGCAAGGTTTGTATCATTCCTTAGTGTCCGTATGTAAACTAGGAAAATAAATCGCAGAAAAATTGCTACTTGCCCAAGGTTTTTGTTTTGTTCATGATGGTTATTCTCCTTTTATGCCCCATCAATTACTAAAATAGTCTTTTGTTGCTGTTTGTTTACTTTTATAAATCTTCTCCAAATGAATGTGTGCTTCGAGAAAACAGTATCTTTTTGATGAGGATTATATATAACCATTGTTAATTAAGCACTTTTACTGGAAACTGTTTCTGGATCTCCTTGAAGGATTATAAAACCATTTTTATCAAGAGCTGAGTTGTTGGGAGCTGGTTTAATTAGAGAACTGAAAAGTGATGGTGCTTCCCAAGGTGGAGAGCAATTAATTGTTTTTTTCAAAGCCTGCATTGGTGGTGGGAAAAAAGGTGGCTTAGAATGACATGATTCATCTTGTAATTTTATTTATTGTTAGCTTTTTGCCCAAGGGTCCTTTGTCCCCTAACTTTGGTTTCTCTGATAAAAACTTCCTTTTTGAAAAATAGCTTAGCTTTTCTGATTTTCTTGAAGTCTTTCATGACACTGTCTGTTACACATTTTTCCCCATGGTGTACTTCCAAAGAAACCCTATAAGAGAATACATTTTTATATTTTATAAATTTATAAAAATTAAACGTTGCTTTAATTTGTGCATTGAAATTTAGTCATAATAAATATGATATTTAAGGTCTTCTAATTCTAACATTTACTGTAATCATAACAGCATGTAAATAAATGCTTATTGTTTAAGAGCTCTGTATACTCCTCAACCAACCAGTATATATTAGGCTGCGAGTGCTAAAATTGAAAATAACCTGGAATTAAAAATGTTAGTGTGCTCAAGTCTCTAGTTTGATTTGCAAGTGCTCTATTTCATGACAATGGCAATATTACTACTATACCCAGTCAATTTCCTACAGAGGAGTTTTTGTTCTACAGGGCAAAGGAAACAAGCTGTGGTTAGGTGATGGAGGTGGTGATGCAGCTGACACTGAGCATTTGCTATATATATGACTCCATTCTATTTTACACAGATTTTACTCGTTGAATCCTCATAATGCTATAAAGTAGATAGCTATTTTAGTTATTTTATTGGTGAATTCACGGCGTAAGGAGATTGAGTAACTTTCTTAAGGTCACAGCTGGATCAGTAATCATAAATTGGAGTCAGCAGACTATGACCTGCGAGCCCGTTTTCCCCACCATGATTTTGTATAACTATTGACTTGTAAATGGTTTTGATATTTTAATTTTTTCCCATGTATGTTTGTATTTATTCTAACTTAACCTCCAAATAAAATTGCCTTGTAGTAAGATTCAATACAATTAATTTTGGCTTGAGATAGAGAAATGTGTTTGCTTCCGTTTAAGAAACAGTATATTGGTTTCCAAGGACCTTTTTAGTCTTGGCACTCTTGGCATCTCTAATGGGTGAATTTTCACTTATACCTGCTGAGCTCTGCTTCTGATATAGGTGGTTTTCACATTTTTAAAAATGGGTGGGGGAAAAAAATCAAGTGAAGAATATTTCATGGAGTAGGCTGTTTCATGATGAATGAAAATCAAATTTCTGTAGCCATATAATAAATTCATTGGAATATAGCCACTCCCTTTTGCTGAGGTATTTTGTGTGACTATTGTCACATAATTAGATACTGAGTAGTTGCAAGAAAGATCACAGAGTCTGCAAATACCTAACATATTTACTATATGGCCCATTATAGAAAAATATCTCTTCTATCACCACTCCTAATAAAATAGTCGGAAATATAAACTTGCCTAGTAATGAAAATTAGTGTCTTAATAGCAACAACAGCATAGCAAATTCATATATGAATTATATTTTAATCTTCAAGTGTTAGGTTATTGCAGTTGTTTTTTAATGAAAATATTTAATTTTTTTTTTTTAACAGGTTCAGAAACTTAGTCTGGTTGCAGTAAGTAAGTATAGACTTTACTCTGAATTTATGGGTGCTTCATATGTTTGATTTTTTTAAAAGTTTGATGTAAATTTAAGATTTCTGGAACATAAAAGGAATTCTAGTATGTATTTTTTAAAAGCTTACATACCAAAAACAAAAACAAAGAAAAGAAATCCAGGAAGGAACATGTATTACATTCAGTTGTCCTGTCTTACTAGTTCTTTTCTGACTGGAATAATTCAGGCTTTGCATTTCTCAGCATTGATTTTTGAGGAGTAGATACTAGTTCTCTTTTAAAATGTCTTTCAGTTGTTTTTCTCTCTTTTATCATTAGACTTAGGTTGTGCACTAAGCCTGGAATAACAGTATTAATGCAGAATTCTCAGGGAATCATGTCAGGAGCCACATACCCTTGGTTAGTTCTGTTCCTGGCAGTAATAACTGATCATTTTATTAAGGTGAAAACTGTCAGGAGACTCCATTTGAAAGTTTTACACTTTGTAATTAAAAAGTTTCTTGTAAAGATTCTTGTAATCTTTATCATTATTGATAATTTTTTTCCTCAATTATTAGCAAGATTACTGACTAGTGATTTTCTGGTTCTATCATTCCTTTATTGCAAACCCCCCACACACCTCCCATGAAAGGGCAAAAAATATATAGGTATGCTTGTAACATATATGTATATAATTTAACTTATGTGTATGGGGGCTGTTAAATAGAATAAAGGGTTTACCAGGGCTGAAAGATGCTAATTTCACTATTAAATATGATCTTTGTAGGTTACCCAGTGTATATCTGATAATCTTAAATATTTTAAAAGACTGTGGAAGTTAAAAGAAAAACTATAACCTAAGTAGAATGTGAAAGTGAACAATATATCTGAATAATATTTTAGAAATTAAATCTCAAAATGTAATATGTAGCATGAAAACTATCTAAAATGGTCATTCTAACTCTCCTGCCTCCAAATCAGGAAGTAAACAGAAAAGGCCTGTGTGGCAATGATAGTGAGAGAAAATAAGAAATTGTGTCATGAGAAATAGCTACAGCTGAAAGGCATATTTACCTTAAGATAGATGGAAACCTTTTTGTTAATTTTAAGGGTCAGAGTGTAAACTATTATATGAATTTGAGGGTAGGGGGTGTTACTTCAAAGGGTAGAATTGGACAGAGATCTAGGCTTTTAATTTACTATAAAAATTTTCCTGGAGGTATTTGTGAACTTTAGGTTCCTGAAGACATGTACATGAATATTAGAAGGCCATTTGCCAGAGTTCTGTGTGTCACGTGTGGGATTTTTCCAAATCACCTCAGAAAACTTTTCATTTCTTTAAGGTTATATTTTTTTATGTCTGAAATACTAGACATATAATCTCTCAGGGAAAGTCAAGTTGACTTAATATTCTAGTACAATATTTAAAATAGCTTCAAAGTCAAAATTTTATGCTGTGATTTTCTTTTCTGTATATTTAAATTATAGCCATGAAAAATGTTTTATGCATATTTGACACTTTTATTCTAGGATCTTAAAAATTCTTATGTTTTTAATTTTATATTTCTTTTTTCAAGGTAACTCTGTTCCGCAGGATATCTGCTGTATGGCAGCTGATGGAAGGCTAGTCTTTGCTGCTTATGGGAATGTTTTCTCTGCATTTGCTCGTAATAAAGAGGTTTGTATCGTTGAATGATTTTAATTTTTTTCTTTTTGTTTTTTGCAATTAGTCGTCATGATTGTGGAGGGAACTTTAATGTTGCCGTTTTTAATCTGGGACAGTCCAGACATATGTTTTTTAATGCGCATATTATATTTCTGAAGGAAGAGAAAATGGATGAAATTAAATAGGTTAGTTTTCTTTGCCAGAAATGACCATCAGATTACTTAGGCATCTTTAAAATTTTCATGCCTGGTCTGGTCTCATATTTGGAGCTGTCTGCTTTGTATATATGGTTGGGATAGAGTTTAGTTATGTGCATTCTGAAAATGCTTTCATGGGAGATTCCTATTTGTACCACTGCTTTATGTAGATTGGCATTTTTGTTCTGAACAACTCAGCTCATGATTCCTTTTCTAGAACCAAATACTTGTTCCATATATAGAGAAGCTAAATTTTCTGTTTTCTTCACTACTAAGGAAGGACTTTTTCTTGTCTTAATCTGCCAGTTGGTTTCTATGTTTGTCCTGGAACAACTATTTGAGAGATGAACTAGCTCTAGTGGTCCAGATGAAAGGGAAAGTGATAGTGATAGTGGGAATGCCTGGAAAACTTATCAGGGTTGAGATTTGTTCCGAAAGTACTCCATCATCACTACCTGTGGTAGAGGAAGGCACTTTACTTGTAGGGATCCTTAAAAGGACCTGTGTGAAAGCATTAGTGGAAATGTTCACTTTTCCACAATGTATGGCAGTTTGTTGTATTTCTTGGGGGGGGGGGGGGTTATATATAGAAATATGGGGACGGCAGTAAGAGACAACCAGCAGGGGAGCTGCTACCATCCATAGTGCTAAAGGGACAAGTAGAAGAAATGTATTATTAAAGACTTGCGAGAATTGAAACCATGGGGAACTGTAGTTATAGATGGTAAGGGTCAAACAAAAAGTATTGGCAGGAAGCCTATATATCTTCTACCCCACTCATCTGGAAAACAACTGGTGGTGGAGACAGTAGAGTTCAGCCTTCTAGACATACCACTTTTCTAAGATGCATGGGTTACATTGCTTGGATTGGGTGAGAGACCCAGCTATCTACATGCCTCCTTCCTGAGCTAGAGAGACTGAGCTTCAGAGGTCTCCTTTCTGTGTTCTTGGTCTAGACTTTCACTTCCTTATTATTGAACTGGCTGGGAGAGCAACTGAAAATGCCTGATTCCTTGCTGTTTGTTAACCCAACCTTGTATAATCAGAAATTGGACCTATATTTCTTCATGTGAGCATCTTTAGGATTAGCTTTTTTTGGGGGGGAGGGGGTGGGTGGCTGTATATGAATGATGTTTTATAATGATGAATAATTTGAATTTTTTGTGAACTTTGACATTATAGGTGGTTCATACTTTTAAGGGTCATAAGGCAGAAATTCATCTTTTGCAACCCTTTGGGGATCATGTTATTTCTGTTGATATTGACAGCATTCTTATTATTTGGCACATATATTCAGAAGGTAAGATTTAAACTAATTTATTGTTTTAATTTGAGATCCTATGTATGTAGGTAAAATTAAATATTTGTGTGAAAGTATTTCTGTATCAGGTTTCACATATAAGTGTGAATTTTTTTTTAGAAAATAATTTTTAACATGTATAAAGAAAAAGTTTCTTTAGAAGTAGAATTTGGATTAGGAGTTTCAGTGAGCTAACTATGGTGTTTATCTCAACCGATACATTTTTCCTTTACAGTTCTAGTGACATGTTATTTTGTGGTATATATATTGGTATATGGTCACACTTGCCTAACTCTTGATTTGTATTTTCTACTTTCAATAAAGGCTATGATAGTAAACTTTTGAAGATCTTGTAATCTGAAGGAAAAATAGCATGTTTTCTAAGGATATGAGTCAATGCTCTTTAAGTTTGAAACACTGAGCTATGTGTATGGGACTATGTATTATCTTCAAAGATTAGAAATTTATAATCTATATAGCCCCAGCTTTCCTGAATAAAAGTTTATACCTTTAACTTATGTACATTAATATACTGTATAATGCAGTATGTTTATTTTTAATAAAAATCTTGGAGATTTCCCCTCAACACCCCCATCCCCTGAGAGTTATACCATGTTTTTCTTAAATTAGTTATTCTTCTCTTTGTTTTTTCTTGGTTCAAGTAGAGGGAACAGAATTCCAAAGTAGTCCCCATGCCAGTGAATCAAAATTAGAGACTCTAATTTTCAAGATTCAACAGACTTTCTCTTTCTCTGACACCCAGCTTTTTGCCATTGCTACAGCAGTACATTGAACTACTAGCTTAAGGGTGCTGTTTGTAGTGAAGTAGTAAAACTACCTGTAGAGGGACGAGTCATTTTAAATAGTATTTAATGCTTGTGTAATTTCACCTGTACTTATGTTTCTTAAACTGGAATGCACAGACAAGGACGGGGAGTGTGCAGCAGTATGCTAAATAATATGTGAAACTTAAAATTAGGTGAAATGTATTGTCTTTGATATTCAAATTTAGTGAAAAATTGTTTTAATCATGGCTGAAATTTTACATATGTGTTTGATTTTTTAAAAATTTGCATATGTGTTTAATTTTTGGAAATGGTTTTGATTTTGCTGTAAGTGATTACTGGCTGCAGGGACCCCCTCCACAGAGTTACAAATTGTTTTCCTTTCCTGTTATTTTGCTAAAATGTGTCAGAAGCACTGTTACTAGTCTCATCAAAGTTTACTTCAGACTTTTTACATCTTTGATGGTCCCTCAGTCTCTCTGGGTATTTGACTATTTACTCCCTGGGAGATCTTAATACAAGTGCTTCACTTACGAATTTCTCTCTGACTCTCAACTAAATTATAAAAATAGTAAGGCCAATCCCTGCTGTCACTTTTTTAATCCTCGTTTTTCTTTTCTGTAAGGCAATTTTGACAGAACAAAATATTGTACTTGAAGTTTTAGATAATTTTTTAGTCTAAATTACATTTACAAGTATCTGACATTTGTTTATATTTTCAAAGGAAGCTATAGGTTAGTATATAAGTCTTTGATTTATATTAGTATATAAATCTTTGATACAGTAAACTTACTTTAAATGCTACATATATAGATTGGTAGGTATGCGAAAAATGTTTTAAACTATTTTATTTAAAAATATGTACTATTTGTAACTTTCACTCTTGTAGAAGAATACCTGCAGTTGACATTCGATAAATCAGTGTTTAAAATTTCTGCAATTTTGCATCCAAGTACCTACTTGAATAAAATACTTCTTGGCAGTGAACAAGGAAGTCTGCAGTTGTGGAATGTAAAGTCCAAGTAAGCAATTTACTTCAAAAATGACATAGGTTGCTCCTCACTTAATCTTACCTACTATTTCTTAATGCATACTTAAAAATCTGTCACTTCTCCCTGCCTTTGTTTGTTTACTTGGAAGGCTTTTAGTAAGTTTATCTGTTTTTGGAGTTGTTACTCATAGCATCACATACATGAAAGCCGGCATGTGCTCCTGATTCATAGGCAGCTTTATAAATGCCTATTGAAAAATGTACTGATGGCCTTACTTTACTATAAAAACAATTCAGGGCCCTCCCTGGTGGCACAGTGGGTTAAGCCATGCACTGTGACGCAAACTGCAGCCACTGCAGCACCAGTTCAATTCCTGCCGCCGGCTGGGGAGGAGACCCACATGGCACAGCACATCTCTTCTGCCTGGCCTGCTGCTCCCCTCAGCAGTGTGTTTCAGTCCATCTGCCTCTTCTGCCCCCTACTCTGTCTGGTGGATTCTCTCACCTCTCCACACTTCTGGCCTGTACCCCAGTGCTTGTATGCTTAAATAAATAAATCTTTAAAAAAAAAAAATTAATGTAGCTGTAGAAAAACTCTAGTAAATTAATATAGAATCAGAAAATAACTCTGAGATTCTAACTGGGCAGCTTTTTAGATTTCGATAAATTAAAAAGTAAGAAAGCAAGCAAATCAGTGTAAATTTTAGTATTAGCAGTTAAAAGTTATTTTTAGGGTAAAAGGGTTTTATCATCAACCACAAACATGATGGGCATTTAACATAATACTGGCCTAGATGGAAGACAAGGTAAATGATTTTGAATAACTCTACTTGTTATTTGAACTTTCATCCAGGGCAGGGAGGGAATAACAGTTTAGACTTCTTTATATTATCATTCTGTTTTCCAAAGCTCTTATAGGTAAGTTTATCCTTGTTTTTAGTTGTAAATCACTGTTTCTATTCAATTTAGCAAATCTCAATGATCACCTACTCTGTGCCAGACTCAGGGATAATCCAAGATAGTGCCCTGCCCCTAAAGTTATCGCTTTAGCTTCTTCTTCTTTATATAACGATTATCCTTTTTATTGTATGTAACTACACCTTGTATTAATATTGTGGAACTACTCTGTGACTACAGAATTTAGTCTATGGTTTAATACTTTATTATTATTATTATAAGAATTTCCCATGGCTCTGTTTGCTCTAGTAACTTAGTATTTGTCATTCATGACTTGATCCCAAAATTTAGAGCAGTATCACCGTTGTCATATAAAAGTTACGTAACATGAATAGTATTGCAGTTTCAATATACTTCTTTTTGTGCTGCTTCTAGAAACATTGCAGTGAAATGAAAGTTTTGTCTATATTCTAAGATCTTCTTTATTGTAGTCTGTAATATAAAATGATTTTTTTTACTCATTTTTTTCTTTTAAATTTCAAATTTGGGATTATAATTTTAATCTTATGTGTATATATTCCATTTCTCTACCACCAAACCACCTGTGCCGATGCTCCCTCTGTCTCCATTCCCCTATCCTGTCGTCCTTCTCACCTGTTCCCACTGGTAACTAAATTTTTTTCACTGAGTTAAAAATTTTTTCCTACTGTGTTTTGGCTGTGTTTGTTTTTTGTTATTTATATTCCAGAGATGAGTGAAACCATCCAATAGCTTTTACTTTCTGACTTATTTCATTTACCTAGTCATCTTGAGGTCCATCTGCTTTTTTCCCCAAAGCCACTGTTTCATCTTTTTTCTTTATCTAATTTTTTTTAAAAGTAGCATAGTGTAGTAGTTAGTTGCAATTTGGGATCCAGAACTGATCTGTGTGGGCTCTATCAATTACCAACTTATTTGCTAATGTGACCTTAGATTAGGTGTCTACATTAATTCACTTTCTTAGGTTTTTTTTTAATCTGGGAAATGTTGATAATATGTTCCTACTGGGACTAACTATTAAATAAGTTACTTTACCTATAGTAGTGTGAGGCAGAGTAATAACTTAATAAATATCTCCTATTAATGTTTCCCCTTTAAATATATAGTTGATTTTGTTGTCCTCAAAAAAAAGCTTTCAACCTTATTTTTCTTGTAGTAAGCTCCTGTATACATTTCCAGGATGGAAAGTTGGAGTGACAGCTCTTCAACAGGTTAGTATTTTCCTATTAAGTCAACAAGGTTAACAGTAGGATCTTTCAGTTTCAAACCATATTTTAACTGAAGTTTAAATAACAAGTAGTTTATCTTTATAAATATTGCCCCAAAAATGTGACCCGAAAAAAGTGTTTTTATGAGTCTGCAAAATATATATGAAAGAATGAATGAATATATAGCCATTGTACTCTTCTGAAACATTCATTGCTTTTACTTACCAGTTCATATGCATTTCTTCATCTTTCATCAGTACCTTTAACCTTGCTCTGTTTTTGCTACCCAGAAGAATCCAAAGATATCGGATGAATAGGTCCTTTGAGGGCATGGAATCATGCTTATTTTCGTATCACCAGCTTCTGCACTGGGTCTCAGGAATAGAAGTTGCTTGATAGCAAATCAATAAAATGTTTTTCTTGTTTCTGTTCTGTAATGGTGTTGGATATTGATTTTCTATACTAAAACAGAGTAATTTAATAGTGCTTTTATATTAAACCATTGTTGAATGGACTAGACTAATTGTAAAACTTTCCTGCCTTTTAATATGTTTTATGGATTTTTCTAGTTCCTTCAGATAAATAATTATTTATTTCCTTTGTAGTAGACCTCTTATGTTGCTGTTTCTATGTTTTCTAAGAGATGTGTCTTTTTCTGATTCCATCCAGTCAATGATCTGTAATGATTACTCAACTCAGATTATTTTCTTTTTTTTTACCTTCTGAGAGATGTGACTCCTGCACCTGCCTCCATACCAGACTCTTTCTGTTATTTCTGTTTTCATGCTCAGTTAGCTGTTTTGGGTGCAGGGTGGTGATGGTGTCTATTGCATTTAAAGCTGGGAAGTAATTTGGGAAAATCATTCCTAAATACTTCCATAGATAAATGCTAAAGAAGTTAAAGAATGCTAGAATGGTCATATTTACTGTTTTGGTCACCTTCAAGAGGATATTCCATTATGTCTACTGATAACAAAGAAGTAACTGAATATGATTACAATTATAGCTATCTTGATTTAAAAAATTAAAAGTTGGATAATTTAATTTTCAGGCACCAGTTGTAGATGTTGTTGCTGTTGGCCTTATGTCAGGTCAAGTTTTTATTCACAACATTAAGTTTGATGAAACATTAATGAAGTTTCGTCAGGACTGGGGACCTATTACTTCCATATCATTTCGCACAGGTAACTTTTACCTTATTATTTATAAACATTAAGAATACTTAAAATGTAGTTTCAGGGTCATAGAAATTTTCTTCATAAATGGTTTCTTACAATTTAATTGAATAAAATACTGGAGTATAAAAAGTCAAAATAATATGGTTATATTTTTGGTATATAGTCTTTCTAACTTTATATTATGAATTAAAGGGGTGGAGAGAATTGTTAAATTTAGTGATACATGTTTTCTTAATTTTTTTTTTTTTAATAACAGATGGTCATCCAGTAATGGCAGCTGCAAGCCCATGTGGCCATATTGGACTCTGGGACCTAGAAGACAAAAAATTAATCAATCAAATGAGAAATGCACATTCTACAGCAATTGCTGGCCTCACATTTCTCCATAGAGAACCACTTCTTGTGACAAATGGCGCTGACAATGCTCTCAGGGTAGTATGATTATTATTATCTGGCTTAGCTAAGTTATCTTCTGGGTTATTACAAGCCTGCTTTAATATATTAGCCTTGAACCTAGAAATAAGAAGAGTATGAGATGAGATATTGATATAGCTGAAACAAAAAGCACATTAGGCTTATGACTGCAATGAAGTGAGAGTTAAGGCTAACTTCTTCGTTCCTCTGCTCACATTCCAACATCAGCAGACATACCTAGTAGGTAACTTGTCTTCTTGCAGATCACTTAGTACATTGTGGAAGAATCCTACTTTTTTTTTCTTGACAGATATGGATATTTGATGGTCCTACAGGTGAAGGACGTCTTTTGAGATTCAGAATGGGACATAGTGCTCCTCTTACCAGAATCAGATATTATGGACAAAATGGGCAACAGATTCTTAGTGCAAGTGAGTGTTTGCTGTGTGCTATTAGTCTGTTATAGCAGTATTGAGAGTAAGATGCTTCCTAGTTATTAAGTTTGGTATTTACCCATTTTTAGATTCAAATATGCCTTTTAATGACTTGCAAGTTTGGGTAAAATAAAGTGATTCTTTTGAATACTTTAAGAAGCACTGTGGATGATAATATCTTGATTGGAGTGTCCTTAGTACCAGTCCTCACAGACAGAATAGTCAGCCTCTGAAAATGTGACTTTTACCTTTTTGAATACTTTGAAAATTATTGATAGCTTATTTTTATCTTTTGTGCTTATTAAATGGCATTCTGTGCAAAGTTGAATGTTACAGTGCAGTATATAATTGCAATTTGGCTCTCTTTTAAAGTGGTGCATACTGCAATATCAATTTCTGAAGTACTTAGTTTTGAAAGGTCTGTGATTCAAATGGCCCATTGTTTGATGAACCTTGATTAAGAATTTCTGTACATATCAACAGGTCAAGATGGAACTCTTCAGTCATTTTCTACATTACATGAAAAATTTAACAAGAGCTTGGGACATGGTAGGTCATTTGCAAGATGGAAAAAAAGCTATTGGAAATATTTTGCTCATTAAGTAAAAACAGATTTTCAATTTTGTTTACATCATCTTTTTAAGCTAATGGCATGAGCAATATGCATGTATGTGCTTCCAGATGAATTTCAGGATTATTTTTAAATAATTTGCGTCCAAAATAATTCCTCTTGAATTTAAATTGGAGAAATTTTCTATCTTCAAGAATCTTCACAGCTAGAGGTGCTTGTTCAGATTATCTTTTATGTTTTTCAGTGAAGTTTTAGTTTTCCTCCTCTTGTTCCTACATGTTTTCTTAGTGATATATTTTAAAAATGTATCTGATTATACACTCTAATGATCAAATATTGCTGCATTGTAGAGAACTTACTGATTTTTTTTGTATTGGTTCAATGAACTTTTTTTTTGGTGTAGAAGAACTGGGGTGTAGGCCAGAGGTATGGGGGGTGAGAAGAGTCACCAGATACAGAGTGGGGAGCAAAACAGCTGGATCCAATGAAATAAATTGCCGAGAGGAGTGGTTGGCGAGACAGGAGAGGTCTGCTGTGCCATGTGGGTTTTCTCCTTGGCCTGGGATGAAATTCAGGCTGCAGTGGTGATAGCACTGAAACTTGACCCCTAGGCTACCAGGGAGGCTCCCAGTGAACTATTCTAATAATTATTTGGTTGTTTCTTTTGATTGATGGACTATATGATCATATAATTTGCAAAAAAAAAAAAATCATGTTACTATGTTTCACTTTTTAATTGCAAAGGCTAACCTTAATAAACAGTTAAATAATAGTGGCCATACCATCTTTTTTTGTTCTCCTGACTTTAATAGATAATATCTATTCTGCAACTCTTTGTAATGTGTAATGGTTCATTACAGTGGTCCATAACAGTGAAAGTTAATGATGAATTTCTTTTACGTACACTTTCCCTAAGGATTGATAACTGTGTTCTGCTTTTCCCAAACTCCCCTTTTCCCACCTCAGGATTAATAAATAAAAAGAGAGTCAAACGTAAAGGACTTCAGAATACCATGTCAGTGAGACTTCCACCTATTACGGAGTTTGTAGCTGGTAAGTGACTTCATATTGTGTGTTTTTTTTTTTTTTCAAAGATTTATTTATTTATGCATACAAGCACTGGGGTACAGGCCAGAGGTGTGGGGCGGGG
>JAGFMF010012245.1:2070441-2084696 GCA_019455555.1 Galemys pyrenaicus
GGAGAGGTCTGCTGCGCCATGTGGGTCCCCTCCCTGGCCGGCAGCAGGGATCGAACTCGTGCTGCAGTGGCTGCGTTTTGCTTCATAGTGCATTGCTTAGCCCACTGTGCCACCAGGGAGGCCTCATATTGTGTTTTGAGAAGTTCTGTTTTGTCATTTATTTCCTACTATGTATTTCTCTATTTTGTCCATTTCTGTAAATATTTTTGAAAATATTAATAAGCATTTGCAGGTAACCCCACATGCATTTTAACCTTATGTGAAAACCAAAAGTGAGTTAGAACTTGGTATCTACTAACTTCAGTCTTTGTTCTATAAAAACTATTGACAAACAACATTTGATATTTCATTTTCTAACCCTTTTATGTATGCTTGGCATAATTAAAGTCACTAAATGTGAAGAGGTAAGAATAGTGAACATAGAGCTCTAATTTAATAAAAATGCAGTATAGTATGTTATTTGAACAGTGCTTCATTCAATAGAAATCTTTCAAAAAATGTAGACAAGGGATGAGTGCAAGCTATCTTAGGAACAAAAAGGACAGGCCATCGTTTCCTTCAAGGTTGTTATAAGAATCTTCTGACTGGTGAGGTTTTTTTTGTTGTTGTTGTTGTTTGTTTTTAATTGTAATTTTGACTACCATATATTTTCTATCTTAGAGCATTAATGATCTTTCTAAAATCATGTTACTGACTTGCTCAAAATTCTTTCAGTGACCTCTTACTACCTTTATGTGAAAGTTTCTCTTATTAAGATATTCTTCAAGTCTCTTTGTAATGTGTAATGGTTCCAGTTGCCTTGCCCACCTGCTTTCAAGAAAATGCTTCACTTATTTGTTGTACTTGATTTTGTTGAAGTTTCTCTTGGATGTATGTATATATCCCATACTTGGTTAATTTCTACTTGTGTTACTGCTTCTTTCAAGGAGTCACTATTTTCCCCAAATCTCTTAGTAAGCTGCTTGCTCTTTTAAGACAGTGTTAGACATTATTGTAAATTCTTTATCCTTTTTTTTAAAAGATTTATTTATTTATGAATATAAGAACTGGGGTACAAGCCAGAGGCACAGGGTATGAGAGATTCAGCAGAGACAAAGTGGGGGACAGAACAGGTGGATCCACTCAAAATATACTGCTGAGGGGAGCAGTGGACGAAACAGGAGAGGTCTGCTGCACCATGTGGGTCTCCTCCCTAGCTAGGGATCAGACTTATGCTGCAGTGGCAGTGGATAGCCTCATAGTGCTGCAACTTAACCCCTTGTGCCATGAGGGAGGACCCTATTGTAAATTCTTCTAATCAGAATTTCTATTATACTGAAAGCTTATTGCTATAAGGAATTACCTGTTTTACCATTTTGTCTCTAGTGCCTAGTGATAACATGGAATATTAGACTTAATAAATAGTAAGTAAAAGAATGAGGAAATAATAAAGTATTTGTGATTTTCATTCTGTTTTAGAGGAAGCTCGTGAGAGTGACTGGGATGGTATAATTGCTTGCCATCAGGGTAAGCTATCTTGCTCAACCTGGAATTACCAAAGATCTACAATAGGTGCTTACTTTCTCAAGCCGAAAGAGCTAAAGAATGATGACATAACTGCTACAGTAAGTGAAATTGTTTATAAGGGCATTTTCACCTATCAAATTATCATGTAGTAATTTGTTATACTTAAGTGTTTTAGAAAAGTATTGGTTGAAAGAAGTTTAATATTTTGAAATTTTGTGTTTTATTTTGAAATTGAAATAGTGTTCACTCTTCCAGCTTTCAGAGAATTAAGTTAAACTTTGCTTAATCAGATGTAATACTGCTTATTTTGATTTTCTAATTAACACAGGATTACTTAGAATATACTTTAAAATGATTCCAGCATTTGTCTACTTTCTAACATGAATTGAGTATACATGTTGAGTATATGTAATTGAGTATATGTTGAGTATACGTTACTATATTCAGCGAATGTGAATCTTAAAATTTCTTCCTTTCAATTTTTTTTCACTTACAATATCGTCAGTGTTCATGTTATATATAGTATGTATAATATTTTATTCTTTTTGTGGATACATCACATTTCGTTGAGCCATTCATTGATTAGTTGATAGACATTTGTGTTGCTACTACTTTTTTGACTAATGCTGCTGTGACTGTATACAAGTTTTTATTGCTTCATTTTTATACCTAGAGGTAGAATTGTTGGTTATAAAGTAGCTACATTTAACATTTTTGAGGAACTGCCAACCTCTTTTCCTAAGAATGCACTTTCACAATTTGAGCAGTGTTGCAATCTTAATATTCTAATTTGTAAACATTGCATGTCTTTGCATTACTTAGATACAATATTATTTTATATTTTCCTCACCCTAGTCCTATGTTAAGGTCTGTTGTTAACCTCTTTGTCTGAACAAAAAGCTGAGACTTAACCTCTTTGTCTGAACAAAAAGCTGAGAAGACATTCTAAGGACAAGCTAGTAAATGGAAAAGCTGGGAGTTGAATGTAGGACTAACCATTCTAGAACTGATGTTTTAACTCAGAGCCTGTAGTGATCACTCATAAAACAAATACTTTATGTATATATGGTGAATTTAACTGGTGTTGAGTCATTTGTCTGGCAAAGTCAGCTACCTAAAATAATGACAATAACCAATAAGTAATAAAGAAAAGTAATTGTTAGGGAAGCCATACTCTAAAATACTATTTATTATTCAAAAATACCCCTTACAATGTATTCATTTTCACTTGGCCTGTTTTCATTAGTAGGTCAGAATAAATAAATTAGAAAAAGAGATTGTACAAATAAAGCCAAACCACAAACAACAATAAATCCTATTAAAAGAAATGCAAGTTCTAAAAAGTTAGTAAAGCCATTAGAGACATGTATTACTTGTAAGTTAAAGTCTAGTATATGCATTGGTTCCTGAGAGCATACGTTGCAATAAAGCATAAACACTTAGACTTATTCAAAATATAGGTAAGATCACATTTATTTTCTATTTAGATAGAATGCATTTTAAGATTAATGCATAATTTTCTATCTGAAATGTTATTTTTGTGTTTCATAATACTAATAGTATTATTAATACCATGGTTGAAATTAGCTAGAGGAAATATATGTAAGTGAAATATACTTCTGTGAATGTTATGAAAACATGTCTCAATTCAGATAGTTGTTTATTAACTTAATGCTGCTTTGCTCGAGTGTTTTCATTCTTAGATGTTACTTCTTTAGGGATAAATTCAGCAGTTTTGCATTGTCTCTTGGGTACTATCTGACTGACAGTAGGTATTAGGGATTTCTCTGGTCATGACCCAGTATATAGCAAGTTTCATGTTAGTTTTTTATTAACTATAGAAACAGTTACTTGGGATGCTTTACCTTTAGTACTGTTCTGAATGATTAAAATTGAATACCCACTGATGTACAAATCTCCTGACCTTGTAAATTTTAACTGAATTAATTTTGATGTTGTTTTATTCCCATCGGTAATCATTTCTTCAGACTTAGAGAATAAAGATAGAATGAAGCAGCTGTTTCTTATAAACCCAAACATAATTACATTTTATTTAAGAACATGAGGGAAATCATTCATTTACCATGTCTTATTTTTTAAAAGAGGTGATACTTCTTAGATAAAAATACTTTGGGATCATAAAGTACAGTAAAAATGTTAAGTCAAAATTTTTTTCTCCCTAAGGCAGTGGATGTAACTTCTTGTGGAAACTTTGCTGTAATTGGTCTCTCATCAGGAGCTGTAGATGTATACAACATGCAGTCTGGCATACATCGAGGAAGTTTTGGCAAGGATCAAGGTATCGACTTCTTTTTTCTCAATCTTTAAACAATAATATCATCTAATACTATTGTTGACAATTATTAAATTTTTGAGTGCTGAGCATTTTGTTAAAGTTGTAAATAGGGTTATTATCAACCTATATCATAGGTATTACCATTGTACCTATTATAAAAACCATGTTGGATAAATTAGAAATTAGGAGAAAAGTAGATATTCTACAAGTTAAAATTTTTGTTTTCTCTTCTTGCTTTACGCAGACCAATTTTTTAATTTTAACTTTGTGCCAGTAACCTGATGGATTTTGTTTTCACTTTAGCAGTATTGTAATCTTCTCCTTACCTCCTGAAATCCAGATTAAGCTCACGAGTGTAGAGGATAAAAATAGTGATGACTTAGATATTTTGAGTGAAGCAATCACTCAGTGTTGTATTCAGAGAGGCATTGCCAATTCTGATTTCTTTTTTTCTTTTAACATGTGCTTTAAAGCACATAAAGGGTCTGTTAGAGGTGTTGCAGTGGATGGATTAAACCAATTGACAGTGACAACTGGTAGTGAAGGATTACTCAAATTCTGGAACTTTAAAAACAAAGTTTTGATCCATTCTGTGAGCCTCAATTCATCTCCAAATATGATGCTGCTCCATAGAGACAGGTAAAATTTTTCTTTTATAATGATAATTATATTGGATAATTATCTGATAATGGATTTTCTTACTGATGTTTAGTAAAGGTTCTTAATTTAGGTGAAGTACATAATATGTCCGGTGGGGAAAATCACAGTGTTTTAATGAAGAGTAGTGTTTTACTTAATTCCCTAAGGGATTAGCAAAATGAGATTTTAGGTAAAATTTGATTGTTTAGTAAAAATGGTGTGTTTTTCTTGCTAGTGGCATTCTGGGAATCGCCTTGGATGACTTCTCCATTTGTGTTCTGGACATAGAAACCAGGAAAATTGTCAGAGAGTTTTCTGGACACCACGGCCAAATAAATGACATGGTAAAACAAACTTATGCTTAAACAAAATTTGACTGATTTCTGCTTCTAATTAGTTCAAGTGGTGAATCTGGTGTCCTTAAATCCATTAAATCCATAGTATGAGGAGATATTAAAAATTATATTTGGGGAACTAATTTTCTTTTTTAAGACTTTTTTTTTAATTTATGCATACAAAAACTGAGGTGTAGGTCAGAGGTGCAGGGGTTGAGAGGATTCATGAGAGACAGTGGGGCAGACCAGGTGCATCTACTGAAACACACTGCTGATGGGAGCAGCGGGTGAGACAGGAAAGGTCTGCTGTGCCATATGGGTCAGCTCCCTGGCCACATTGGCTGGCTATAGCTTGATAGCACTGAGATGTTGACCCCTGTGCTATCAGGGAGGCCCTGGAGACTAATTTTCCAAGAAGATATATGTTTTTTCCTTTTATCAATTTTTAAATTTTCTTACATTGTTCATTTTTATACAGTCTTTGATTTCTCCCCTCAGGTGTAGTCCCTATTTATATCTTATCAATACAGCACCCGTGAACCATCATTACGGTTGTGTGTTTTTCCCACCCGTTTTGATCCCTCTCCCTACCCTGCTTTAAGCTTCAGATCTATAGTTGCCTGTAAGTTCTGTATTTTTTTTTTTTTGATCCAGTATTTTTCTTTTTCCTTTTGACTTATTTTACTGAGCAGTATCCCTTCCAGCTCCATATATGTTGCTGCAAATGGCATCAATTTCTTTTTTGATTGCTGAGTTGGCTTCTATTGTGTATATATATCACATCTTCTTGATCAGGTCGTATGTTGGGGCATTTAAGTTGTTTCCATATTTTAGTTATTGTAAAGTGGTGCATTAAACACAGGAGTACAGGTTTCCTTTTGAATTCAAGTTTCTGTGTCCTTTGAGTAGATATTTAGGAGTGGAATTGCTGGGTCGATTGGTAGATCCATTTTTAGTAATTTGAGAATCTTTCACACAGATCTCCATACTGGTTGGATGAGTTTGCATTTCCACCAGCAGTGAAAGAGGGTTCCTTTTCCTCTACATCCTCAGCAGCATTTGTTGTTTCTAGTTTTTTTAATATGGACCATTCTTACTGATGCAAGGTGGTATCTCAGTGTAGTTTTGATTTTCAGTTCCCTGATTATAAGCGATGTTGAGCATTTTTTTCATATGCCTATTGGCCATTTGCATTTCTTCTTTGGAAAGAAGTGTCATTTTAGCTCTTCTGCCATTTTTGTACTGGTTTGTATGTTTTTGTTGAGTTGTATAAGCTCTTTGTAGATCTTTGATATAAGTCCCTAATCAGTTATATGGAGTGCAAATACTTTCTTCCAATCTGTAGGGTGTCTCTTCATTTTGGTTATTGTCTCTTTTGCTGTACAGAAGCCTTTTTTAGTTTGATATAATACTAGCTGTTTATCTTTTCCTTTATTTTCTTTGCTTTAGGGGATGTATCTTTGAAGGTGTTTCTGAGATTATGTCATGGAATGTTTTATCTATTTTTTCTTCTATATATTTTATGGTTGTAGGTCTTATATTTGGGTCTTTTATCCTTTTTGAGTTTGTTTTTATGTATGGTGTGAGATAGTAGGCTAGTCTTATTTTTTTGCATTTAGTGGTCCAGCTTTCCCAGCACTACTTATTGAAGAGACTGTCTTTGCTTCTTTGTCATAGATTAGTTGACCAGATAAATGTGTCTTTATGCCTGGGTTTTCAGTTTGATTCCATTGGTCTGTGTTGTCTGTTTCTGTTCCTATACCATGCTGTTTTAATTATTATGGCTTTTTTAATATCCCAGTTTGAAGTCTGGGAATGTAATACCTCCATTCTTCATTTTTCAGTCAGGAGAGTTTGGCTATTTCAGTTTTTTTGTAAGTCAATATGAATTTCAGCAATATTTACTCTATTTCTTTGAAGAATGCCATTAAGATTTTTATTAGACTTGCATTCAATCTGTAAATTGCTTTTGGTAGGATGGCCATTTTAATAATGTTAATTTGCTGATCCATGTCAGGGAATGTCTTTCCATTTCATTTCCTTCTTCTATTTTATCAGTGTTCTCAAACAAGAGATTTTTATGGAAAGCTTAGAAATAAAAGCATTGTGACATTTCTTAGGGAGTTGATGCTCTGAGATTAAATTGTGAGTCCCAGGGTTCATCTTTTTCTCTTAAACATAAACAAGATCAAAATATAATTTGGAGAACTGAATGATCCATTGATACATGAGTATGTAATTTTTGAGTTAATATTAGAATAAGCAGTATTCGTTTCTGTTTTTCTATGTGCATAATTAATAAGAGACATGGAATATTGGCATGTTTATTCTAGTATGTATATATTTTGGAGTTTGTATATCTTAGCTCCAAGGGTTAATTAATAATGATAGCTTATTGTTATGATATTATGTGAAGTAAACTAGTTGAAAAAACATTTTGTTAAAAAATGCTTTTAACTATTGGAAAGATAAATAAATTTGTCAGTTTAGGACTATATTAAGATTCACTTGAAAGATCTAAAAATACATCTTAACTACTTAGTGGTAATCCCAATAGCTATATTTATTTATCCAATTCTTACACCAAGAAATCAAAATTTGCAGTGCTTACCCATTTCCTTAAAAGTAGGAAAAACATTGGTCAGGAAATTAGAAGATTGACAGAATTACCCATCAACAGAATTTGTTGTGACAGCTTCTATAGAAATGAGGGTGGGAGTGGAGTATTTTTCATGAAGTGGCGTTTTTTGAAAACATCTGGTGGTGTTAACTTGCTCTTCCTATTTCTTTCCTATTCAAACTTTACTTTTAACATATGTCTGGAGTTTCTCCTATTTAGTAGTAATTTCATCCTGTTATATCTGTGATCATTATAACATGACTTTGCTCCTTAAAATTTCCTTAAACTGTCTCACTAGCCTGCTGTTAATTGAGCTCTCTGTGAACTTGAGGTGAATTTCAGTATCACTATAGCTTAATGAAGAAATATATCATTTTGCTACTATTGATGGTCATAAATTCTATGGTGTGGTTAGACCCCTGAAAGAGCAATCTACTTAAAAACTTAAAGTTTTCTCTTTTATGTTTTCTTTTATGTTTTGTCTGATGTAAGCCTCACAAAACTTACGTGCTACAAGCAAATAGCACTAGTGTTTATCAAATGAAAAAGCTAGGTCTTCAAGGTGGCATAGTTTATTAAAATTTATTATTAAAATCCTATTTTGGTTTCAATTAAACGGCAAATATAGGGAAACCCAAGAAGGAATCATGAAAAACAGGCAAAACTAGCAGGCAAACTATTAATCTGAGACATGCAGCAGTAGAGAGAAGGGTCAAAACAGGGGTGGGAAAAGCATAAGAGATTATGATAACAGTTAACCAGTGATTTAGTGGTGGGTATTTTATGGGGATTACACCTTAGGGGAGACAGTAAACATTGTACAAAAATGAACAATGATTAAAATTAATTGAATTAAATAAGAAAAATAACCCAATTATTATAGTTTTTAAAACTGCATTTTAGAAATAATACATTAATGAAGACAAGGAGATTTTAATTTTTTAAAATTTTTTAAATTTATTTTCTTACATTGTTGTTCATTTCTGTTTTGTAATTGGTTTCTCCCCTCAGGGGTAGCCCTCATGGTCTTCCAGCGCTATGGCACCCATGACCCATCGCCATATTCCCTTGTGTTCTTCCCTCCCCTATCTTAATTCCCCTGCCCTCCCCTTCTCTTGCTATATGCCTCAGATCTATGGCCAGCTTCCACATTTTGTCTTTTCCTGACCTTGACAAAGAGATTTTTAAATAAAGCTACAAGTGAAAGTAGAAGGACTTCTTATTTAGTGACTTTAATATTTTAAGAGAATTTATAGTCCCTGTTTTTAAAATTATTTTGGGTTAATTCTGGGGGAAAAAAAAACAGTTGAATATATAGACTCTTTCCAAGGAATGCTGTTATTGTTGCTTCACAGATATTTTATATCTGAAGTTAGGTTGACAAATATTTCTAATTGAATGTTCTCAGAATAGCGGTTTTATATTTAAAAATGATTTGTAGTTGAACGTAGTTTGTTAGACATAAATAAGAGGAGATTAGGGATTAAAAATTAGATGATACCCTTAAAGTTGTTTTTTTTTTAACATTTCATGTAAAGTGCTAATCTTTATCCATATACAAATCATTGTTATATAAGAAGTTGTATTTTCTTTTATGTAAACTTAGGTGATCAAAACTTTATTCAGTTAAACTTATTTTTTTATTAAGCCTGCACTGTCTATTTTTGGCATTCTTAAAACTATTAAATATATGCATACAAATATAAATATATGAAAAATCATTTTTTTCTTTTTAACTTAAAGGCTTTCAGTCCTGATGGTCGTTGGTTAGTAAGTGCTTCAATGGATTGCTCTATTAGAACTTGGGACCTCCCATCTGGGTGGTGAGTTTATTTTTAAATCCTTAGACTGTATATTAATCCTAAGACTATATTCTTAGTCACTCTCTTTACATGTGAGTTTTACCTGTAGTTAATAGATTAAGTGATTTTTTAAATATGGATCTATTTGTGAATTTTTTTAACCTAATTCTGTTTTATCCTTGAAATGTTTCCATATCTTTAAACAGCAGAGAGCAATACCATAAGAAATAATGAAAAATGCAGTCATTCCTAGGTTTTCCTTTCTTGCCAAAGGGAAATATAGAACTGTTGTATAAATCTTAAGAAGGCTTATTTGCCTTTTTTCACTGCTACAAAATAGAGTTCAGATTTTATGACTAAACTTTGTTTTGAGGGATTTTTATTGTTAGTTCATTTAAAAAGTTTAAAAACTCAAAGGCCTAACTTTCCTTTTTGTAAATTTTATTTTCTCTATAAAATAAACCTTGAAAGAAGACATCTTAAATAAAGTGATATGTCAAGATTTCAGTAATAACAAACCATGTTCAGAAATATGTTTCCTGCTCTGAAACTTGGTACTAAAATAGCACTTGATGAGAAACAATATCTAATTCCATTAAATCATTTGAACAGTGGAGACCTAGAGTGTATGTGTGGCCCACTTGCACCTGAGTGCAGTCATGCCTCACTGTTCAAAGTTATGTAGGAATAGATACATTTTAAAATTATGTCATTTAGAATTACTGACAGGGGCATGTTGGTAATAACAAATATTTAATAAAACAGAAATTTGCCATCAGGAAAGAGCTAGGTGAAAGAAATAAGAAGGAAGATAATACTTTTTAACTCTCTGAAATATTTCTAAATTAATTTTGTTCAATTATACTTCCTCATCTTTCTCAGTAATTGGATAAGCTCATACCTGAAAACATTTGACCTTTAGAAAGGAAAAACCCTAATGTCTTCATTTCCTTTTAAGGGTTATAAAGAAATGAGGCACACCTATCTACTTATCCAGCATGTATTACGGGTTTGGAATATACACAACAGAAAGTGTCCTTGTTGTGTCCAGCTCTCATAACTAGGGACTTTAGTCTACAGGTGTGTCTCTTTTTACTCAAAATAGAGCCAAGCACAATGGCTGTGTCCCCCAACTTCAAAAAGTTCAACAAAAGTTAGCACTTAATTTAAAAAAATAAATTTAGGAACATCATTAGAAATATTAGTAGTTCCTTATTTCTTGGACCTCTGCTATTTTCTAAAAATGAACATTATAATTTGAGTGCTTTTACAGAAGGAAAGTTCCTTCAAATGATAGAGTTGACCTAATAATAACCTTTTCATTTTCCACTTAAGTACTTTAGTTCATGTTAAATGGGAGAGAGATATTACTACTTAGTAATGCAAAATTGTCAAAATATTTTTAAAGTTTTGTTTTTGGAATGGAAGAATTAGGATCTGAAAGCAGCATCGAAAACCACTGATTTTTGACTCTGCATTATTCAATTTTGCTAACTTTCTTATTTCAGTAAAAAGTTAAGCATTTAAATCTAATGGGTTTTCAACTCTCATATCTTATTTTTTGGTGAACACTAAGGTGATTTTAAGTGAATGGAGAGGCTTGAAACTGGGATAAACACATGAGCAAAAAGTCTGTCAGATAAAACTCATGTTAAAAATGAGTTGTTAAAAAACTGAAAAATGTACACTGGACAGAAATACATTTTTACTAAAGAAAAACATTAGTACAGCCTTCCCTGGTGGCGCAGTGGGTTAAGCAACGCACTGTGAGGTAGACCGCAGCCACTGCAGCATGAGTTCAATCCCTGCTGCTGGCCGGGTCAGCTGGCTGCAGACCTCTCCCTTGCCCGCTGCTCTCAGCAGTGTATTTTAGTCTGTCTGCCTGTTCTGTTCCCCACTTTGCCTCTGGTAGATCCTCTCACTCCCCGTATCTCTGGCCTGTACCCCAGTTCTTATATGCATAAATAAATAAATCTTTTTAAAAAAGAAAAACATCAGTACTTCTTTGGTTAAGATTTTAAGTGGAGCAAGTGAGAAAGTTCGAAAAGTAATATCACATAACTGCTGCTGCCTAATGACAACTAAACTAACACTTATCATGAGTTGTTATATACTTTTATTTTTCATCTTTTCTCATTTCCTGATAGGTATAGATGTTATTACTATTCTTAGTCCCATTTTACAGTGACTTTCTGAAGGTGGTATAGTTTGTAAATAGAAAACAAAAATAAGCATGGGAGACAGAAAAAAGATTTCCCAGTAGTTGTGACATCAGCCCTGTTCACATTGTGTCATATGTTCTAATAGTGATTTTTAAAATATTGACGATACTAAGGAAGTGAGGAGTTAACCATAGTAACTTGGGTTTTTTGATTCCTCCTCTTTGCTTTTTTAAACATAATGAGTGCAGCAAACTTTGGAGATTCCTTGGTCTTTTCTTCAATGAGCAATTTCATCATTTATATGGTATGTTAAATATTTAAAGAATGAATGTTCTCGTTACAGAGCCTGAAAAGTGAAACTATCTATGAGTAAAACATTGGGTGTGGTAACATACAGGTGCATCCATTGGAATTGTGCCTATTTAAAACAAATTGCATAAGTACTGAACTGTTCCTATAAAGTTTTTTTAAACTATTAAATATTGCTTTATGTTTATAGGATTCTCAGAGAAACAGTTGAAATTTTTTTGTAGTTATCTTTCTCATCTTTAACCTCCACCATCTCTTATTTCTGGTTGTTTTTGATCTATTGGATGTTGAGGTTGAACATTTTTGAGAGTGAGACAATTATAAAGCAGTTTAATAGAATTTTGTATTTTATTCTCTCCTGGCTTCTGATTTTGAGGAATATTATATGAGAAAAATTGTAGTAGAATATTGTATATTGTGAAGCCATCTTGTTCTGTTCATTGAAAGTTTTTAAGGTGATTCCATTACTTTTTTTTTAAAGATTTATTTATGCATGCAAGAATTGGGGTACAGGTCAGAGGTGCAGGGTGTAAGAGGATTCACCAGAGACAGAGTGGGGAACAGAACAAGCAGGTCAACTGAAACACACTGCTGAGGGGAGCAGTGGGCACAGCAGGAGGAGAAGTCTGCCATGCCATGTGGGTCACCACCCTGGCTGGGGCAAGGGGAGCAGTGGGCACAGCATGAAGAGAGGTCTGCCATGCCATGTGGGTCACCCCCCTGGGGGCAAGGATTGAACTCATACTGCAGTGGCTGCGGTTTGCTTCACAGTGTATTGCTTAACCCACTGCCCCACTGGGGAGGTCCCTCCATTTCTTTTGTGGTAAAATTTTTAGAAACTCTGCATTTGTTCAGAATATAATCAGAAATGACTTACTGAAAGTTAACTATATGTGTGGGACTCTTTGCTTATTCTAATTCCTGCAGATGGGAATTCTATTTATATTCTCTCAGAAAAATAATTATAATTTACCTGGGACATTTCATTTTGTAGAATTAGTGGGAGACTGTGTGAGGCTTTATGAATTAATATGACAGTGTAAAATATGCTGTATATGTGGAAACCACCTTCCTCAATTTGATGTTTTTAAATAATGAAAGACCAATCTACCCACACACAACAGCTGTGGAAATCAAGTTGCACAATAGTCTTGACAATTATAGTATCAAGTAAAGTAAATTTGCTCAAGCAGTAGATTCTCTGTTTTAACAGTTACTAAACACGTTTGGAGGTTTCATTCCTCCCATACTTTTGATGAACAAAAATTGATTAAAACAAAGATACAGCATTTTAGGTTTAGTTTTCATCTGTATACATTGAGATAAGTGTTTATTTTGGAGTAAATGAATTTGCACAAGTAATTTAAGTGGTTAGCTTATGTTTCCTAATTCCTTGATGGGTTTGAGCACAAATCAGATAGGTTATTCCTCATCTTTTTCCCATAACTGGGATTTCAGTAGCCCTCATTGTCCTGAGTCCACTTTGGCCTGGGTTTATTTCTAGTGTTCCTAGTTTTAGTTTTGTCTTCTTGTCTTGCACTCATTTAAGATTTATGTTTTTAAATTACTCCGTGGACAAGTTTAGATAGATATTTTATCACTGAAAAGTCCCTACTGTCTCCACTGGAGAGTCTTTGCTTACATTGCGTGTGCTTAGAGTGTAAGTCAGTACTGTAGGCAGCCCCTAGGTGTGTATATGCTGTACTGCTGCTTGTTGTACCTTTACATAGTGGCTTTACTAGAGTTTATAGTGACTAACAGTGAACTGCTCTGGTGACAGTACTGGCTCAGTTGCTTTTAATCCTGAGCAAGTTTTTAAATCTGACCAGTCCTGAGTTTCTGATATAAGGATGGAACTTCCCCAGCGAGGGTTTTGAGGGTGAATTGATAGACTGAAGTATTTAGGATACTTCCTACTAATAAGCACTAATCCCTTCGAATGGGAATTTTATTAATGTTCTCTCAAAAAAAATTATTTTATTTTATAATTACTGTGGATTTTATTTTTGGAGATAGTTTTATTTAATGTACTTTAGTCTTTTGCTGTGCCCGCTCCATGGATGATGTGTTGGTGTCAGTGAATAAAATAGTTTTCACATCAGGTATGGCTAAAACCATTCACCCTACTAAAGTCAGATTCATGACAGTGTATTCACACTCTTAGCCAGCCTGAGGCCTCTCCTGAAGGATGTCAATATGTTAGACCTTTCTCTTTGCTCCTTAAATCCACCTTATTTCACTTGCTACCACTAACTTCCTAGTTCAGATCTTATTAGATGACAACCACCATAACCTCACTGTTCTTTTTCAAATGTGTTCTGATGAAAGTAAAAAGAGACCACTGTCTGCCCCAAAACCTTCAGCAGTTATTCACTTTTTAAAAGATTAAAACAGGGCCTCCCTGGTGGCGCAGTGGGTTTAGCAACGCACTATGAAGCAAACCGCAGCCACTGCAGCACGAGTTTGATCCCTGCCTCCGGCCAGAGAGGGGACCCACATGGTGTGGCAGACCTCTCCTGCTGTGCCCGCTGCTCCCCTCAGCAGTGTACTTCTGTTGATCTGCCTATTCTGCTCCCTGCTCTCTGT